>CAWUPM010001215.1:0-33597 GCA_963924295.1 Dioctria rufipes
ATAGTAAATTTTTCAAAAAATAAGTTTTTGCTGTCGCAAATTTTAAATACGCCGAGGATTGCCTTTTCTATAGTAAATTTTTCAAAAAATAATTTTTTACTGTCGCAAATTTTAAATACGCCCAGGATTGCCTTTTCTATAATAAATTTTTCAAAAAATAATTTTTTATTGTCGCAAATTTTAAATACGCCGAGGATTGCATTTTCTATAGTAAATTTTTCGAAAAATAATTTTTTACTGTCGCAAATTTTAAATACTCCGAGGATTGCCTTTTCTATAGTAAATTTTCCAAAAATTATTTTTTACTGTCGCAAATTTTAAATACGCCGAGGATTGCCTTTTCTATAGTAAATTTTTCAAAAAATAAATTTTTACTGTCGCAAATTTTAAATACGCCGAGGATTGCCTTTTCTATAGTAAATTTTTCAAAAAATAACATTTTACTGTCGCAAATTTCAAAAACGTCGAGGATTGCCTTTTCTATAGTAAATTTCTCAAAAAATAATTTTTTACTGTAGCAAATTTTAAATACGCCGAGGATTGCCTTTTCTATAGTAAATTTTTCAAAAAATAAGTTTTTGCTGTCGCAAATTTTAAATACGCCGAGGATTGCCTTTTCTATAGTAAATTTTTCAAAAAATAATTTTTTACTGTCGCAAATTTTAAATACGCCCACGATTGCCTATCCTATAGTAAATTTTTCAAAAAATAATTTTTTACTGTCGCAAATTTTAAATACGCCGAGGATTGCCTTTTCTATAGTAAATTTTTCAAAATATAACATTTTACGGTCGCAAATTTTAAAAACGTCGAGGATTGCCTTTTCTATAGTAAATTTTTCATAAAATAATTTTTTATTGTCGCAAATTTTAAATACGCCGAGGATTGCCTTTTCTATAGTAAATTTTTCAAAAAATAATTTTTTACTGTCGCAAATTTTAAATACGCCGAGGATTGCCTTTTCTATAGCAAATTTTTCAAAAAATAATTTTTTACTGTCGCAAATTTTAAATACGCCGAGGATTGCCTTTTCTATAGTAAATTTTTCAAAAAATAATTTTTTATTGTCGCAAATTTTAAATACGCCGAGGATTGCCTTTTCTATAGTAAATTTTTCAAAAAATAACATATTACTGTCGCAAATTTTAAAAACGTCGAGGATTGCCTTTTCTATAGTAAATTTTTCAAAAATAATTTTTTACTGTAGCAAATTTTAAATACGCCGAGGATTGCCTTTTCTATAGTAAATTTTTCAAAAAATAATTTTTTATTGTCGCAAATTTTAAATACGCCGAGGATTGCATTTTCTATAGTAAATTTTTCAAAAAATAATTTTTTACTGTCGCAAATTTTAAATACGCCCAGGATTGCCTTTTCTATAGTAAATTTTTCAAAAAATAATTTTTTACTGTCGCAAATTTTAAATACGCCGAGGATTGCCTTTTCCATAGTAAATTTTTCAAAAAATAATTTTTTACTGTCGCAAATTTTAAATACGCCGAGGATTGCCTTTTCTATAGTAAATTTTTCAAAAATTAATTTTTTACTGTCGCAAATTTTAAATACGCCCAGGATTGCCTTTTCTATAGTAAATTTTTCAAAAAATAAGTTTTTGCTATCGCAAATTTTAAATACGCCGAGGATTTCATTTTCTATAGTAAATTTTTCAAAAAATAATTTTTTACTGTCGCAAATTTTAAATACGCCCAGGATTGCCTTTTCTATAATAAATTTTTCAAAAAATAATTTTTTATCGTCGCAAATTTTAAATACGCCGAGGATTGCATTTTCTATAGTAAATTTTTCAAAAAATAATTTTTTACTGTCGCAAATTTTAAATACGCCGAGGATTGCCTTTTCTATAGTAAATTTTTCAAAAAATAATTTTTTACTGTCGCAAATTTTAAATACGCCGAGGATTGCCTTTTCTATAGTAAGTTTTTCAAAAAATAACATTTTACTGTCGCAAATTTTAAAAACGTCGAGGATTGCCTTTTCTATAGTAAATTTCTCAAAAAATAATTTTTTACTGTAGCAAATTTTAAATACGCCGAGGATTGCCTTTTCTATAGTAAATTTTTCAAAAAATAAGTTTTTGCTGTCGCAAATTTTAAATACGTCGAGGATTGCCTTTTCTATAGTAAATTTTTCAAAAAATAATTTTTTACTGTCGCAAATTTTAAATACGCCGAGGATTGCCTATTCTATAGTAAATTTTTCAAAAAATAACATTTTACTGTCGCAAATTTTAAAAACGTCGAGGATTGCCTTTTCTATAGTAAATTTTTCAAAAAATAATTTTTTACTGTCGCAAATTTTAAATACGCCGAGGATTGCCTTTTCTATAGTAAATTTTTCAAAAAATAATTTTTTACTGTCGCAAATTTTAAATACGCCGAGAATTGCCTTTTCTATAGTAAATTTTTCAAAAAATAACATTTTACTGTCGCAAATTTTAAAAACGTCGAGGGTTGCCTTTTCTATAGTAAATTTTTCAAAAAATAATTTTTTACTGTAGCAAATTTTAAATACGCCGAGGATTGCCTTTTCTATAGCAAATTTTTCAAAAAATAATTTTTTACTGTCGCAAATTTTAAATACGCCGAGGATTGCCTATTCTATAGTAAATTTTTCAAAAAATAATTTTTTATTGTCGCAAATTTTAAATACGCCGAGGATTGCCTTTTCTATAGTAAATTTTTCAAAAAATAACATATTACTGTCGCAAATTTTAAAATCGTGGAGGATTGCCTTTTCTATAGTAAATTTTTCAAAAAATAATTTTTTACTGTAGCAAATTTTAAATACGCCGAGGATTGCCTTTTCTATAGTAAATTTTTCAAAAAATAATTTTTTATTGTCGCAAATTTTAAATACGCCGAGGATTGCATTTTCTATAGTAAATTTTTCAAAAAATAATTTTTTACTGTCGCAAATTTTAAATACGCCCAGGATTGCCTTTTCTATAGTAAATTTTTCAAAAAATAATTTTTTACTGTCGCAAATTTTACATACGCCGAGGATTGCCTTTTCCATAGTAAATTTTTCAAAAAATAATTTTTTACTGTCGCAAATTTTACATACGCCGAGGATTGCCTTTTCTATAGTAAATTTTTCAAAAATAAATTTTTTACTGTCGCAAATTTTAAATACGCCCAGGATTGCCTTTTCTATAGTAAATTTTTCAAAAAATAAGTTTTTGCTGTCGCAAATTTTAAATACGCCGAGGATTGCCTTTTCTATAGTAAATTTTTCAAAAAATAATTTTTTACTGTCGCAAATTTTAAATACGCCCAGGATTGCCTTTTCTATAATAAATTTTTCAAAAAATAATTTTTTATTGTCGCAAATTTTAAAATCGTCGAGGATTGCCTTTTCTATAGTAAATTTTTCAAAAAATAATTTTTTACTGTAGCAAATTTTAAATACGCCGAGGATTGCCTTTTCTATAGTAAATTTTTCAAAAAATAACATATTACTGTCGCAAATTTTAAAATCGTCGAGGATTGCCTTTTCTATAGTAAATTTTTCAAAAAATAATTTTTTACTGTAGCAAATTTTAAATACGCCGAGGATTGCCTTTTCTATAGTAAATTTTTCAAAAAATAATTTTTTATTGTCGCAAATTTTAAATACGCCGAGGATTGCATTTTCTATAGTAAATTTTTCAAAAAATAATTTTTTACTGTCGCAAATTTTAAATACGCCCAGGATTGCCTTTTCTATAGTAAATTTTTCAAAAAATAAGTTTTTGCTATCGCAAATTTTAAATACGCCGAGGATTTCATTTTCTATAGTAAATTTTTCAAAAAATAATTTTTTACTGTCGCAAATTTTAAATACGCCCAGGATTGCCTTTTCTATAATAAATTTTTCAAAAAATAATTTTTTATCGTCGCAAATTTTAAATACGCCGAGGATTGCATTTTCTATAGTAAATTTTTCAAAAAATAATTTTTTACTGTCGCAAATTTTAAATACGCCGAGGATTGCCTTTTCTATAGTAAATTTTTCAAAAAATAATTTTTTACTGTCGCAAATTTTAAATACGCCGAGGATTGCCTTTTCTATAGTAAGTTTTTCAAAAAATAACATTTTACTGTCGCAAATTTTAAAAACGTCGAGGATTGCCTTTTCTATAGTAAATTTCTCAAAAAATAATTTTTTACTGTAGCAAATTTTAAATACGCCGAGGATTGCCTTTTCTATAGTAAATTTTTCAAAAAATAAGTTTTTGCTGTCGCAAATTTTAAATACGTCGAGGATTGCCTTTTCTATAGTAAATTTTTCAAAAAATAATTTTTTACTGTCGCAAATTTTAAATACGCCGAGGATTGCCTATTCTATAGTAAATTTTTCAAAAAATAACATTTTACTGTCGCAAATTTTAAAAACGTCGAGGATTGCCTTTTCTATAGTAAATTTTTCAAAAAATAATTTTTTACTGTAGCAAATTTTAAATACGCCGAGGATTGCCTTTTCTATAGTAAATTTTTCAAAAAATAATTGTTTATTGTCGCAAATTTTAAATACGCCGAGGATTGCCTTTTCTATAGTAAATTTTTCAAAAATTAATTTTTTACTGTCGCAAATTTTAAATACGCCCAGGATTGCCTTTTCTATAGTAAATTTTTCAAAAAATAAGTTTTTGCTATCGCAAATTTTAAATACGCCGAGGATTGCCTTTTCTATAGTAAATTTTTCAAAAAATAATTTTTTACTGTCGCAAATTTTAAATACGCCCAGGATTGCCTTTTCTATAATAAATTTTTCAAAAAATAATTTTTTATTGTCGCAAATTTTAAATACGCCGAGGATTGCATTTTCTATAGTAAATTTTTCAAAAAATAATTTTTTACTGTCGCAAATTTTAAATACGCCGAGGATTGCCTTTTATATAGTAAATTTTTCAAAAAATAATTTTTCACTGTCGCAAATTTTAAATACGCCGAGGGTTGCCTTTTCTATAGTAAATTTTTCAAAAAATAATTTTTTACTGTCGCAAATTTTAAATACGGCGAGGATTGCCTTTTCTATAGTAAATTTCTCAAAAAATTATTTTTTACGGTCGCAAATTTTTAATACGCCGAGGATTGCCTTTTCTATAGTGAATTTGTCAAAAAATAATTTTTTACTGTCGCAAATTTTAAATACGCCGAGGATTGCCTTTTCTATAGTAAATTTTTCAAAAAATAATTTTTTACTGTCGCAAATTTTAAATACGCCGAGGATTGCCTTTTCTATAGTAAATTTTTCAAAAAATAATTTTTTACTGTCGCAAATTTTAAATACGCCGAGGATTGCCTTTTCTATAGTAAATTTTTAAAAAATAATTTTTTACTGTCGCAAATTTTAAATACGCCGAGGATTGCCTTTTCTATAGTAAATTTTTCAAAAAATAATTTTTTACCGTCGCAAATTTTAAATACGGCGAGGATTGCCTTTTCTATAGTAAATTTCTCAAAAAATTATTTTTTACGGTCTCAAATTTTTAATACGCCGAGGATTGCCTTTTCTATAGTGAATTTGTCAAAAAATAATTTTTTACTGTCGCAAATTTTAAATACGCCGAGGATTGCCTTTTCTATAGTAAATTTTTCAAAAAATTATTTTTTACTGTCGCAAAATTTTAAATACGCCGAGGATTGCCTTTTCTATAGTAAAATTTTCAAAAAATAATTTTTTACTGTCGCAAATTTTAAATACGCCCAGGATTGCCTTTTCTATAGTAAATTTTTCAAAAAATAAGTTATTGCTGTCGCAAATTTTAAATACGCCGAGGATTGCCTTTTCTATAGTAAATATTTCAAAAAATAATTTTTTACTGTCGCAAATTTTAAATACGCCCAGGATTGCCTTTTCTATAGTAAATTTTTAAAAAAATAATTTTTTATTGTCGCAAATTTTAAATACGCCGAGGATTGCATTTTCTATAGTAAATTTTTCAAAAAATAATTTTTTACTGTCGCAAATTTTAAATACGCCGAGGATTGCCTTTTCTATAGTAAATTTTTCAAAAAATAATTTTTTACTGTCGCAAATTTTAAATACGCCGAGGATTGCCTTTTCTATAGTAAATTTTTCAAAAAATTATTTTTTACTGTCGCAAATTTTAAATACGCCGAGGATTGCCTTTTCTATAGTAAATTTTTCAAAAAATAACATTTTACTGTCGCAAATTTTAAAAACGTCGAGGATTGCCTTTTCTATAGTAAATTTTTCAAAAAATAATTTTTTACTGTAGCAAATTTTAAATACGCCGAGGATTGCCTTTTACTATAGCAAATTTTTCAAAAAATAATTTTTTACTGTCGCAAATTTTAAATACGCCGAGGATTGCCTTTTCTATAGTAAATTTTTCAAAAAATAATTTTTTATTGTCGCAAGTTTTAAATACGCCGAGGATTGCCTTTTCTATAGTAAATTTTTCAAAAAATAATTTTTTACTGTCGCAAATTTTAAATATGCCGAGGATTGCCTTTTCTATAGTAAGTTTTTCAAAAAATAATTTTTTACTGTCGCAAATTTTAAATACGCCGAGGATTGCCTTTTCTATAGTAAATTTTTCAAAAAATTATTTTTTACTGTCGCAAATTTTAAATACGCCGAGGATTACCTTTTCCATAGTAAATTTTTCAAAAAATAATTTTTTCTGTCGCAAATTTTAAATACGCCGAGGATTGCCTTTTCTATAGTAAATTTCTCAAAAAATTATTTTTTACGGTCGCAAATTTTTAATACGCCGAGGATTGCCTTTTCTATAGTAAATTTTTCAAAAATAATTTTTTATTGTCGCAAATTTTAAATACGCCGAGGATTGCCTTTTCTATAGTAAATTTTTCAAAAAATAATTTTTTACTGTCGCAAATTTTAAATACGCCGAGGATTGCCTTTTCTATAGTAAATTTTTCAAAAAATAATTTTGACTGTCGCAAATTTTAAATACGCCGAAGATTGCCTTTTCTATAGTAAATTTTTCAAAAAATAATTTTTTACTGTCGCAAATTTTAAATACGCCGAGGATTGCCTTTTCTATAGTAAATTTTTCAAAAAATAATTTTTTATTGTCGCAAATTTTAAATACGCCGAGGATTGCCTTTTCTATAGTAAATTTTTCAAAAAATAACATATTACTGTCGCAAATTTTAAAAACGTCGAGGATTGCCTTTTCTATAGTAAATTTTTCAAAAAATAATTTTTTACTGTAGCAAATTTTAAATACGCCGAGTATTGCCTTTTCTATAGTAAATTTTTCAAAAAATAATTTTTTATTGTCGCAGATTTTAAGTACGCCGAGGATTGCATTTTCTATAGTAAATTTTTCAAAAAATAATTTTTTACTGTCGCAAATTTTAAATACGCCCAGGATTGCCTTTTCTATAGTAAATTTTTCAAAAAATAATTTTTTACTGTCGCAAATTTTACATACGCCGAGGATTGCCTTTTCCATAGTAAATTTTTCAAAAAATAAGTTTTTGCTGTCGCAAATTTTAAATACGCCGAGGATTGCCTTTTCTATAGTAAATTTTTCAAAAAATAATTTTTTACTGTCGCAAATTTTAAATACGCCCAGGATTGCCTTTTCTATAATAAATTTTTCAAAAAATTATTTTTTATTGTCGCAAATTTTAAATACGCCGAGGATTGCATTTTCTATAGTAAATTTTTCGAAAAATAATTTTTTACTGTCGCAAATTTTAAATACGCCGAGGATTGCCTTTTCTATAGTAAATTTTCCAAAAATTATTTTTTACTGTCGCAAATTTTAAATACGCCGAGGATTGCCTTTTCTATAGTAAATTTTTCAAAAAATAAGTTTTTGCTGTCGCAAATTTTAAATACGCCGAGGATTGCCTTTTCTATAGTAAATTTTTCAAAAAATAATTTTTTACTGTCGCAAATTTTAAATACGCCCAGGATTGCCTTTTCTATAATAAATTTTTCAAAAAATTATTTTTTATTGTCGCAAATTTTAAATACGCCGAGGATTACATTTTCTATAGTAAATTTTTCGAAAAATAATTTTTTACTGTCGCAAATTTTAAATACGCCGAGGATTGCCTTTTCTATAGTAAATTTTCCAAAAATTATTTTTTACTGTCGCAAATTTTAAATACGCCGAGGATTGCCTTTTCTATAGTAAATTTTTCAAAAAATAATTTTTTACTGTCGCAAATTTTAAATACGCCGAGGATTGCCTTTTCTATAGTAAATTTTTAAAAAAATAATTTTTTACCGTCGCAAATTTTAAATACGGCGAGGATTGCCTTTTCTATAGTAAATTTCTCAAAAAATTATTTTTTACGGTCGCAAATTTTTAATACGCCGAGGATTGCCTTTTCTATAGTGAATTTGTCAAAAAATAATTTTTTACTGTCGCAAATTTTAAATACGCCGAGGATTGCCTTTTCTATAGTAAATTTTTCAAAAAATTATTTTTTACTGTCGCAAAATTTTAAATACGCCGAGGATTGCCTTTTCCATAGTAAATTTTTCAAAAAATAATTTTTTACTGTCGCAAATTTTAAATACGCCCAGGATTGCCTTTTCTATAGTAAATTTTTCAAAAAATAAGTTATTGCTGTCGCAAATTTTAAATACGCCGAGGATTGCCTTTTCTATAGTAAATATTTCAAAAAATAATTTTTTACTGTCGCAAATTTTAAATACGCCCAGGATTGCCTTTTCTATAGTAAATTTTTCAAAAAATAATTTTTTATTGTCGCAAATTTTAAATACGCCGAGGATTGCATTTTCTATAGTAAATTTTTCAAAAAATAATTTTTTACTGTCGCAAATTTTAAATACGCCGAGGATTGCCTTTTCTATAGTAAATTTTTCAAAAAATAATTTTTTACTGTCGCAAATTTTAAATACGCCGAGGATTGCCTTTTCTATAGTAAATTTTTCAAAAAATAATTTTTTACTGTCGCAAATTTTAAATACGCCGAGGATTGCCTTTTCTATAGTAAATTTTTCAAAAAATAAAATTTTACTGTCGCAAATTTTAAAAACGTCGAGGAATGCCTTTTCTATAGTAAATTTTTCAAAAAATAATTTTTTACTGTAGCAAATTTTAAATACGCCGAGGATTGCCTTTTCTATAGCAAATTTTTCAAAAAATAATTTTTTACTGTCGCAAATTTTAAATACGCCGAGGATTGCCTTTTCTATAGTAAATTTTTCAAAAAATAATTTTTTATTGTCGCAAATTTTAAATACGCCGAGGATTGCCTTTTCTATAGTAAATTTTTCAAAAAAAAATTTTTTACTGTCGCAAATTTTAAATACGCCGAGGATTGCCTTTTCTATAGTAAGTTTTTCAAAAAATAATTTTTTACTGTCGCAAATTTTAAATACGCCGAGGATTGCCTTTTCTATAGTAAATTTTTCAAAAAATAATTTTTTACTGTCGCAAATTTTAAATTCGCCGAGGATTACCTTTTCCATAGTAAATTTTTCAAAAAATAATTTTTTACTGTCGCAAATTTTAAATACGCCGAGGATTGCCTTTTCTATAGTAAATTTCTCAAAAAATTATTTTTTACGGTCGCAAATTTTTAATACGCCGAGGATTGCCTTTTCTATAGTAAATTTTTCAAAAAATAATTTTTTATTGTCGCAAATTTTAAATACGCCGAGGATTGCCTTTTCTATAGTAAATTTTTCAAAAAATAATTTTTTACTGTCGCAAATTTTAAATACGCCGAGGATTGCCTTTTCTATAGTAAATTTTTCAAAAAATAATTTTTGACTGTCGCAAATTTTAAATACGCCGAGGATTGCCTTTTCTATAGTAAATTTTTCAAAAAATAATTTTTTACTGTCGCAAATTTTAAATACGCCGAGGATTGCCTTTTCTATAGTAAATTTTTCAAAAAATAATTTTTTACTGGCGCAAATTTTAAATACGCCGAGGATTGCCTTTTCTATAGTAAATTTTTCAAAAAATAACATTTTACTGTCGCAAATTTTAAAAACGTCGAGGATTGCCTTTTCTATAGTAAATTCCTCAAAAATTAATTTTTTACTGTAGCAAATTTTAAATACGCCGAGGATTGCCTTTTCTATAGTAAATTTTTCAAAAAATAAGTTTTTGCTGTCTCAAATTTTAAATACGCCGAGGATTGCCTTTTCTATAGTAAATTTTTCAAAAAATAATTTTTTAATGTCGCAAATTTTAAATACGCCCAGGATTGCCTTTTCTATAGCAAATTTTTCAAAAAATAATTTTTTACTGTCGCAAATTTTAAATACGCCCCGGATTGCCTTTTCTATAGTAAATTTTTCAAAAAATAATTTTTTACTGTCGCAAATTTTAAATACGCCGAGGATTGCCTTTTCCATAGTAAATTTTTCAAAAAATAATTTTTTACTGTCGCAAATTTTAAATACGCCCCGGATTGCCTTTTCTATAGTAAATTTCTCAAAAAATAATTTTTTACTGTAGCAAATTTTAAATACGCCGAGGATTGCCTTTTCTATAGTAAATTTTTCAAAAAATAATTTTTTACTGTCGCAAATTTTAAATACGCCGAGGATTGCCTTTTCTATAGTAAATTTTTCAAAAAATAATTTTTTACTGTCGCAAATTTTAAATACGCCGAGGATTGCCTTTTCTATAGTAAATTTTTCAAAAAATAATTTTTTACTGTCGCAAATTTTAAATACGCCGAGGATTGCCTTTTCTATAGTAAATTTTTCAAAAAATAACATTTTACTGTCGCAAATTTTAAAAACGTCGAGGATTGCCTTTTCTATAGCAAATTTTTCAAAAAATAATTTTTTACTTTCGCAAATTTTAAATACGCCGAGAATTGCCTTTTCTATAGTAAATTTTTCAAAAAATAATTTTTTATTTTCGCAAATTTTAAATACGCCGAGGATTGCCTTTTCTATAGTAAATTTTTCAAAAAATAATTTTTTACTGTCGCAAATTTTAAATACGCCGAGGATTGCCTTTTCTACAGTAAATTTTTCAAAAAATAATTTTTTACTGTCGCAAATTTTAAATACGCCGAGGATTGCCTTTTCTATAGTAAATTTTTCAAAAAATAATTATTTACTGTCGCAAATTTTAAATACGCCGAGGATTGCCTTTTCTATGGTAAATTTTTAAAAAAATTATTTTTTACGGTCGCAAATTTTTAATACGCCGAGGATTGCCTTTTCTATAGTGAATTTGTCAAAAAATAATTTTTTACTGTCGCAAATTTTAAATACGCCGAGGATTGCCTTTTCTATAGTAAATTTTTCAAAAAATTATCTTTTACTGTCGCAAATTTTAAATACGCCGAGGATTACCTTTTCTATAGTAAATTTTTCAAAAAATTATTTTTTACTGTCGCAAATTTTAAATGCGCCGAGGATTGCCTTTTCTATAGTAAATTTTTCAAAAAAATAATTTTTTATTGTCGCAAATTTTAAATACGCCGAGGATTGCCTTTTCTATAGTAAATTTTTCAAAAAATAATTTTTTACTGTCGCAAATTTTAAATACGCCGAGGATTGCCTTTTCTATAGTAAATTTTTCAAAAAATAATTTTTTACTGTCGCAAATTTTAAATACGCCGAGGATTGCCTTATATATAGTAAATTTTTCAAAAAATAATTTTTCACTGTCGCAAATTTTAAATACGCCGAGGATTGCCTTTTCTATAGTAAATTTTTCAAAAAATAATTTTTTACTGTCGCAAATTTTAAATACGGCGAGGATTGCCTTTTCTATAGTAAATTTCTCAAAAAATTATTTTTTACGGTCGCAAATTTTTAACACGCCGAGGATTGCCTTTTCTATAGTGAATTTGTCAAAAAATAATTTTTTACTGTCGCAAATTTTAAATACGCCGAGGATTGCCTTTTCTATAGTAAATTTTTCAAAAAATAATTTTTTACTGTCGCAAATTTTAAATACGCCGAGGATTGCCTTTTCTATAGTAAATTTTTCAAAAAATAATTTTTTACTGTCGCAAATTTTAAATACGCCGAGGATTGCCTTTTCTATAGTAAATTTTTCAAAATTTTTTACTGTCGCAAATTTTAAATACGCCGAGGATTGCCTTTTCTATAGTAATTTTTTCAAAAAATAATTTTTTACCGCCGCAAATTTTAAATACGGCGAGGATTGCCTTTTCTATAGTAAATTTCTCAAAAAATTATTTTTTACGGTCGCAAATTTTTAATACGCCGAGGATTGCCTTTTCTATAGTGAATTTGTCAAAAAATAATTTTTTACTGTCGCAAATTTTAAATACGCCGAGGATTGCCTTTTCTATAGTAAATTTTTCAAAAAATTATTTTTTACTGTCGCAAAATTTTAAATACGCCGAGGATTGCCTTTTCTATAGTAAATTTTTCAAAAAATAATTTTTTTACTGTCGCAAATTTTAAATACGCCCAGGATTGCCTTTTCTATAGTAAATTTTTCAAAAAATAAGTTATTGCTGTCGCAAATTTTAAATACGCCGAGGATTGCCTTTTCTATAGTAAATATTTCAAAAAATAATTTTTTACTGTCGCAAATTTTAAATACGCCCAGGATTGCCTTTTCTATAGTAAATTTTTCAAAAAATAATTTTTTATTGTCGCAAATTTTAAATACGCCGAGGATTGCATTTTCTATAGTAAATTTTTCAAAAAATAATTTTTTACTGTCGCAAATTTTAAATACGCCGAGGATTGCCTTTTCTATAGTAAATTTTTCAAAAAATAATTTTTTACTGTCGCAAATTTTAAATACGCCGAGGATTGCCTTTTCTATAGTAAATTTTTCAAAAAATAATTTTTTACTGTCGCAAATTTTAAATACGCCGAGAATTGCCTTTTCTATAGTAAATTTTTCAAAAAATAACATTTTACTGTCGCAAATTTTAAAAACGTCGAGGTTGCCTTTTCTATAGTAAATTTTTCAAAAAAATAATTTTTTACTGTAGCAAATTTTAAATACGCCGAGGATTGCCTTTTCTATAGCAAATTTTTCAAAAATAATTTTTTACTGTCGCAAATTTTAAATACGCCGAGGATTGCCTTTTCTATAGTAAATTTTTCAAAAAATAATTTTTTATTGTCGCAAATTTTAAATACGCCGAGGATTGCCTTTTCTATAGTAAATTTTTCAAAAAATAACATATTACTGTCGCAAATTTTAAAATCGTCGAGGATTGCCTTTTCTATAGTAAATTTTTCAAAAAATAATTTTTTACTGTAGCAAATTTTAAATACGCCGAGGATTGCCTTTTCTATAGTAAATTTTTCAAAAAATAATTTTTTATTGTCGCAAATTTTAAATACGCCGAGGATTGCATTTTCTATAGTAAATTTTTCAAAAAATAATTTTTTACTGTCGCAAATTTTAAATACGCCCAGGATTGCCTTTTCTATAGTAAATTTTTCAAAAAATAATTTTTTACTGTCGCAAATTTTACATACGCCGAGGATTGCCTTTTCCATAGTAAATTTTTCAAAAAATAATTTTTTACTGTCGCAAATTTTACATACGCCGAGGATTGCCTTTTCTATAGTAAATTTTTCAAAAATAAATTTTTTACTGTCGCAAATTTTAAATACGCCCAGGATTGCCTTTTCTATAGTAAATTTTTCAAAAAATAAGTTTTTGCTGTCGCAAATTTTAAATACGCCGAGGATTGCCTTTTCTATAGTAAATTTTTCAAAAAATAATTTTTTACTGTCGCAAATTTTAAATACGCCCAGGATTGCCTTTTCTATAATAAATTTTTCAAAAAATAATTTTTTATTGTCGCAAATTTTAAAATCGTCGAGGATTGCCTTTTCTATAGTAAATTTTTCAAAAAATAATTTTTTACTGTAGCAAATTTTAAATACGCCGAGGATTGCCTTTTCTATAGTAAATTTTTCAAAAAATAACATATTACTGTCGCAAATTTTAAAATCGTCGAGGATTGCCTTTTCTATAGTAAATTTTTCAAAAAATAATTTTTTACTGTAGCAAATTTTAAATACGCCGAGGATTGCCTTTTCTATAGTAAATTTTTCAAAAAATAATTTTTTATTGTCGCAAATTTTAAATACGCCGAGGATTGCATTTTCTATAGTAAATTTTTCAAAAAATAATTTTTTACTGTCGCAAATTTTAAATACGCCCAGGATTGCCTTTTCTATAGTAAATTTTTCAAAAAATAATTTTTTACTGTCGCAAATTTTACATACGCCGAGGATTGCCTTTTCCATAGTAAATTTTTCAAAAAATAATTTTTTACTGTCGCAAATTTTAAATACGCCGAGGATTGCCTTTTCTATAGTAAATTTTTCAAAAATAAATTTTTTACTGTCGCAAATTTTAAATACGCCCAGGATTGCCTTTTCTATAGTAAATTTTTCAAAAAATAAGTTTTTGCTGTCGCAAATTTTAAATACGCCGAGGATTGCCTTTTCTATAGTAAATTTTTCAAAAAATAATTTTTTACTGTCGCAAATTTTAAATACGCCCAGGATTGCCTTTTCTATAATAAATTTTTCAAAAAATAATTTTTTATTGTCGCAAATTTTAAATACGCCGAGGATTGCATTTTCTATAGTAAATTTTTCGAAAAATAATTTTTTACTGTCGCAAATTTTAAATACTCCGAGGATTGCCTTTTCTATAGTAAATTTTCCAAAAATTATTTTTTACTGGCGCAAATTTTAAATACGCCGAGGATTGCCTTTTCTATAGTAAATTTTTCAAAAAATAAATTTTTACTGTCGCAAATTTTAAATACGCCGAGGATTGCCTTTTCTATAGTAAATTTTTCAAAAAATAACATTTTACTGTCGCAAATTTTAAAAACGTCGAGGATTGCCTTTTCTATAGTAAATTTCTCAAAAAATTATTTTTTACGGTCGCAAATTTTTAATACGCCGAGGATTGCCTTTTCTATGGTAAATTTTTCAAAAAATAATTTTTTATTGTCGCAAATTTTAAATACGCCGAGGATTGCCTTTTCTATAGTAAATTTTTCAAAAAATAATTTTTTACTGTCGCAAATTTTAAATACGCCGAGGATTGCCTTTTCTATAGTAAATTTTTCAAAAAATAATTTTTGACTGTCGCAAATTTTAAATACGCCGAGGATTGCCTTTTCTATAGTAAATTTTTCAAAAAATAATTTTTTACTGTCGCAAATTTTAAATACGCCGAGGATTGCCTTTTCTATAGTAAATTTTTCAAAAAATAACATTTTACGGTCGCAAATTTTAAAAACGTCGAGGATTGCCTTTTCTATAGTAAATTTTTCATAAAATAATTTTTTATTGTCGCAAATTTTAAATACGCCGAGGATTGCCTTTTCTATAGTAAATTTTTCAAAAAATAATTTTTTACTGCCGCAAATTTTAAATACGCCGAGGATTGCCTTTTCTATAGCAAATTTTTCAAAAAATAATTTTTTACTGTCGCAAATTTTAAATACGCCGAGGATTGCCTTTTCTATAGTAAATTTTTCAAAAAATAATTTTTTATTGTCGCAAATTTTAAATACGCCGAGGATTGCCTTTTCTATAGTAAATTTTTCAAAAAATAACATATTACTGTCGCAAATTTTAAAATCGTCGAGGATTGCCTTTTCTATAGTAAATTTAAAAAAAAATAATTTTTTACTGTAGCAAATTTTAAATACGCCGAGGATTGCCTTTTCTATAGTAAATTTTTCAAAAAATAATTTTTTATTGTCGCAAATTTTAAATACGCCGAGGATTGCATTTTCTATAGTAAATTTTTCAAAAAATAATTTTTTACTGTCGCAAATTTTAAATACGCCCAGGATTGCCTTTTCTATAGTAAATTTTTCAAAAAATAATTTTTTACTGTCGCAAATTTTACATACGCCGAGGATTGCCTTTTCCATAGTAAATTTTTCAAAAAATAATTTTTTACTGTCGCAAATTTTAAATACGCCGAGGATTGCCTTTTCTATAGTAAATTTTTCAAAAATAAATTTTTTACTGTCGCAAATTTTAAATACGCCCAGGATTGCCTTTTCTATAGTAAATTTTTCAAAAAATAAGTTTTTGCTGTCGCAAATTTTAAATACGCCGAGGATTGCCTTTTCTATAGTAAATTTTTCAAAAAATAATTTTTTACTGTCGCAAATTTTAAATACGCCCAGGATTGCCTTTTCTATAATAAATTTTTCAAAAAATAATTTTTTATTGTCGCAAATTTTAAATACGCCGAGGATTGCATTTTCTATAGTAAATTTTTCGAAAAATAATTTTTTACTGTCGCAAATTTTAAATACTCCGAGGATTGCCTTTTCTATAGTAAATTTTCCAAAAATTATTTTTTACTGTCGCAAATTTTAAATACGCCGAGGATTGCCTTTTCTATAGTAAATTTTTCAAAAAATAAATTTTTACTGTCGCAAATTTTAAATACGCCGAGGATTGCCTTTTCTATAGTAAATTTTTCAAAAAATAACATTTTACTGTCGCAAATTTTAAAAACGTCGAGGATTGCCTTTTCTATAGTAAATTTCTCAAAAAATAATTTTTTACTGTAGCAAATTTTAAATACGCCGAGGATTGCCTTTTCTATAGTAAATTTTTCAAAAAATAAGTTTTTGCTGTCGCAAATTTTAAATACGCCGAGGATTGCCTTTTCGATAGTAAATTTTTCAAAAAATAATTTTTTACTGTCGCAAATTTTAAATACGCCCACGATTGCCTATCCTATAGTAAATTTTTCAAAAAATAATTTTTTACTGTCGCAAATTTTAAATACGCCGAGGATTGCCTTTTCTATAGTAAATTTTTCAAAATATAACATTTTACGGTCGCAAATTTTAAAAACGTCGAGGATTGCCTTTTCTATAGTAAATTTTTCAAAAAGTAATTTTTTACTGTAGCAAATTTTAAATACGCCGAGGATTGCCTTTTCTATAGTAAATTTTTCAAAAAATAATTTTTTATTGTCGCAAATTTTAAATACGCCGAGGATTGCATTTTCTATAGTAAATTTTTCAAAAAATAACATATTACTGTCGCAAATTTTAAAAACGTCGAGGATTGCCTTTTCTATAGTAAATTTTTCAAAAAGTAATTTTTTACTGTAGCAAATTTTAAATACGCCGAGGATTGCCTTTTCTATAGTAAATTTTTCAAAAAATAATTTTTTATTGTCGCAAATTTTAAATACGCCGAGGATTGCATTTTCTATAGTAAATTTTTCAAAAAATAATTTTTTACTGTCGCAAATTTTAAATACGCCCAGGATTGCCTTTTCTATAGTAAATTTTTCAAAAAATAATTTTTTACTGTCGCAAATTTTAAATACGCCGAGGATTGCCTTTTCCATAGTAAATTTTTCAAAAAATAATTTTTTACTGTCGCAAATTTTAAATACGCCGAGGATTGCCTTTTCTATAGTAAATTTTTCAAAAATTAATTTTTTACTGTCGCAAATTTTAAATACGCCCAGGATTGCCTTTTCTATAGTAAATTTTTCAAAAAATAAGTTTTTGCTATCGCAAATTTTAAATACGCCGAGGATTTCATTTTCTATAGTAAATTTTTCAAAAAATAATTTTTTACTGTCGCAAATTTTAAATACGCCCAGGATTGCCTTTTCTATAATAAATTTTTCAAAAAATAATTTTTTATCGTCGCAAATTTTAAATACGCCGAGGATTGCATTTTCTATAGTAAATTTTTCAAAAAATAATTTTTTACTGTCGCAAATTTTAAATACGCCGAGGATTGCCTTTTCTATAGTAAATTTTTCAAAAAATAATTTTTTACTGTCGCAAATTTTAAATACGCCGAGGATTGCCTTTTCTATAGTAAGTTTTTCAAAAAATAACATTTTACTGTCGCAAATTTTAAAAACGTCGAGGATTGCCTTTTCTATAGTAAATTTCTCAAAAAATAATTTTTTACTGTAGCAAATTTTAAATACGCCGAGGATTGCCTTTTCTATAGTAAATTTTTCAAAAAATAAGTTTTTGCTGTCGCAAATTTTAAATACGTCGAGGATTGCCTTTTCTATAGTAAATTTTTCAAAAAATAATTTTTTTACTGTCGCAAATTTTAAATACGCCGAGGATTGCCTATTCTATAGTAAATTTTTCAAAAAATAACATTTTACTGTCGCAAATTTTAAAAACGTCGAGGATTGCCTTTTCTATAGTAAATTTTTCAAAAAATAATTTTTTACTGTAGCAAATTTTAAATACGCCGAGGATTGCCTTTTCTATAGTAAATTTTTCAAAAAATAATTGTTTATTGTCGCAAATTTTAAATACGCCGAGGATTGCCTTTTCTATAGTAAATTTTTCAAAAATTAATTTTTTACTGTCGCAAATTTTAAATACGCCCAGGATTGCCTTTTCTATAGTAAATTTTTCAAAAAATAAGTTTTTGCTATCGCAAATTTTAAATACGCCGAGGATTGCCTTTTCTATAGTAAATTTTTCAAAAAATAATTTTTTACTGTCGCAAATTTTAAATACGCCCAGGATTGCCTTTTCTATAATAAATTTTTCAAAAAATAATTTTTTATTGTCGCAAATTTTAAATACGCCGAGGATTGCATTTTCTATAGTAAATTTTTCAAAAAATAATTTTTTACTGTCGCAAATTTTAAATACGCCGAGGATTGCCTTTTATATAGTAAATTTTTCAAAAAATAATTTTTCACTGTCGCAAATTTTAAATACGCCGAGGGTTGCCTTTTCTATAGTAAATTTTTCAAAAAATAATTTTTTACTGTCGCAAATTTTAAATACGGCGAGGATTGCCTTTTCTATAGTAAATTTCTCAAAAAATTATTTTTTACGGTCGCAAATTTTTAATACGCCGAGGATTGCCTTTTCTATAGTGAATTTGTCAAAAAATAATTTTTTACTGTCGCAAATTTTAAATACGCCGAGGATTGCCTTTTCTATAGTAAATTTTTCAAAAAATAATTTTTTTCTGTCGCAAATTTTAAATACGCCGAGGATTGCCTTTTCTATAGTAAATTTTTCAAAAAATAATTTTTTACTGTCGCAAATTTTAAATACGCCGAGGATTGCCTTTTCTATAGTAAATTTTTAAAAAATAATTTTTTACTGTCGCAAATTTTAAATACGCCGAGGATTGCCTTTTCTATAGTAAATTTTTCAAAAAATAATTTTTTACCGTCGCAAATTTTAAATACGGCGAGGATTGCCTTTTCTATAGTAAATTTCTCAAAAAATTATTTTTTACGGTCGCAAATTTTTAATACGCCGAGGATTGCCTTTTCTATAGTGAATTTGTCAAAAAATAATTTTTTACTGTCGCAAATTTTAAATACGCCGAGGATTGCCTTTTCTATAGTAAATTTTTCAAAAAATTATTTTTTACTGTCGCAAAATTTTAAATACGCCGAGGATTGCCTTTTCTATAGTAAAATTTTCAAAAAATAATTTTTTACTGTCGCAAATTTTAAATACGCCCAGGATTGCCTTTTCTATAGTAAATTTTTCAAAAAATAAGTTATTGCTGTCGCAAATTTTAAATACGCCGAGGATTGCCTTTTCTATAGTAAATATTTCAAAAAATAATTTTTTACTGTCGCAAATTTTAAATACGCCCAGGATTGCCTTTTCTATAGTAAATTTTTCAAAAAATAATTTTTTATTGTCGCAAATTTTAAATACGCCGAGGATTGCATTTTCTATAGTAAATTTTTCAAAAAATAATTTTTTACTGTCGCAAATTTTAAATACGCCGAGGATTGCCTTTTCTATAGTAAATTTTTCAAAAAATAATTTTTTACTGTCGCAAATTTTAAATACGCCGAGGATTGCCTTTTCTATAGTAAATTTTTCAAAAAATAATTTTTTACTGTCGCAAATTTTAAATACGCCGAGGATTGCCTTTTCTATAGTAAATTTTTCAAAAAATAACATTTTACTGTCGCAAATTTTAAAAACGTCGAGGATTGCCTTTTCTATAGTAAATTTTTCAAAAAATAATTTTTTACTGTAGCAAATTTTAAATACGCCGAGGATTGCCTTTTACTATAGCAAATTTTTCAAAAAATAATTTTTTACTGTCGCAAATTTTAAATACGCCGAGGATTGCCTTTTCTATAGTAAATTTTTCAAAAAATAATTTTTTATTGTCGCAAGTTTTAAATACGCCGAGGATTGCCCTTTCTATAGTAAATTTTTCAAAAAATAATTTTTTACTGTCGCAAATTTTAAATATGCCGAGGATTGCCTTTTCTATAGTAAGTTTTTCAAAAAATAATTTTTTACTGTCGCAAATTTTAAATACGCCGAGGATTGCCTTTTCTATAGTAAATTTTTCAAAAAATTATTTTTTACTGTCGCAAATTTTAAATACGCCGAGGATTACCTTTTCCATAGTAAATTTTTCAAAAAATAATTTTTTACTGTCGCAAATTTTAAATACGCCGAGGATTGCCTTTTCTATAGTAAATTTCTCAAAAAATTATTTTTTACGGTCGCAAATTTTTAATACGCCGAGGATTGCCTTTTCTATAGTAAATTTTTCAAAAAATAATTTTTTATTGTCGCAAATTTTAAATACGCCGAGGATTGCCTTTTCTATAGTAAATTTTTCAAAAAATAATTTTTTACTGTCGCAAATTTTAAATACGCCGAGGATTGCCTTTTCTATAGTAAATTTTTCAAAAAATAATTTTTGACTGTCGCAAATTTTAAATACGCCGAAGATTGCCTTTTCTATAGTAAATTTTTCAAAAAATAATTTTTTACTGTCGCAAATTTTAAATACGCCGAGGATTGCCTTTTCTATAGTAAATTTTTCAAAAAATAATTTTTTATTGTCGCAAATTTTAAATACGCCGAGGATTGCCTTTTCTATAGTAAATTTTTCAAAAAATAACATATTACTGTCGCAAATTTTAAAAACGTCGAGGATTGCCTTTTCTATAGTAAATTTTTCAAAAAATAATTTTTTACTGTAGCAAATTTTAAATACGCCGAGTATTGCCTTTTCTATAGTAAATTTTTCAAAAAATAATTTTTTATTGTCGCAGATTTTAAATACGCCGAGGATTGCATTTTCTATAGTAAATTTTTCAAAAAATAATTTTTTACTGTCGCAAATTTTAAATACGCCCAGGATTGCCTTTTCTATAGTAAATTTTTCAAAAAATAATTTTTTACTGTCGCAAATTTTACATACGCCGAGGATTGCCTTTTCCATAGTAAATTTTTCAAAAAATAAGTTTTTGCTGTCGCAAATTTTAAATACGCCGAGGATTGCCTTTTCTATAGTAAATTTTTCAAAAAATAATTTTTTACTGTCGCAAATTTTAAATACGCCCAGGATTGCCTTTTCTATAATAAATTTTTCAAAAAATTATTTTTTATTGTCGCAAATTTTAAATACGCCGAGGATTGCATTTTCTATAGTAAATTTTTCGAAAAATAATTTTTTACTGTCGCAAATTTTAAATACGCCGAGGATTGCCTTTTCTATAGTAAATTTTCCAAAAATTATTTTTTACTGTCGCAAATTTTAAATACGCCGAGGATTGCCTTTTCTATAGTAAATTTTTCAAAAAATAAGTTTTTGCTGTCGCAAATTTTAAATACGCCGAGGATTGCCTTTTCTATAGTAAATTTTTCAAAAAATAATTTTTTACTGTCGCAAATTTTAAATACGCCCAGGATTGCCTTTTCTATAATAAATTTTTCAAAAAATTATTTTTTATTGTCGCAAATTTTAAATACGCCGAGGATTACATTTTCTATAGTAAATTTTTCGAAAAATAATTTTTTACTGTCGCAAATTTTAAATACGCCGAGGATTGCCTTTTCTATAGTAAATTTTCCAAAAATTATTTTTTACTGTCGCAAATTTTAAATACGCCGAGGATTGCCTTTTCTATAGTAAATTTTTCAAAAAATAATTTTTTACTGTCGCAAATTTTAAATACGCCGAGGATTGCCTTTTCTATAGTAAATTTTTCAAAAAATAACATTTTACTGTCGCAAATTTTAAAAACGTCGAGGATTGCCTTTTCTATAGTAAATTTCTCAAAAAATAATTTTTTACTGTAGCAAATTTTAAATACGCCGAGGATTGCCTTTTCTATAGTAAATTTTTCAAAAAATAAGTTTTTGCTGTCGCAAATTTTAAATACGCCGAGGATTGGCTTTTCTATAGTAAATTTTTCAAAAAATAATTTTTTACTGTCGCAAATTTTAAATACGCCACCGATTGCCTATCCTATAGTAAATTTTTCAAAAAATAATTTTTTACTGTCGCAAATTTTAAATACGCCGAGGATTGCCTTTTCTATAGTAAATTTTTCAAAATATAACATTTTACGGTCGCAAATTTTAAAAACGTCGAGGATTGCCTTTTCTATAGTAAATTTTCCATAAAATAATTTTTTATTGTCGCAAATTTTAAATACGCCGAGGATTGCCTTTTCTATAGTAAATTTTTCAAAAAATAATTTTTTACTGTCGCAAATTTTAAATACGCCGAGGATTGCCTTTTCTATAGCAAATTTTTCAAAAAATAATTTGTTACTGTCGCAAATTTTAAATACGCCGAGGATTGCCTTTTCTATAGTAAATTTTTCAAAAAATAATTTTTTATTGTCGCAAATTTTAAATACGCCGAGGATTGCCTTTTCTATAGTAAATTTTTCAAAAAATAACATGTTACTGTCGCAAATTTTAAAAACGCCGAGGATTGCCTTTTCTATAGTAAATTTTTCAAAAAATAATTTTTTACTGTAGCAAATTTTAAATACGCCGAGGATTGCCTTTTCTATAGTAAATTTTTCAAAAAATAATTTTTTATTGTCGCAAATTTTAAATACGCCGAGGATTGCATTTTCTATAGTAAATTTTTCAAAAAATTATTTTTTACTGTTGCAAATTTTAAATACGCCCAGGATTGCCTTTTCTATAGTAAATTTTTCAAAAAATAATTTTTTACTGTCGCAAATTTTAAATACGCCGAGGATTGCCTTTTCCATAGTAAATTTTTCAAAAAATAATTTTTTACTGTCGCAAATTTTAAATACGCCGAGGATTGCCTTTTCTATAGTAAATTTTTCAAAAATTAATTTTTTACTGTCGCAAATTTTAAATACGCCCAGGATTGCCTTTTCTATAGTAAATTTTTCAAAAAATAAGTTTTTGCTATCTCAAATTTTAAATACGCCGAGGATTGCCTTTTCTATAGTAAATTTTTCAAAAATAATTTTTTACTGTCGCAAATTTTAAATACGCCGAGGATTGCCTTTTCTATAGTAAGTTTTTCAAAAAATAACATTTTGCTGTCGCAAATTTTAAAAACGTCGAGGATTGCCTTTTCTATAGTAAATTTCTCAAAAAATAATTTTTTACTGTAGCAAATTTTAAATACGCCGAGGATTGCCTTTTCTATAGTAAATTTTTCAAAAAATAAGTTTTTGCTGTCGCAAATTTTAAATACGTCGAGGATTGCCTTTTCTATAGTAAATTTTTCAAAAAATAATTTTTTACTGTCGCAAATTTTAAATACGCCCAGGATTGCCTTTTATATACTAAATTTTTCAAAAAATAATTTTTTACTGTCGCAAATTTTAAATACGCCGAGGATTGCCTTTTCTATAGTAAATTTTTCAAAAAATAACATTTTACTGTCGCAAATTTTAAAAACGTCGAGGATTGCCTTTTCTATAGTAAATTTTTCAAAAAATAATTTTTTACTGTAGCAAATTTTAAATACGCCGAGGTTTGCCTTTTCTATAGTAAATTTTTCAAAAAATAATTTTTTATTGTCGCAAATTTTAAATACGCCGAGGATTGCATTTTCTATAGTAAATTTTTCAAAAAATAATTTTTTACTGTCGCAAATTTTAAATACGCCCAGGATTGCCTTTTTTATAGTAAATTTTTCAAAAAATAATTTTTTACTGTCGCAAATTTTAAATACGCCGAGGATTGCCTTTTCCATAGTAAATTTTTCAAAAAATAATTTTTTACTGTCGCAAATTTTAAATACGCCGAGGATTGCCTTTTCTATAGTAAATTTTTCAAAAATTAATTTTTTACTGTCGCAAATTTTAAATACGCCCAGGATTGCCTTTTCTATAGTAAATTTTTCAAAAATAAGTTTTTGCTATCGCAAATTTTAAATACGCCGAGGATTGCCTTTTCTATAGTAAATTTTTCAAAAAAATAATTTTTTACTGTCGCAAATTTTAAATACGCCCAGGATTGCCTTTTCTATAATAAATTTTTCAAAAAATAATTTTTTATTGTCGCAAATTTTAAATACGCCGAGGATTGCATTTTCTATAGTAAATTTTTCAAAAAATAATTTTTTACTGTCGCAAATTTTAAATACGCCGAGGATTGCCTTTTCTATAGTAAATTTTTCAAAAAATAATTTTTTACTGTCGCAAATTTTAAATACGCCGAGGATTGCCTTTTCTATAGTAAGTTTTTCAAAAAATAACATTTTACTGTCGCAAATTTTAAAAACGTCGAGGATTGCCTTTTCTATAGTAAATTTCTCAAAAATAATTTTTTACTGTAGCAAATTTTAAATACGCCGAGGATTGCCTTTTCTATAGTAAATTTTTCAAAAAATAAGTTTTTGCTGTCGCAAATTTTAAATACGTCGAGGATTGCCTTTTCTATAGTAAATTTTTCAAAAAATAATTTTTTACTGTCGCAAATTTTAAATAGGCCGAGGATTGCCTATTCTATAGCAAATTTTTCAAAAAATAACATTTTACTGTCGCAAATTTTAAAAACGTCGAGGATTGCCTTTTCTATAGTAAATTTTTCAAAAAATAATTTTTTACTGTAGCAAATTTTAAATACGCCGAGGATTGCCTTTTCTATAGTAAATTTTTCAAAAAATAATTGTTTATTGTCGCAAATTTTAAATACGCCGAGGATTGCCTTTTCTATAGTAAATTTTTCAAAAAATAATTTTTTACTGTCGCAAATTTTAAATACGCCCAGGATTGCCTTTTCTATAGTAAATTTTTCAAAAAATAAGTTTTTGCTATCGCAAATTTTAAATACGCCGAGGATTGCCTTTTCTATAGTAAATTTTTCAAAAAATAATTTTTTACTGTCGCAAATTTTAAATACGCCGAGGATTGCCTATTCTATAGTAAATTTTTCAAAAAATAACATTTTACTGTCGCAAATTTTAAAAACGTCGAGGATTGCCTTTTCTATAGTAAATTTTTCAAAAAATAATTTTTTACTGTAACAAATTTTAAATACGCCGAGGATTGCCTTTTCTATAGTAAATTTTTCAAAAAATAATTTTTTATTGTCGCAAATTTTAAATACGCCGAGGATTGCATTTTCTATAGTAAATTTTTCAAAAAATAATTTTTTACTGTCGCAAATTTTAAATACGCCCAGGATTGCCTTTTCTATAGTAAATTTTTCAAAAAATAATTTTTTACTGTCGCAAATTTTAAATACGCCGAGGATTGCCTTTTCCATAGTAAATTTTTCAAAAATAATTTTTTACTGTCGCAAATTTTAAATACGCCGAGGATTGCCTTTTCTATAGTAAATTTTTCAAAAATTAATTTTTTACTGTCGCAAATTTTAAATACGCCCAGGATTGCCTTTTCTATAGTAAATTTTTCAAAAAATAAGTTTTTGCTATCGCAAATTTTAAATACGCCGAGGATTGCCTTTTCTATAGTAAATTTTTCAAAAAATAATTTTTTACTGTCGCAAATTTTAAATACGCCCAGGATTGCCTTTTCTATAATAAATTTTTCAAAAAATAATTTTTTATTGTCGCAAATTTTAAATACGCCGAGGATTGCATTTTCTATAGTAAATTTTTCAAAAAATAATTTTTTACTGTCGCAAATTTTAAATACGCCGAGGATTGCCTTTTCTATAGTAAATTTTTCAAAAAATATTTTTTTACTGTCGCAAATTTTAAATACGCCGAGGATTGCCTTTTCTATAGTAAGTTTTTCAAAAAATGACATTTTGCTGTCGCAAATTTTAAAAACGTCGAGGATTGCCTTTTCTATAGTAAATTTCTCAAAAATAATTTTTTACTGTAGCAAATTTTAAATACGCCGAGGATTGCCTTTTCTATAGTAAATTTTTCAAAAAATAAGTTTTTGCTGTCGCAAATTTTAAATACGTCGAGGATTGCCTTTTCTATAGTAAATTTTTCAAAAAATAATTTTTTACTGTCGCAAATTTTAAATACGCCCAGGATTGCCTTTTATATACTAAATTTTTCAAAAAATAATTTTTTACTGTCGCAAATTTTAAATACGCCGAGGATTGCCTTTTCTATAGTAAATTTTTCAAAAAATAACATTTTACTGTCGCAAATTTTAAAAACGTCGAGGATTGCCTTTTCTATAGTAAATTTTTCAAAAATAATTTTTTACTGTAGCAAATTTTAAATACGCCGAGGATTGCCTTTTCTATAGTAAATTTTTCAAAAAATAATTTTTTATTGTCGCAAATTTTAAATACGCCGAGGATTGCATTTTCTATAGTAAATTTTTCAAAAAATAATTTTTTACTGTCGCAAATTTTAAATACGCCCAGGATTGCCTTTTCTATAGTAAATTTTTCAAAAAATAATTTTTTACTGTCGCAAATTTTAAATACGCCGAGGATTGCCTTTTCCATAGTAAATTTTTCAAAAAATAATTTTTTACTGTCGCAAATTTTAAATACGCCGAGGATTGCCTTTTCTATAGTAAATTTTTCAAAAATTAATTTTTTACTGTCGCAAATTTTAAATACGCCCAGGATTGCCTTTTCTATAGTAAATTTTTCAAAAAATAAGTTTTTGCTATCGCAAATTTTAAATACGCCGAGGATTGCCTTTTCTATAGTAAATTTTTCAAAAAATAATTTTTTACTGTCGCAAATTTTAATACGCCCAGGATTGCCTTTTCTATAATAAATTTTTCAAAAAATAATTTTTTATTGTCGCAAATTTTAAATACGCCGAGGATTGCCTTTTCTATAGTAAATTTTTCAAAAAATAAGTTTTTGCTGTCGCAAATTTTAAATACGTCGAGGATTGCCTTTTCTATAGTAAATTTTTCAAAAAATAATTTTTTACTGTCGCAAATTTTAAATAGGCCGAGGATTGCCTATTCTATAGCAAATTTTTCAAAAAATAACATTTTACTGTCGCAAATTTTAAAAACGTCGGGGATTGCCTTTTCTATAGTAAATTTTTCAAAAAATAATTTTTTACTGTAGCAAATTTTAAATACGCCGAGGATTGCCTTTTCTATAGTAAATTTTTCAAAAAATAATTGTTTATTGTCGCAAATTTTAAATACGCCGAGGATTGCCTTTTCTATAGTAAATTTTTCAAAAAATAATTTTTTACTGTCGCAAATTTTAAATACGCCCAGGATTGCCTTTTCTATAGTAAATTTTTCAAAAAATAAGTTTTTGCTATCGCAAATTTTTAAATACGCCGAGGATTGCCTTTTCTATAGTAAATTTTTCAAAAAATAATTTTTTACTGTCGCAAATTTTAAATACGCCGAGGATTGCCTATTCTATAGTAAATTTTTCAAAAAATAACATTTTACTGTCGCAAATTTTAAAAACGTCGAGGATTGCCTTTTCTATAGTAAATTTTTCAAAAAATAATTTTTTACTGTAGCAAATTTTAAATACGCCGAGGATTGCCTTTTCTATAGTAAATTTTTCAAAAAATAATTTTTTATTGTCGCAAATTTTAAATACGCCGAGGATTGCATTTTCTATAGTAAATTTTTCAAAAAATAATTTTTTACTGTCGCAAATTTTAAATACGCCCAGGATTGCCTTTTCTATAGTAAATTTTTCAAAAAATAATTTTTTACTGTCGCAAATTTTAAATACGCCGAGGATTGCCTTTTCCATAGTAAATTTTTCAAAAAATAATTTTTTACTGTCGCAAATTTTAAATACGCCGAGGATTGCCTTTTCTATAGTAAATTTTTCAAAAATTAATTTTTTACTGTCGCAAATTTTAAATACGCCCAGGATTGCCGCCCAGGATTGCCTTTTCTATAGTAAATTTTTCAAAAAATAAGTTTTTTGCTATCGCAAATTTTAAATACGCCGAGGATTGCCTTTTCTATAGTAAATTTTTCAAAAAATAATTTTTTACTGTCGCAAATTTTAAATACGCCGAGGATTGCCTTTTCTATAGTAAGTTTTTCAAAAAATAATTTTTTGATGTCGCAAATTTTAAATACGCCGAAGATTGACTTTTCTATAGTAAATTTTTCAAAAAATAATTTTTTACTGTCGCAAATTTTAAATACGCCGAGGATTGCCTTTACTAAAGTAAATTTTTTCAAAAAATAATTTTTTATTGTCGCAAATTTTAAATACGCCGAGGATTGCATTTTCTATAGTAAATTTTTCAAAAAATAATTTTTTACTGTCGCAAATTTTAAATATGCCGTGGATTGCCTTTTCTATAGTAAATTTTTCAAAAAATAATTTTTTACTGTCGCAAATTTTAAATACGCCGAGGATTGCCTTTACTAAAGTAAATTTTTCAAAAAATAATTTTTTATTGTCGCAAATTTTAAATACGCCGAGGATTGCATTTTCTATAGTAAATTTTTTCAAAAAATAATTTTTTACTGTCGCAAATTTTAAATATGCCGTGGATTGCCTTTTCCATAGTAAATTTTTCAAAAAATAATTTTTTACTGTCGCAAATTTTAAATACGCCGAGGATTGCCTTTTCTATAGTAAATTTTTCAAAAAATTATTTTTACTGTTGCAAATTTTAAATACGCCGAGGATTGCCTTTTCTATAGTAAATTTTTCAAAAAATAATTTTTTACTGTCGCAAATTTTAAATACGCCGAGGATTGCCTTTTCCATAGTAAATTTTTCAAACAATAATTTTTTACTGTCGCAAATTTTAAATACGCCGAGGATTGCCTTTTCTATAGTAAATTTTTCAAGAAATTATTTTTTATTAGTAAATTTTAAATACGCCGAGGATTGCCTTTTCCATAGTAAATTTTTCAAAAATAATTTTTTTACTGTCGCAAATTTTAAATACGCCGAGGATTGCCTTTTCTATAGTAAATTTTTCAAAAAATAATTTTTTACTGTCGCAAATTTTAAATACGCCGAGGATTGCCTTTTCTATAGTGAATTTGTCAAAAAATAATTTTTTACTGTCGCAAATTTTAAATACGCCCAGGATTGCCTTTTCTATAGTAAATTTTTCAAAAATAAGTTTTTGCTATCGCAAATTTTAAATACGCCGAGGATTGCCTTTTCTATAGTAAATTTTTTCAAAAAATAATTTTTTTACTGTCGCAAATTTTAAATACGCCCAGGATTGCCTTTTCTATAATAAATTTTTCAAAAAATAATTTTTTATTGTCGCAAATTTTAAATACGCCGAGGATTGCATTTTCTATAGTAAATTTTTCAAAAAATAATTTTTTACTGTCGCAAATTTTAAATACGCCGAGGATTGCCTTTACTAAAGTAAATTTTTCAAAAAATAATTTTTTATTGTCGCAAATTTTAAATACGCCGAGGATTGCATTTTCTATAGTAAATTTTTCAAAAACTAATTTTTTACTGTCGCAAATTTTAAATATGCCGTGGATTGCCTTTTCTATAGTAAATTTTTCAAAAATAATTTTTTTACTGTCGCAAATTTTAAATACGCCGAGGATTGCCTTTGCTAAAGTAAATTTTTCAAAAAATAATTTTTTATTGTCGCAAATTTTAAATACGCCGAGGATTGCATTTTCTATAGTAAATTTTTCAAAAAATAATTTTTTACTGTCGCAAATTTTAAATATGCCGTGGATTGCCTTTTCTATAGTAAATTTTTTCAAAAATAATTTTTTACTGTCGCAAATTTTAAATATGCCGTGGATTGCCTTTTCCATAGTAAATTTTTCAAAAAATAATTTTTTACTGTCGCAAATTTTAAATACGCCGAGGATTGCCTTTTCTATAGTAAATTTTTCAAAAAATTATTTTTTTACTGTTGCAAATTTTAAATACGCCGAGGATTGCCTTTTCTATAGTAAATTTTTCAAAAAATAATTTTTTACTGTCGCAAATTTTAAATACGCCGAGGATTGCCTTTTCCATAGTAAATTTTTCAAACAATAATTTTTTTACTGTCGCAAATTTTAAATACGCCGAGGATTGCCTTTTCTATAGTAAATTTTTCAAGAAATTATTTTTTATTAGTAAATTTTAAATACGCCGAGGATTGCCTTTTCCATAGTAAATTTTTCAAAAAATAATTTTTTACTGTCGCAAATTTTAAATACGCCGAGGTGCCTTTTCTATAGTGAATTTTTCAAAAAATAATTTTTTACTGTCGCAAATTTTAAATACGTCGAGGATTGCCTTTTCTATAGTAAATTTTTCAAAAAATAATTTTTTACTGTCGCAAATTTTAAATACGCCCAGGATTGCCTTTTATATACTAAATTTTTCAAAAAATAATTTTTTACTGTCGCAAATTTTAAATACGCCGAGGATTGCCTTTTCTATAGTAAATTTTTCAAAAAATAACATTTTACTGTCGCAAATTTTAAAAACGTCGAGGATTGCCTTTTCTATAGTAAATTTTTCAAAAAATAATTTTTTACTGTAGCAAATTTTAAATACGCCGAGGATTGCCTTTTCTATAGTAAATTTTTCAAAAAATAATTTTTTATTGTCGCAAATTTTAAATACGCCGAGGATTGCATTTTCTATAGTAAATTTTTCAAAAAATAATTTTTTACTGTCGCAAATTTTAAATACGCCCAGGATTGCCTTTTCTATAGTAAATTTTTCAAAAAATAATTTTTTACTGTCGCAAATTTTAAATACGCCGAGGATTGCCTTTTCCATAGTAAATTTTTCAAAAAATAATTTTTTACTGTCGCAAATTTTAAATACGCCGAGGATTGCCTTTTCTATAGTAAATTTTTCAAAAATTAATTTTTTACTGTCGCAAATTTTAAATACGCCCAGGATTGCCTTTTCTATAGTAAATTTTTCAAAAAATAAGTTTTTGCTATCGCAAATTTTAAATACGCCGAGGATTGCCTTTTCTATAGTAAATTTTTCAAAAAATAATTTTTTACTGTCGCAAATTTTAAATACGCCCAGGATTGCCTTTTCTATAATAAATTTTTCAAAAAATAATTTTTTATTGTCGCAAATTTTAAATACGCCGAGGATTGCCTTTTCTATAGTAAATTTTTCAAAAAATAAGTTTTTGCTGTCGCAAATTTTAAATACGTCGAGGATTGCCTTTTCTATAGTAAATTTTTCAAAAAATAATTTTTTACTGTCGCAAATTTTAAATAGGCCGAGGATTGCCTATTCTATAGCAAATTTTTCAAAAAATAACATTTTACTGTCGCAAATTTTAAAAACGTCGAGGATTGCCTTTTCTATAGTAAATTTTTCAAAAAATAATTTTTTACTGTAGCAAATTTTAAATACGCCGAGGATTGCCTTTTCTATAGTAAATTTTTCAAAAAATAATTGTTTATTGTCGCAAATTTTAAATACGCCGAGGATTGCCTTTTCTATAGTAAATTTTTCAAAAAATAATTTTTTACTGTCGCAAATTTTAAATACGCCCAGGATTGCCTTTTCTATAGTAAATTTTTCAAAAAATAAGTTTTTGCTATCGCAAATTTTAAATACGCCGAGGATTGCCTTTTCTATAGTAAATTTTTCAAAAAATAATTTTTTACTGTCGCAAATTTTAAATACGCCGAGGATTGCCTATTCTATAGTAAATTTTTCAAAAAATAACATTTTACTGTCGCAAATTTTAAAAACGTCGAGGATTGCCTTTTCTATAGTAAATTTTTCAAAAAATAATTTTTTACTGTAGCAAATTTTAAATACGCCGAGGATTGCCTTTTCTATAGTAAATTTTTCAAAAAATAATTTTTTATTGTCGCAAATTTTAAATACGCCGAGGATTGCATTTTCTATAGTAAATTTTTCAAAAAATAATTTTTTACTGTCGCAAATTTTAAATACGCCCAGGATTGCCTTTTCTATAGTAAATTTTTCAAAAAATAATTTTTTACTGTCGCAAATTTTAAATACGCCGAGGATTGCCTTTTCCATAGTAAATTTTTCAAAAAATAATTTTTTACTGTCGCAAATTTTAAATATGCCGAGGATTGCCTTTTCTATAGTAAATTTTTCAAAAATTAATTTTTTACTGTCGCAAATTTTAAATACGCCCAGGATTGCCTTTTCTATAGTAAATTTTTCAAAAAATAAGTTTTTGCTATCGCAAATTTTAAATACGCCGAGGATTGCCTTTTCTATAGTAAATTTTTCAAAAAATAATTTTTTACTGTCGCAAATTTTAAATACGCCCAGGATTGCCTTTTCTATAATAAATTTTTCAAAAAATAATTTTTTATTGTCGCAAATTTTAAATACGCCGAGGATTGCATTTTCTATAGTAAATTTTTCAAAAAATAATTTTTTACTGTCGCAAATTTTAAATACGCCGAGGATTGCCTTTTCTATAGTAAATTTTTCAAAAAATAATTTTTTACTGTCGCAAATTTTAAATACGCCGAGGATTGCCTTTTCTATAGTAAGTTTTTCAAAAAATAACATTTTGCTGTCGCAAATTTTAAAAACGTCGAGGATTGCCTTTTCTATAGTAAATTTCTCAAAAAATAATTTTTTACTGTAGCAAATTTTAAATACGCCGAGGATTGCCTTTTCTATAGTAAATTTTTCAAAAAATAAGTTTTTGCTGTCGCAAATTTTAAATGCGTCGAGGATTGCCTTTTCTATAGTAAATTTTTCAAAAAATAATTTTTTACTGTCGCAAATTTTAAATACGCCCAGGATTGCCTTTTATATACTAAATTTTTCAAAAAATAATTTTTTACTGTCGCAAATTTTAAATACGCCGAGGATTGCCTTTTCTATAGTAAATTTTTCAAAAAATAACATTTTACTGTCGCAAATTTTAAAAACGTCGAGGATTGCCTTTTCTATAGTAAATTTTTCAAAAAATAATTTTTTACTGTAGCAAATTTTAAATACGCCGAGGATTGCCTTTTCTATAGTAAATTTTTCAAAAAATAATTTTTTATTGTCGCAAATTTTAAATACGCCGAGGATTGCATTTTCTATAGTAAATTTTTCAAAAAATAATTTTTTACTGTCGCAAATTTTAAATACGCCCAGGATTGCCTTTTCTATAGTAAATTTTTCAAAAAATAATTTTTTACTGTCGCAAATTTTAAATACGCCGAGGATTGCCTTTTCCATAGTAAATTTTTAAAAAAATAATTTTTTACTGTCGCAAATTTTAAATACGCCGAGGATTGCCTTTTCTATAGTAAATTTTTCAAAAATTAATTTTTTACTGTCGCAAATTTTAAATACGCCCAGGATTGCCTTTTCTATAGTAAATTTTTCAAAAAATAAGTTTTTGCTATCGCAAATTTTAAATACGCCGAGGATTGCCTTTTCTATAGTAAATTTTTCAAAAAATAATTTTTTACTGTCGCAAATTTTAAATACGCCCAGGATTGCCTTTTCTATAATAAATTTTTCAAAAAATAATTTTTTATTGTCGCAAATTTTAAATACGCCGAGGATTGCATTT
>CAWUPM010001216.1:0-19687 GCA_963924295.1 Dioctria rufipes
TAACACGGAAGTCATAAGAGAAAACCTAATAATAATGGGTGAAAAAAGGTCTTATATGAAAACCTATAAACTGTCTCATACTATGTATGGGATACATGAGTGTTTTCTGTATAACGAAAGAGAAAATTTGGAATTTATTGGCGAGGAAAGTTCTCTTTATAATAAAGAGAAATAAATGCTGTATGCTTCTTCATGGGAGATTTTGGTCAGGAATTGGTTTTGCACCAAGTCCCGTACCAAAAAAAAAAAAAAATTTACTCTTCCACACTTCAGTCTCCAGACGTACTATAGCCCAACAATTATCGGGCGTTGGAATAGACACGGGTTGTTACCAAATCCTAATAAAAACCGATAAATTGTTTGAAAACACGGGGAAAAAATACCATATCCTAATAAAAATCGATAAAATTGTATAAAAAATATATACTTATTGTTATACTTATACTTATACTTATCAACCAAGAACCCCAAGAACCCCAAGAACCCCAAGAACCCCAAGAACCCCAAGAACAGCTTGAAAATGAAAATAAAAATAAAATAAAATTAAATTAAAATTAAATTAAATTAAATTATACATTTAGTATAAAGAACAGGTCTGTGCTATACATTTGAATAATAATGGTAATAAGAAAGCTAATAAAATCATTGGATTGAGCTCGTATGGGCTAAAAAGCACGAAAGAAAGTATATTGGGCGATATACATGTAGTGCAAAGAACAGGTCTGGGCAATGGTAATAAGAAAGCTAATAAAATCATAGGATTGAGCTCGAATGGGCTAAAAAGCACGAAAGAAAGTATATTGGGCGATATACATGTAGTGCAAAGAACAGGTCTGGGCAATGGTAATAAGAAAGCTAATAAAATCATAGGATTGAGCTCGAATGGGCTAAAAAGCACGAAAGAAAGTATATTGGGCGATATACATGTAGTGCAAAGAACAGGTCTGGGCAATGGTAATAAGAAAGCTAATAAAATCATAGGATTGAGCTCGAATGGGCTAAAAAGCACGAAAGAAAGTATATTGGGTGATATACATGTAGTGTAAAGAACAGGTCTGGGCAATGGTAATAAGAAAGCTAATAAAATCATAGGATTGAGCTCGAATGGGCTAAAAAGCACGAAAGAAAGTATATTGGGCGATATACATGTAGTGCAAAGAACAGGTCTGGGCAATGGTAATAAGAAAGCTAATAAAATCATAGCATACTGCGATCTAGTGAAGCTTAACTTATCTTATAAGGATAAGCATAACATATATTGATTTTTATAAGGGACACATAAAAAAATTTTGATTTGCCGCTATCCATTTTCAGACACTACATAAGGATATCATTCATATCCTTTAATCGGAAATCGGATTTGAGAAAAAAGTTTTCAATTAACTCATTTCCCCATTTTTGTTCGGGACACATGAAGTTATAGGAAAGGCATAGACGATCTCAAATTTTCATATGGGACACATAAAAAAATCTTGATTTGCCGCTATCCATTTTCAGATACTACATAAGGATAGCATTCATATCCTTTTATCGGAAATCGGATTTGAGAAAAAAAGTTTTCAATTAACTCATTTCCCCATTTTTGTTCGGGACACATGAAGTTATTAGGAAAGGCATACACGATCTCAAATTTTCATATGGGACACATAAAAAAATTTTGATTTGCCGCTATCCATTTTCAGACACTACATAAGGATAGCATTCATATCCTTTAATCGGAAATCGGATTTGAGAAAAAAAGTTTTCAATTAACTCATTTCCCCATTTTTGTTCGGGACACATGAAGTTATTAGGAAAGGCATAGACGATCTCAAATTTTCATATGGGACACATAAAAAAATCTTGATTTGCCGCTATCCATTTTCAGATACTACATAAGGATAGCATTCATATCCTTTTATCGGAAATCGGATTTGAGAAAAAAAGTTTTCAATTAACTCATTTCCCCATTTTTGTTCGGGACACATGAAGTTATTAGGAAAGGCATACACGATCTCAAATTTTCATATGGGACACATAAAAAAATTTTGATTTGCCGCTATCCATTTTCAGACACTACATAAGGATAGCATTCATATCCTTTTATCGGAAATCGGATTTGAGAAAAAAAGTTTTCAATTAACTCATTTCCCCATTTTTGTTCGGGACACATGAAGTTATTAGGAAAGGCATAGACGATCTCAAATTTTCATATGGGACACATAAAAAAATCTTGATTTACCGCTATCCATTTTCAGATACTACATAAGGATAGCATTCATATCCTTTTATCGGAAATCGGATTTGAGAAAAAAAGTTTTCAATTAACTCATTTCCCCATTTTTGTTCGGGACACATGAAGTTATTAGGAAAGGCATACACGATCTCAAATTTTCATATGGGACACATAAAAAAATTTTGATTTGCCGCTATCCATTTTCAGACACTACATAAGGATAGCATTCATATCCTTTTATCGGAAATCGGATTTGAGAAAAAAAGTTTTCAATTAACTCATTTCCCCATTTTTGTTCGGGACACATGAAGTTATTAGGAAAGGCATAGACGATCTCAAATTTTCATATGGGACACATAAAAAAATCTTGATTTGCCGCTATCCATTTTCAGATACTACATAAGGATAGCATTCATATCCTTTTATCGGAAATCGGATTTGAGAAAAAAAGTTTTCAATTAACTCATTTCCCCATTTTTGTTCGGGACACATAAAGTTATTAGGAAAGGGATAGACGATCTTAAATTTTCATATGGGACACATGAAAAAATTTTGATTTGCCGCTATCCATTTTCAGACACTACATAAGGATAGCATTCATATCCTTTTATCGGAAATCGGATTTGAGAAAAAAAGTTTTCAATTAACTCATTTCCCCATTTTTGTTCGGGACACATGAAGTTATTAGGAAAGGCATAGACGATCTTAGATTTTCATATGGGACATATAAAAAAATTTTGATTTGCCGCTATCCATTTTCAGACACTACATAAGGATAGCATTCATATCCTTTTATCGGAAATCGGATTTGAGAAAAAAAGTTTTCAATTAACTCATTTCCCCATTTTTGTTCGGGACACATGAAGTTATTAGGAAAGGCATAGACGATCTCAAATTTTCATATGGGACACATAAAAAAATCTTGATTTGCCGCTATCCATTTTCAGATACTACATAAGGATAGCATTCATATCCTTTTATCGGAAATCGGATTTGAGAAAAAAAGTTTTCAATTAACTCATTTCCCCATTTTTGTTCGGGACACATGAAGTTATTAGGAAAGGCATACACGATCTTAAATTTTCATATGGGACACATGAAAAAATTTTGATTTGCCGCTATCCATTTTCAGACACTACATAAGGATAGCATTCATATCCTTTTATCGGAAATCGGATTTGAGAAAAAAAGTTTTCAATTAACTCATTTCCCCATTTTTGTTCGGGACACATGAAGTTATTAGGAAAGGCATAGACGATCTTAGATTTTCATATGGGACATATAAAAAAATTTTGATTTGCCGCTATCCATTTTCAGACACTACATAAGGATAGCATTCATATCCTTTTATCGGAAATCGGATTTGAGAAAAAAAGTTTTCAATTAACTCATTTCCCCATTTTTGTTCGGGACACATGAAGTTATTAGGAAAGGCATAGACGATCTTAGATTTTCATATGGGACATATAAAAAAATTTTGATTTGCCGCTATCCATTTTCAGACACTACATAAGGATAGCATTCATATCCTTTTATCGGAAATCGGATTTGAGAAAAAAAGTTTTCAATTAACTCATTTCCCCATTTTTGTTCGGGACACATGAAGTTATTAGGAAAGGCATAGACGATCTTAGATTTTCATATGGGACATATAAAAAAATTTTGATTTGCCGCTATCCATTTTCAGACACTACATAAGGATAGCATTCATATCCTTTTATCGGAAATCGGATTTGCGAAAAAAAAGTTTTCAATTAACACATTTCCCATTTCTCATTTCTCCATTTTTGTTCGGGACACATAAAGTTATTAGGAAAGGGATAGACGATCTTAAATTTTCATATGGGACACATGAAAAAATTTTGATTTGCCGCTATCCATTTTCAGACACTACATAAGGATAGCATTCATATCCTTTTATCGGAAATCGGATTTGCGAAAAAAAAGCTTTCAATTAACATATTTCCCCATTTTTGTTCGGGACACATGAAATTATTAGGAAAGGCATAGACGATCTTAAACTTTTATATGGGACATATGATTTTTTTTTTATAAGGAAAGAGAAAAAGTTTCTTAGTAAATAATTTTTCGTACTTTGTTACACTTCGCCATGAATATGTTAGTAAATCTTCGAAATTTATATACATAATAATTTATAAGAAATGGCATAACATATATTAATTTATATAAGGAACATATGAAAAAATTTTGATTTGCTGCTATCTATTTTCAGACACTACACAACGTTCTTATTCAACTACTTTCACCGGAAATCGGATTATCGAAAAAAAAAAATTTCCATTAACTATAACCCCATTTTTGTATGGGACATATGAATTTTTTTTTATAAGGAAAGAGAAAAAGTTTCTCAGTAAATAATTGTTCCCACTTTGTTACACTTCGCCATGAATGTGTAAGTAAATCTTTGAATTTTATTTATATAATAATTTATAAGAAATGGCATAACATATATTAATTTATATAAGGAACATATGAAAAAAATTTTATTTGCTACTATCTATTATCAGACACTACACAACACTCTTATTCAACTCCTTTTACCGGAATTCGGATTTGCAAAAAAAAAAAAAAAAACAATCCATTAACTATTTCCCCATTTTTGTTCAGGACATATAAATTTATTAGGAAAGGTATAAATCTTTTGAGATTTTTATATGCATCACATGAAAAATTTTTGATTAGGCACTATCTATTTATAGACAATACATAACGATCCTATTCATATTATTTTACTGGAAATCGATTTTGCAAAAAATTGCGGAAAAAAATTTCTATAAAATTATTTTCCAATTTTTGTATGGGGCACATGAAGTTATTAGGAAAGGCATAAATGCTTTTAGATGTTTATATGAGACATATAAAAAAAATTTTGATTTGACACTATCTATTTTCAGACACTACATAACGATCCTATTGATATTCTTTTACTGGAAATCGATTTTGCAAAAAATTGCAAACAAAAAATTTCTATAAAATTATTTCTCAATTTTTGTATGGGACACAGGAAGTTATTAGGAAAGGCATAAATCTTTTTAGATTTTTATATGGAACACATGAAAAATTTTTGATTTGCCACTATCTATTTTCAGACACTATATAACGATCCTATTCATATGCTTTTACTGGAAATCGATTTTGCAAAAAAATTGAGAAAAAACTTTTCTATAAAATATTATCCAATTTTTGTATGGGACATATGAAGTTATTAGGAAAGGTATAAATCGTTTTTGATTTTTATATGGGACACATGAAAATTATTTGATTTAGCACTATCTATTTTCAGACACTACATAACAATGATATTCATATGCTTTTACTGGAAATCGATTTTGCAAAAAATTGTGAAAAAACTTTTCTATAAAATATTATCCAATTTTTGTATGGGACATATGAAGTTATTAGGAAAGGTATAAATCGTTTTTGATTTTTATATGGGACACATGAAAATTATTTGATTTAGCACTATCTATTTTCAGACAATACATAACGATGCTATACATATTCTTTTACTGGTAATCGATTTTGCAAAAAATTGCGAAAAAAATTTCTATAAAAGTATTTCCCAATTTTTGTATGGGACACATAGTTTTATTAGGAAAGGAATAATTTTTTTTTTATTTTTATATGGGACATATGAAAACTTTTTGATTTAGCACTATCTATTTTCAGACACTACATAACGATGTTATTCATATGCTTTTACTAGTAATCGATTTTGCAAAAAATTGCCACAAAAAATTTCTATAAAAGTATTTCCAGTTTTTGTATGGGACACATGGAGTTATTAGGAAAGGCATAAATTTTTTTGATTTTTATATGGGACACATGAACATTTTTTTGTTTTTGCACTGCCCATTTTCAGACACTATATAACGATCTTATTCATATGCTTTTACTGGAAATCGATTTTGCAAAAAATTGTGAAAAAACTTTTCTATAAAATATTATCCAATTTTTGTATGGGACATATGAAGTTATTAGGAAAGGTATAAATCGTTTTTGATTTTTATATGGGACACATGAAAATTATTTGATTTAGCACCATCTATTTTCAGACACTACATAATGAAGCTATTCATATTCTTTTACTGGTAATCGATTTTGCAAAAAATTGCGAAAAAAAATTTCTATAAAAGTATTTCCCAATTTTTGTATGGGACACATGAAGTTATTAGGAAAGGCATAAATCTTTTTAGATTTTTATATGGAACACATGAAAAATTTTTGATTTGCCACTATCTATTTTCAGACACTATATAACGATCCTATTCATATGCTTTTACTGGAAATCGATTTTGCAAAAAAATTGAGAAAAAACTTTTCTATAAAATATTATCCAATTTTTGTATGGGACATATGAAGTTATTAGGAAAGGTATAAATCGTTTTTGATTTTTATATGGGACACATGAAAATTATTTGATTTAGCACTATCTATTTTCAGACACTACATAACAATGATATTCATATTCTTTTACTGGTAATCGATTTTGCAAAAAATTGCCAAAAAAAATTTCTATAAAAGTATTTCCCAATTTTTGTATGGGACACATGGAGTTATTAGGAAAGGCATAATTTTTTTTGATTTTTATATGGGACACATGAAAATTATTTGATTTAGCACTATCTATTTTCAGACAATACATAACGATGCTATACATATTCTTTTACTGGTAATCGATTTTGCAAAAAATTGCGAAAAAAATTTCTATAAAAGTATTTCCCAATTTTTGTATGGGACACATAGTTTTATTAGGAAAGGAATAATTTTTTTTTTATTTTTATATGGGACATATGAAAACTTTTTGATTTAGCACTATCTATTTTCAGACACTACATAACGATGTTATTCATATGCTTTTACTAGTAATCGATTTTGCAAAAAATTGCCACAAAAAATTTCTATAAAAGTATTTCCAGTTTTTGTATGGGACACATGAAGTTATTAGGAAAGGCATAAATCTATTTAGATTTTTATATGGAACACATGAAAAATTTTTGATTTGCCACTATCTATTTTCAGACACTATATAAGGATCCTATTCATATTCTTTTACTGGTAGTCGATTTTGCAAAAAATTGCGAAAAAAATTTCTATAAAAGTATTTCCCAATTTTTGTATGGGACACATAGTTTTATTAGGAAAGGAATAATTTTTTTTTTATTTTTATATGGGACATATGAAAACTTTTTGATTTAGCACTATCTATTTTCAGACACTACATAACGATGTTATTCATATGCTTTTACTAGTAATCGATTTTGCAAAAAATTGCCACAAAAAATTTCTATAAAAGTATTTCCAGTTTTTGTATGGGACACATGAAGTTATTAGGAAAGGCATAAATCTATTTAGATTTTTATATGGAACACGTGAAAAATTTTTGATTTGCCACTATCTATTTTCAGACACTATATAAGGATCCTATTCATATGCTTTTACTGGAAGTCGATTTTGCAAAAAATTGCGAAAAAAAATTTCTATAAAAGTATTTCCCAATTTTTGTATGGGACACATGAAGTTATTAGGAAAGGCATAAATCTATTTAGATTTTTATATGGAACACATGAAAAATTTTTGATTTGCCACTATCTATTTTCAGACACTATATAAGGATCCTATTCATATTCTTTTACTGGTAATCGATTTTGCAAAAAATTGCGAAAAAAAATTTCTATAAAAGTATTTCCCAATTTTTGTATGGGACACATAGTTTTATTAGGAAAGGAATAATTTTTTTTTTATTTTTATATGGGACACATGAAAATTATTTTATTTAGCACCATCTATTTTCAGACACTACATAACAATGATATTCATATTCTTTTACTGGTAATCGATTTTGCAAAAAATTGCCAAAAAAAATTTCTATAAAAGTATTTCCCAATTTTTGTATGGACACATGGAGTTATTAGGAAAGGCATAAATTTTTTTGATTTTTATATGGGACACATGAAAATTATTTGATTTAGCACTATCTATTTTCAGACACTACATAACGATGCTATTCATATTCTTTTACTGGTAATCGATTTTGCAAAAAATTGCGAAAAAAAATTTCTATAAAAGTATTTCCCAATTTTTGTATGGGACACATGAAGTTATTAGGAAAGGCATAAATCTATTTAGATTTTTATATGGAACACGTGAAAAATTTTTGATTTGCCACTATCTAGTTTCAGACACTATATAAGGATCCTATTCATATGCTTTTACTGGAAATCGATTTTGCAAAAAATTGCGAAAAAAAATTTCTATAAAAGTATTTCCCAATTTTTGTATGGGACACATGAAGTTATTAGGAAAGGCATAAATCTATTTAGATTTTTATATGGAACACATGAAAAATTTTTTATTTGCCACTATCTATTTTCCGACACTATATAAGGATCCTATTCATATTCTTTTACTGGTAATCGATTTTGCAAAAAATTGCCAAAAAAAATTTCTATAAAAGTATTTCCCAATTTTTGTATGGAACACATGAAGTTATTAGGAAAGGCATAAATCTTTTTAGATTTTTATATGGGACACATGAAAATTATTTTGTTTTTGCACTACCCATTTTCGAACGATCCTATTCATATGCTTTTCCTGGAAATCGATTTTGCAAAAAAATTGCGAAAAAACTTTTCTATAAAATTATTACCCAATTTTTGTATGGGACATATGAAGTTATTAGGAAAGGCATAAAACTTTTGAGATTTTTATAAGATATACATGAAAAATTTTTGATTTGCCGCTATCTATTTTCAGACATTACTAACGATCCTATTCATATGCTTTTACTGGAAAGCGATTATGCAAAAAATTGCGAACAAAAAATATTTATAAAATTACTTCCCAATTTTTGTATGGGACACATAAACTTATTAGGAAATGCATAAATCTTTTTTCATTTTTATATGGGATACATGAAATTTTTTTGATTTAGCACTATCTATTTTCGGACACTATATAACGATCATATTCATATGCTTTTACTGGAAATCGATTTTGCAAAATATTGCGAACAAAAAATTTCTATAAAATTATTTCCCAATTTTTGTATGGGACACATGAAGTTATTAGGAAAGGCATAAATCTTTTTTGATTTTTATATGGAACACATGAAAAATATTTGATTTGGCACTATCTATTTTCAGATACTACATAACGTTGCTTTTGCTGGAAATCGATTTTACAAACAATTGCGAAAAAAAAATTTCTATAAAATATTTTCCCAATTTTTGTATGGGACATATGAAGTTATTAGGAAAGGTATAAATCTTTTTTGATTTTTATATGGAACACATGAAAAATATTTGATTTGGCACTATTTATTTTCAGATACTACATAACGATCCTATTCATGTGCTTTTGCTGGAAATCGATTTTACAAACAATTGCGAAAAAAAATTTCTATAAAATTTTTTCCCAATTTTTGTATGGGACATATGAAGTTATTAGGAAAGGTATAAATCTTTTTTGATTTTTATATGGAACACATGAAAAATATTTGATTTGGCACTATCTATTTTCAGATACTACATAACGATCCTATTCATGTGCTTTTGCTGGAAATCGATTTTACAAACAATTGCGAAAAAAAAATTCTATAAAATTTTTTCCCAATTTTTGTATGGGACACATAAAACTTTGTTATAAGGAATAGTATAAAGTGTCTCATGCTAATGTACGGGACATATTGATTGCGATATGATTTGGGTATAAATTTTATATCAATAAAATATAAAAATTTCTTATAAGGAAAAGTATAAAGGGTGTCATTGCAAATGTATGGGACATAGTGCTTGGGATATAGTTTTGGTATAAGTTATATGCCAAGAAAAAAAGTGCTCTACCCTTCCACTGGTCGGGTTGCAGAACACCTATAGGGGGTAGTGGTTGTCTGAGCGATGCCAACTCAGACACCAGATATGATTTTATAAGACTTCCTTATAAATCATAATTATTCATGTGCATCTACCCCTCGCATGGGTGCACGGCTTTATACTATGCTTATAAAAGTCGATGTACCTGTGCGCACATATGGCTTAACACGGGAGCCATAAAATAAGACCTTTTTGTTGAATTATAAATTAGCAAGGTCTTATAAGGAATAGTATAAAGTGTCTCATGCTAATGTATGGGACATATGATTTCGATATGATTTGAGTATAAATTTTATATCAATAAAATGTAAAAATGTCTTATAAGGAAAAGTATAAAGTGTCTCATGCTAATGTATGGGACACAGTGCTTGGGATATAGTTTTGGTATAAGTTATATGCCAAGAAAAAAAGTGCTTTACCCTTCCACTGGTCGGGTTGCAGAACACCTATAGGGGGTAGTGGTTGTCTGAGCGATGCCAACTCAGACACCAGATATGATTTTATAAGACTTCCTTATAAATCATAATTATTCATGTGCATCTACCCCTCGCATGGGTGCACGACTTTATACTATGCTTATAAAAGTCGATGTACCTGTGCGCACATATGGCTTAACACGGGAGCCATAAAATAAGACCTTTTTGTTGAATTATAAATTAGCAAGGTCTTATAAGGAATAGTATAAAGTGTCTCATGCTAATGTATGGGACATATGATTTCGATATGATTTGAGTATAAATTTTATATCAATAAAATGTAAAAATGTCTTATAAGGAAAAGTATAAAGTGTCTCATGCTAATGTATGGGACACAGTGCTTGGGATATAGTTTTGGTATAAGTTATATGCCAAGAAAAAAAGTGCTTTACCCTTCCACTGGTCGGGTTGCAGAACACCTATAGGGGGTAGTGGTTGTCTGAGCGATGCCAACTCAGACACCAGATATGATTTTATAAGACTTCCTTATAAATCATAATTATTCATGTGCATCTACCCCTCGCATGGGTGCACGACTTTATACTATGCTTATAAAAGTCGATGTACCTGTGCGCACATATGGCTTAACACGGGAGCCATAAAATAAGACCTTTTTGTTGAATTATAAATTAGCAAGGTCTTATAAGGAATAGTATAAAGTGTCTCATGCTAATGTATGGGACATATGATTTCGATATGATTTGAGTATAAATTTTATATCAATAAAATGTAAAAATGTCTTATAAGGAAAAGTATAAAGTGTCTCATGCTAATGTATGGGACACAGTGCTTGGGATATAGTTTTGGTATAAGTTATATGCCAAGAAAAAAAGTGCTTTACCCTTCCACTGGTCGGGTTGCAGAACACCTATAGGGGGTAGTGGTTGTCTGAGCGATGCCAACTCAGACACCAGATATGATTTTATAAGACTTCCTTATAAATCATAATTATTCATGTGCATCTACCCCTCGCATGGGTGCACGACTTTATACTATGCTTATAAAAGTCGATGTACCTGTGCGCACATATGGCTTAACACGGGAGCCATAAAATAAGACCTTTTTGTTGAATTATAAATTAGCAAGGTCTTATAAGGAATAGTATAAAGTGTCTCATGCTAATGTATGGGACATATGATTTCGATATGATTTGAGTATAAATTTTATATCAATAAAATGTAAAAATGTCTTATAAGGAAAAGTATAAAGTGTCTCATGCTAATGTATGGGACACAGTGCTTGGGATATAGTTTTGGTATAAGTTATATGCCAAGAAAAAAAGTGCTTTACCCTTCCACTGGTCGGGTTGCAGAACACCTATAGGGGGTAGTGGTTGTCTGAGCGATGCCAACTCAGACACCAGATATGATTTTATAAGACTTCCTTATAAATCATAATTATTCATGTGCATCTACCCCTCGCATGGGTGCACGACTTTATACTATGCTTATAAAAGTCGATGTACCTGTGCGCACATATGGCTTAACACGGGAGCCATAAAATAAGACCTTTTTGTTGAATTATAAATTAGCAAGGTCTTATAAGGAATAGTATAAAGTGTCTCATGCTAATGTATGGGACATATGATTTCGATATGATTTGAGTATAAATTTTATATCAATAAAATGTAAAAATGTCTTATAAGGAAAAGTATAAAGTGTCTCATGCTAATGTATGGGACACAGTGCTTGGGATATAGTTTTGGTATAAGTTATATGCCAAGAAAAAAAGTGCTTTACCCTTCCACTGGTCGGGTTGCAGAACACCTATAGGGGGTAGTGGTTGTCTGAGCGATGCCAACTCAGACACCAGATATGATTTTATAAGACTTCCTTATAAATCATAATTATTCATGTGCATCTACCCCTCGCATGGGTGCACGGCTTTATACTATGCTTATAAAAGTCGATGTACCTGTGCGCACATATGGCTTAACACGGGAGCCATAAAATAAGACCTTTTTGTTGAATTATAAATTAGCAAGGTCTTATAAGGAATAGTATAAAGTGTCTCATGCTAATGTATGGGACATATGATTTCGATATGATTTGAGTATAAATTTTATATCAATAAAATGTAAAAATGTCTTATAAGTAAAAGTATAAAGTGTCTCATGCTAATGTATGGGACATTGTGCTTGGGATATAGTTTTGGTATAAGTTATATGCCAAGAAAAAAAGCGCTTTACCCTTCCACTGGTCGGGTTGCAGAACACCTATAGGGGGTAGTGGTTGTCTGAGCGATGCCAACTCAGACACCAGTTATGATTTTATAAGACTTCCTTATAAATCATAATTATTCATGTGCATCTACCCCTCGCATGGGTGCACGGCTTTATACTATGCTTATAAAAGTCGATGTACCTGTGCGCACATATGGCTTAACACGGGAGCCATAAAATAAGACCTTTTTGTTGAATTATAAATTAGCAAGGTCTTATAAGGAATAGTATAAAGTGTCTCATGCTAATGTATGGGACATATGATTTCGATATGATTTGAGTATAAATTTTATATCAATAAAATGTAAAAATGTCTTATAAGGAAAAGTATAAAGTGTCTCATGCTAATGTATGGGACATTGTGCTTGGGATATAGTTTTGGTATAAGTTATATGCCAAGAAAAAAAGCGCTTTACCCTTCCACTGGTCGGGTTGCAGAACACCTATAGGGGGTAGTGGTTGTCTGAGCGATGCCAACTCAGACACCAGTTATGATTTTATAAGACTTCCTTATAAATCATAATTATTCATGTGCATCTACCCCTCGCATGGGTGCACGGCTTTATACTATGCTTATAAAAGTCGATGTACCTGTGCGCACATATGGCTTAACACGGGAGCCATAAAATAAGACCTTTTTGTTGAATTATAAGTTAGCAAGGTCTTATAAGGAATAGTATATATGTTTCTTAAATAGTTCATATATGCAGATATAAGAGAACGTATATTGATATTATGTTGTAAAAATGATGTATTTAAGAAATTTATAAGTGAATGCGATATTGTCTCATGCTTTAGCATGAGACATTGTTCGGTGAGATGGTTTTCTTCCAAGTCCCGTACCAAAAAAAAAAAAAAATTTACTCTTCCACACTTCAGTCTCCAGACGTACTATAGGGAGTAGTCGGTGTCTGGTGAAAAGATGGAAACCAACAAGACATGATTATATTATAAAGAAATCTTTATAAAATCATGTTTACTTTATGTGCATCTACCCCTGACATGAGTGAAGTAGTTTTATAACATGCTTATAAAAACTAATAGTAACCATGTGCACATTGAAATTCTATATCAGATATACTATATATTAAATTATATATATATCTCTGATCCAAGGGTGCATTATTCTTATAATTTTTGATTATAACGATTAGTAAGTACCCAGAGTGGATATTGTAGAATTTCTAACGAAAGTAGGTTGTGGAATATCAACGCCTTTGTGATATATACTAATACCAATGAAACTTTCTCATAAAAATGCTATTAACAAACTAATAAAATATTTGAAGTGAATGAAAGTAGGTTTGAGTGGATATTGTAGAATTTCTAACGAAAGTAGGTTGTGGAATATCAACGCCTTTGTGATATATACTAATACCAATGAAACTTTCTCATAAAAATGCTATTAACAAACTAATAAAATATTTGAAGTGAATGAAAGTAGGTTTGAGTAATATCAATGTAATGTTACCATACTATGATCTTTCTCATAAATAAAATATTATTAAGAAGAAGATGGTCATTGGATATGTTGATTTTGGCAACATTTTACTACGAGAATGACAAATATATAAATTTTTACTATTTTACCTAGTGCGACCATGATCAATGTTATAATACGATGATCTTAAAATGGTCAAAATTTGTCAGGGGTATCAAAGAAATTTATACTCTTGTCGCCTAAAAATGATATTAAATATCATGCAAAACTAATTTCGCTTTCAACAATAATAAGATTTGTTTTATTTAATAAAACAATCGTTAAATTTACAACATAAAAGAATTAAAAATTCTTTATCAAAAACAATATAAAAGCTTCGAAAAAAATGCTATTAATTTATATATACATATATATAGAAAAGATTTAAAAAAGTAATCAAAGTAATATATATATCTTTATGATATATATATCTTTATTATTTATAATCATTCTTATAAACATTATTCTGGTTGATCCTGCCAGTAGTTATATGCTTGTCTCAAAGATTAAGCCATGCATGTCTAAGTACAAACGAAATTAAAGTGAAACCGCAAAAGGCTCATTATATCAGTTATGGTTTATTAGATCGTAACAGTTACTTGGATAACTGTGGTAATTCTAGAGCTAATACATGCAATTATAAACACGGACCTCTGGGACGTGTGCTTTTATTAGGCTAAAACCAAGCGATACCTTTTATAGGGATCGTTACAATGGTTGAACTCTAGATAATTTGCCGATCGTATGGTCTTGTACCGACGACAGATCTTTCAAATGTCTTCCCTATCAACTATTGATGGTAGTATCTTGGACTACCATGGTTGCAACGGGTAACGGGGAATCAGGGTTCGATTCCGGAGAGGGAGCCTGAGAAACGGCTACCACATCTAAGGAAGGCAGCAGGCGCGTAAATTACCCACTCCCAGTACGGGGAGGTAGTGACGAAAAATAACAATACAGGACTCATATCCGAGGCCCTGTAATTGGAATGAGAACACTTTAAATCCTTTATCAAGGACCCATTAGAGGGAAAGTCTGGTGCCAGCAGCCGCGGTAATTCCAGCTCTAATAGCGTATATTAAAGTTGTTGCGGTTAAAACGTTCGTAGTTGAATTTGTGCTTCATACGGGTAGTACTACTATAATATTGGTGTGTACATTACCTTATGTTATGTGAGCGTATTACCGGTGGAGTTCTTATATATATTGATTCATATCACTTGGATTTAATATATATACCTCCTATTTATACCTGCTTCAGTGCTCTTTACCGAGTGTTGTTGTAGGCCGGTACAATTACTTTGAACAAATTAGAGTGCTTAAAGCAGGCTTCAAATGCCTGAATATTATGTGCATGGAATAATGGAATAAGACCTCTGTTCTACTTTCATTGGTTTTTAGATCAAGAGGTAATGATTAATAGAAGCAGTTGGGGGCATTAGTATTACGACGCGAGAGGTGAAATTCTTGGACCGTCGTAAGACTAACTTAAGCGAAAGCATTTGCCAAAGATGTTTTCATTAATCAAGAACGAAAGTTAGAGGCTCGAAGGCGATCAGATACCGCCCTAGTTCTAACCATAAACGATGCCAGCTAGCAATTGAGTGTAGCTACTATTATGGCTTTCTCAGTCGCTTCCCGGGAAACCAAAGCTTTTGGGCTCCGGGGGAAGTATGGTTGCAAAGCTGAAACTTAAAGGAATTGACGGAAGGGCACCACCAGGAGTGGAGCCTGCGGCTTAATTTGACTCAACACGGGAAAACTTACCAGGTCCGAACATAAATGAGTAAGACAGATTGATAGCTCTTTCTCGAATCTATGGCTGGTGGTGCATGGTCGTTCTTAGTTCGTGGAGTGATTTGTCAGGTTAATTCCGTTAACGAACGAGATTCAAATATATTAAATAGATGCATTCAGGATTATGATGCTGAAACTTTATATAGCCTTCTTATATGGCCTACATTAACATGTATAAGTATTTGAATGTGTTTATATAGGGTGGAGTCGTACCTGCTTGTTTGTCCCATTAATACGGATACTGGCTTCTTAAATGGACAAATTGCGTCTAGCAATATGAGATTGAGCAATAACAGGTCTGGAATGCCCTTAGATGTCCTGGGCTGCACGCGCGCTACAATGAAAGTATCAACGTGTATTTCCTAGACCGAGAGGTCCGGGTAAACCGCTGAATCACTTTCATGCTTGGGATTGTGCACTGAAACTGTTCACATGAACCTGGAATTCCTAGTAAGTGTGAATCATAAATTCATATTGATTAGGTCCCTGCCCTTTGTACACACCGCCCGTCGCTACTACCGATTGAATTTTTTAATGAGGTCTCCGGACGTGATCGCTGTGACGCCTTTATGGGTGTTACGGTTGCTTTTCGCGGAAGTTGACCAAATTTGAGTATTTAGAGGAAGTAAAAGTCGTAACAAAGTTTCCGTAGGTGAACCTGCGGAAGGATCATTAATGTTATAACATTTAACAAATATTTCTCCACTCTTCCAAACGTTACTGTTGGTATATTCTATCCTGATATCCTTTTAATGGGGATATGCGGAATATAGACGACTAAAGGTCCTTGGAATGTAGAGTTGATCTGATCCACTCTTCCAAACGTTACTGTTGGTATATTCTATCCTGATATCCTTTTAATGGGGATATGCGGAATATAGACGACTAAAGGTCCTTGGAATGTAGAGTTGATCTGATGATGATATATTCTATCCTGAATATATTGCTTATAATCATTTATAAGTAATATGCAGAGTATATTCGTGGGAAGATCACGGAAATGGAAATATTGATCCATCAAAAGTATGATGAGATGTATAGCATATAGTATATGTCATTGGATATGTTTGTTAAGAAAGACGTATTTACAACGAGAATAACAGCTTGCAGAGTTATTTGCATAAAGATTAGTTATTGAATATTGTCTTGTGTATTTATGTCATTGAATATATTTGTTACAGCAGCGGTATGTTTTCAACGATAATAACAATTTGCTCGCATATTGTTATTGAATGTGCCCTTGCTAATGATGTTACATTAATAGAAGTCATTGAATATGGTTGTTATAGCAACAGCATATTTACAACGAGAATGACTATAGATAAGGAAAAGCTTGCATAGGTTGCTTGCTAAATTAGATATCTTATAAAAGTTACATTAATATAAGTCATTGAATATGGTTGTTATAGCAACGGCATATTTACAACGAGAATGACTATAGATAAGGAAAAGCTTGCATAGGTTGCTTGCTTAATTAGATCTTATAATAAAGGTAGTCATTGAATATGTTTGTAACAAGACAAACAGTTTGCAACGAGAATGACTATTATAAGAGGAAAAACTTGCAATTGGTTGCGTGTTAAATGATCTTATAAATAATAACAAAATATTTACAACGAGATTGACTATAAAAACATCATATTTACAACGAGAATGACAATAAAATGCTTGCATAAATTATATATATATATACATATAAATATAAGATTGTTGTACTTAAAAAAGTAAATTATATTACACGCATTGGTAATATTATAATTTATTAAAAGAAGGTAAACAATATATTACATACATTGGTAATACCAAAATTTATTAAGAAAATAAACGATATTACATACATTGGTAATATTAGAAAATTTATTAAGAAAATAAATGGTATTTACATACATTGGTAATATTAGAATTTATTAGTAGCGAAAGGTAAACTATTTTACTTACATTGTAAAATTACAGTTTATTTACACACAGTAAATGAGTTTCTCATAAGAGAAGTTTAGACATTCATCAACAATATAAATGTTCATATTTATATATATATATTTATAAACTTTTAAAATAAACTATATTACTTGAATTGGTAATAGAACAGTTTATAGAAATAAGCTATATTACTCACTTTGGTAATAGTACAGTTTATGGGGTTTAAAAAAAAAAAAACAAATTTTGACATAAAATTATATAAATAAACAAAATTAAAATATACTCTAAGCGGAGGATCACTTGGCTCATGGGTCGATGAAGAACGCAGCAAACTGTGCGTCATCGTGTGAACTGCAGGACACATGAACATCGACATTTTGAACGCATATTGCAGTCCATGCTATACGTACTTTAAAATTTTTTTTTTTATAGTGCTGCATGGACTACATATGGTTGAGGGTTGTAAGACTTTCTTAATTAAGTTGCTTGAAGATATTTTTAATATCTTTTTAAGCACATGTTGTATTATTAAAAAATATTATTTGATATTTTTTATAATATTAATAATAAGGAATAATAATAATTTGCTTTTATCTCTTTGCAGATCAAGTATAAAATTTAATATACTGTGAATAGCGATTTGATTACATTAAAGCATAAAAATTATTATTATAAAGTATATAGAAAAAATAAAAACTTTTTAAACAACCTCAACTCATATGAGATTACTCCCTGAATTTAAGCATATTAATGAGGGAAGGAAAAGAAACTAACTAGGATTTTCTTAGTAGCGGCGAGCGAAAAGAAATTTAGTTCAGCACTGAGTTATTTTGTTGTTTTAACAAATATAAGATGCAGTGTATGGAATATCTATAATCTAGTATGATAAATTAGCAGTCCAAGTCCTTCTTAAATGAGGCCATTTACCCATAGAGGGTGCCAGGCCCGTAGTGACGTTAATGATTACTAGAAGATATTTCTTAAGAGTCGTGTTGCTTGATAGTGCAGCACAAATTGGGTGGTAAACTCCATCTAAAACTAAATATAACCATGAGACCGATAGCAAACAAGTACCGTGAGGGAAAGTTGAAAAGAACTCTGAATAGAGAGTTAAATAGTACGTGAAACTGCTTAGAGGTTAAGCCCGATGAACCTGAATATCTAATATGAAAAATTCATTGTTAATAATACATTAATTTTATTTTAATGTAATAATAATGTGCAATTTTTTCATATAAGGACATTGTAATCTGTTAATATGATCGATAATAGAAAAATTTATCAGAAGTATCAGTTTTGCAAAGTTTATGTTTTATTATATAAAAAATTTATTTTTTGATAATTAACATAAAATGCATATATGGTTACAGATAAATTATTGACAGATTTTTATTATATATAGCGCTTACACATACATTATATATGTGTTATAGTAATTAAATTAAATTTTTTAATTTTTTTATTATATGCGTTAATATGATTAACAATGCTATAGATTTAGGATACCTTCGGGACCCGTCTTGAAACACGGACCAAGGAGTCTAACATGTGTGCAAGTCATTGGGTATATAAAACCTAAAGGCGTAATTAACTTAACTGTTTAATTTAATGGGATCATATATATATTATTAATATTATATATTCCATCCCGGGGCGTTCTATACAGTTATGCATTTTAATATAA
>CAWUPM010001217.1:0-31672 GCA_963924295.1 Dioctria rufipes
GAAGATAAATGTAATTTTCTAACTCGCGCTCTTTTTTTAGCGACATCTATTCTTCACATTCAGCTTCATTTAATGCTTTATTTTAATTGGGTTTTTAGTTTCTTGTACAAGTTTTATCTAATTTTAAGTTTACATTACTTCGAAAGAAGGTGTTTTAATAATTTTTAATTTGTTGTCCAAGTTTTATATAATTTTAGGTTTACATTATTTCAAAGGAGTATGTTTTTACGAGTTTTAATTCATTGCACAAGTTTTCTCTAATGTTAAGTTTACATTATTTCAAAGGAGTTCGTTTTAAAGATTTTTAAATCATTGTACAAGTTTTGTCTAATTTTAAGTTTAAATTACTTGAAAGAAGTAAATTTTAACAATCTTTTATTTCTTTTTCAGATTTATTTCGATTATCTCCCTTCTATTACAGGTTCTAGTTCATTCCATACAATTTTTTTTATTTCTACTATCCTTAAAGCAGCTTTCCTGGGCTTTTATTCTTTTATATTTGTCGATCTGTACCATTTCAATTTTCAGTAAATATCAAAGCTAAGTTATTGGTTTTTATTTTCTTTAACTTATCAGATCAGAGTATTTAACTTCAGTAAACATCAAATTTGCTTTACTATTCTTGACTTCGCTACATTTGTCAAACAATATTCATTCTCCTTTTATCGCTTTTAAGGCTAAAAAACAGTGAGAGCGACACAACAATGTTGGCAACAACGTCGCATTTAGAACACAGTGAATGCGACGCGACCAGCTGTTTCTGTTTTATTTACTTTTAAAGAAATGAAATCGAGGAAAAAATTTGGAAAAGACATTATAGGTTATGCGGCTTACTAAAAACAGCAAAGCATAAAGAATAGACGGAAAAGAAGATGGTGGGTCCGTAAAATCAATAATGATCGGGACAGGCTAGAATTTTTTTAAACTTCTTTTAAACTGACGCGAGCAAATGATCCCGAAATTTTTTCAAAGCCACACGCATATCAGTACAGAAATTTGATGCCCTTTTAGCAATGCTGCGTAAGCGTTTAGAAAAGTGCTCAGCTCCGAAGACCAATCTCAGCAGAGTGCAGTTTAGCCGCAACATTAATGTAAGCAATATTTACTAATTATAAGTGGTATAAACTACCAGCTTTTAATTTTATAGATACCTTGCACATGGTGGTCCCAGGAGCATTTACGCCTGGAAATTTAAGATGGGATTGTCCACATTTGCTGAAATAACGTTAGGAACTTGTGAGGCTTTATGGGATGAATTATCACGGATATACTTAGCACCTCCAAATGCAACAGAATGGGATAATATATCGGAAGCATACAGTTGCAAATGGCAACTTCCTCACTGCATCGGTGCTATTGACGGCAAGCATATTGATATTGTCTGTCCACCTAGAGGTGGTTCCCAATATTTTCATTATAAAGGACGCCATAGTCTTGTTCTGCTTGCTGCATGTGACGCGAACTATTGCTTCACGATGCTGGATATAGGTTCCTATGTAGGTCACAGTGATGGTGGTAGCTTCCGGGAAAGCGCCTTCGAGCAAAAGCTTCTGAAAGGGCAGCTCCCTATCCCAAATTTACGTGAATTGCCGAACTCCAGTATGAAGTTTCCAATATTTTTCGTGGGAGTTGCTGCTTTTCCTCTAAAACGCAATCTAATGCGTCCTTATCTGGGTAAAAACCAATTAATAATTATCGATTGTGTACTTTGAATTTAACAGTATGTATTTGTTTTAGGTAAAAATTTGTCAAGTGAACACGAACACTACAACAAACGAATATCTCGAGCTCGGATGATGATAGAAAATACATTTGGAATAATGGCATCCAGATGGCGAGTTATTCGAAATGACATCCACTGCATCCCAAAAAATGTGGACAAAATTGTAAAGGCTGTCTGCATCCTTCACAGTTGTACCCGGAGCATGGCGGAATGAAGCTCAAAGCCTAATTAGCGCACGAGTTTCCACATGCAACAATGCTTTTCGGGAAGCATTCGCCTTCGAGATACTCTGTGCACATATTTATTTCAAAACAAAATAAATTAAGATTTTTTTAGTGTTATTTATATATCTTTATTAAAATTAAACGTAAATTCTTAAAAAAATTAATTGTCTTGATTATATTTCGAAATCTCATGGTTCAATACATTCATAATTTTACACTGCAGGTCCATTACTTGGAAAGACGATAATTGCAGACTTTTTATGGATTTCGCCAACGACTTGAAAAATATATCCATGTTGGCTTCTTCTTCCTTTTCGTTGAACTTCTCAGCCATGCCATGGAGAAATTTTTGAAAATCCTCCCTACTGTCAGAGGCCCTGGTCTTTTGCGAACGGCTGTCTGTAATCGGTGTAGAAGCAACTGGGTTCGCACTCCTACTAGACTCAGGTTCTCCTAATTGGGTGAACTTTCTTAAAAAATTGTAATTTTCCATGGATTCCTCCGAAATCGGGATAAAAGAATTTTGTAATGCAAGCTCTGCAGACATATCATCGTCATCTTCGAATTGTTGATCATAATTACTGGGATGTCTTGAAATAAATTTATTTACAAATTTATTCACATATATATTATTTTGAATGCTTACACTTACCCTCTTACCCACCTTCTGCATTTTATTTCTAAAGTTTTTGTTTTAGTAAAAATGCATCAAGAGAATTTATTGAAAGAAATACCATCTACTTTTAACTCCGTGCTGAGTTCCTTCCACATTCGATCCTTCTTCTGCTGATTTCTATACATTGGATGACGCTTGTCGTACAGCATAACTTTTTCCCTGATTTTTTCAATTAACTCTTCCTCAAAACCCATAATTTCTCGAACTAATTAATTAAATTAATTTTATACAAGTTTTAATAACTACTTTATTTACTATTACCTCTTAATTCTCTTTGCTTCAAAAAAAAATAACTAAATCCAGATAATATTCTGTCAATTATTCACTGTCCACACAGAAATGTCAATTATGTTGCCGACAAATTTAGAGATTTTGCCAAACTTTTTGTTGGCAGCTTATCGCGTCGCCCTCATTGTGTTAAGTATATAAGACTTCCATATATTCGAATCTTTGACAGCAATCAATTTACGGCGACTTTGTTGTGTCGTCCTCACTGTGTTTTGGCCTTTAGAATGTCTCGCAGCAGTTTCTTTAAATGTTTGCATGCAGTATCTAATACTACACATTTGCTTGTTGCCAGTGAACTTCAACCCGTTTCATCCGATATTGTGGATAGGGAACACTCTTGGAATTGTCTCGACACGGCTATGCGTAATGCCATTGGATAGCACGCCAACTCTCTGTGGAGTATTTTCGGAAGATACACATCCAGTCGTAAATAAGTGCAATGCCACTCGATTTTCCTGCGTAAAGGACTTAACTCTTTTTGAAGGTACTGAAGACTTCATGAAACGAATGTTGAGCATATTGCTGCAAGTTCACCGGCATTCAGGATCTACGGCAGCACATATCTTCGACCCTACCGATGATTATCGGTGATAAACGTGAAAAGAAATACAGAACAACTCGCAAAAAATGAAAATCATCGTCACTTTAATTTCTCCGTGACACAAACCACTCATTTCATGGAATTTAACGCGGCGCATTCGATGAAATCAATCGCTCGTCAATTAATTTAACGATTATTACAATATCTAAAATCATTTAAATATTAATTAACGCCAATGAGTGCGAAAGAGGAGAAAGAACAAGTTGGAGAAATTAACTGATAATGTTAACTTCCACACGCAATTAGTACTACCATAAATCTGCAATTTATAGCAAAATTTTAAAACTAATTTGTGCGCTGAATATTTTAATTGAATTAATTATCTGAATTAAAGAGATAAGCAATAAAATTCTATTAAAGGTAAATCAAACTGATAAGCCACGTTTCGACGCAGGAAAGATTAAATAAATAAGAATATCAGAATATGGTTATGAATGTCACATTTTTAATAGTTACTTTGTGTGGAGAAATTAACAGCCATTTTGAAAATTTCACAGAGAAATCTCATCCTTATTTTTTGGAAAGGGACAACAGTGGTTAATGGTGTATTTTTCTATGATTTTTTTTTATTTTTGCTCATCAACAGCAAGCGGTAAAAATTATTTGTGTGTGGATATTGCGGTAAATTGCACTGTGTGGTGTCAAAGCTTACTGCTGTTCCTGCACAAGGTCTTCGGCGCCGTGCAATTAATTTACTTTATTCTTCAGATTTTAGGCGATTCTTTTTCCTATTAGTATTTTGTTGTATTTTCATTTAATATTATTTCATTATTCCTTTTTTATACCCTAGATGAAATCATAGGAGTATACTAAGTTTGTCATTCCGTTTGTAACACCTCGAAATAATGATTGTAGAGCAAAATGGATTGGACGCCCATTCATAATATTAAAAGTTATTTCGATTTTTGCATGTCCGTCCGTCCGTCTGTCCGTCTGTGCGCACGATAACTCGATAACGCGTATACTTAAAGAGCTGAAATTTTGTACACGGACTTTAAAATAAAAAGTAAAATTAAGTTCGAAAATGAGAGAAATCGGGCAACTCATTCCTGGGGTTGCCATATAAAAATTTCGTTTTCCGCTATATATTCGGACACTGCCTGAGAACGCATCGACGTAGAGAGCTGAAATTTCGTACATGATGTTTTTACTACATTAGCAAATAAAATGTCAAAAATGGACTAAATCGGGCAACTCCTTCTTTGTGTTGCCATATAAAAATTTCGGTTTTTTACGTATACTTTGAAAACGATCAGTCCAAAACATTTTTATTGTACTAAGAACTTCTGCAGAATACGAAATCCTATAAAATTGGTTATTACCATTTTTTCTGTGCGACAAACTGTTCTAGAAATATATGCGAAAAACAACTTCAAAATCAATACTTGAATAGATCGGTGACCATACGAAATTTAATACGGGCATTCATCTAGGGTATCATAAGAATTGGTTTTAGACCAATTCTAGCTTTTTTACGTGTTTTATTTATTTTTTTTTTTTTTGAAATTTAACTATTTCAATCCTTCCGATTCCTATTAAAGTATATCTATAAATCCCAAACATTTTTTTTTCAAGTCTATTGTTTTCAATTAATTTTTCTCAAATTTTTTTTTTTACTTTAATCTATGGCTCTCCACTATTGAATTAGTTTGGACGTTACTTTAAACATGAGCGAAAATTGTTACAAAAGACATTGAATAAACTGAAAATTTCATGTAATTATTTTTTGTGTTATTATTCAACAAATCCAGCAGTTCTACCCGCATCCTTTCTTTAATTTCATAATCTAGCAGGTATGAAGATTTGTCTACATTGCTTTGATTAATTTGTCAAATTTACAAAGTATTTGCACACAGAGAGATAACGATTTAATATGATTCCAGAATTGCTGTCATAATTGTGTTTTAATGGCGATATCAAGAGAGTTTTTTTTTTATATATTTATCTGATGAAACAGTTTCTTATCTTGAAGCTCGAGAATCGAGGGATAAAACATTTAAAAAAAGAAAAACCGTTAAAAGGGAGCATTTCATACAGCAGGGACTACATATACGAGTACTCTTCGGTGCTTCTTGATACCTACATACCGTAGATGTGAAAGAAAAACTGAGCAAACTCATTATATACATTTAGACAAAATTTCAAGGGCGAATCATAATATGATGCAAAATACTAAGTATTTACTCAAATGCGGGACTGGCATAAATTCATAGAGAATTTAATCGATATAAAATTGACAGAAATTACTGAAAACTTTTTTAATGCGCTTTTTTTAAAGAGATTTCTTTTCGAAAAGATATTTATTTTTTAGAGTACTCTTCTCTGCGATAATAGTAATTGTTCTAAGACATCCTTTTAAATACTTCCATAATTCATTTAGCAGTTATTATGCAATTATCCCAAGGGATGTATGTACCACATTTCAAGTCTCCTAAGCAAATTGACCTTAATTTTAATCCAAGAAACCCCGTTTCCTAGCTATACTGGTGTGGGCGATGACAAATATAACATAGTGAAATTCGTATTTGCCAAATAAAAATAGAGTTGAAAACATTAAACTATTGTAGATACATAAAAGGGCTCTTCCATTGTACACTCACGGACTTCAAAGTCGACCTTTATTTTGCTCTTTATTTAGCCATTAATATTTCTTAGAGACAAATAACACGAAAGACTTAAAAGAATCCCAATTTTCTGAAATCGCTTCGTGGTACCTTTTTACAGTAAAATGGTTGAATTAGGGATCATCTCCAACGCATTACTGAGAAATAGAAAACGCCTTAACGATTTACTTTGGCTTGACGTTGTTCTGCTTTGCCCCATTTAAACAACGGAAAATTCCACAAGGACAAACCAGGTCAATATAGGTGTAGTACGCCTTTCAATGAACCTTTAATATCTTTATTGATTTTTCTAAAGTTTCCTTTCATACCAATTTAAGGATGTGCTATAGAGAGCAAAATCCTCAAAACGTATGAATATGCATATAGATATGTAGGCATATTTATGTACCAATGTGTATATGTTAGTGACCTCGCAAAAGTTTTGGAATCGATTTCCATTTCCTTTAAGTGGAAGGTTGTTATTCATGATATGCTTTTCAGCAGTATGTGATTCAAAGGATACTGGTAAAGTCAGTGGCATTCTAAATTATGCAGCAAGGGCAACATTATGATAGTCGGTAACAAATTAATTTTAGATTTTAAGGTAGATACACATTATACAGATGTTAAAGGTTTATTAAAGTGGTCATCATATTATTGCAATTAAAAATTTGATAAAATATCATCGCTGGATGCCTTAGAAGGACGCATATGTATAAGAATTACTGGACGAATATTTGTTTTTCTTTAGCCATAGAAGATTTTTCTAAAGATGGGCAAGCCAGATCCATTTATATTCAAGAAAATATTCGGATGGGAAAGATAAAAAACATTTAACTATATTATAAAATTCAACTTAAGCCATTGCCTTGGGGTTCAGAAAAATAACAAATCATGATCTCAGAGCATTTACTTTTCCACTTTATAAAGGCAGTGAAATTTTCTGTATTCATCAAATGAATCCATAAATATACATCTCGCCAAAACAAACATTCCAAAAGGGAGGATTCATTTATCGCCGGATTTAAAATCAAATTTAATGATAAAAGAAATCAATCACTAGAAAAGAGTCTAAAAGTCAAAGCCCTTAAGCAATTTTTTATCTCAAATGAAAATTGTTGAGTTAAGGAAAATTCCATCTCGGGAGTTAACATTCTAAGATGTAGAAAAATCGGCTTGATGGAAAACCATTTCAAAGCATCCTGGTTTCGACCTGCACTCTCGGTCTGTCACCATACAAAGGATGTGAATAAATGATTTTAGAAGAGTCCTTTATAAAGACGTTATTTTAACGTTGATGGAATATCAAAGTATTAGAAAAGAGGAGAAAGATAAATGTATTCTTTCCAACAGTCGAAAGAGGCGTGCGATATATTTTTAGTTTAAGAACTATGAACACTTCGAAGGATAAATCCTTTTTAAACTTTGAAGCTAAGTACATGCTATTCTCATTAAGTAATTCTCTCTCGGTTCTCTCAATCTCTCAGGAATTACTTCGTGATTGCTACGTAACGAGCTTGGCTCCCAAAAGTACGTGAGGATATCATACAAATAAAAAAGTTTCTTATTGACAGAAAATTTAGTTAGTATGAGGCCACATTAAAATATGGAGGGAGATTATTTATCGCGAAATTAATTAGAAACGATACCATAAAAATAAATTTCTCTATAAGAAAAGTGATGAAAATATTTTATCAAGATTTGTCTGTGCTCGAAAGGATTTCATATCAGATAAATTTGTCGGCAAAATTATTGCCTACAAGCAAATTTGACGACCTTGCTATAGAAATGAACTAAAGTCCGTATAAAAGTGGTTGCGTGTGGAGCCAAAAGTTAACATCCGATTTTGACTACATCCTGCCTTGTGCATGCCAAGTTGTACGACTCGCATGAACTTGTGCCTTTAGTCAAGATAAGAGTAGCATTTGCACAGCTTTTCTAGAAATACGGGCATGAGCCTGCTTTTCGAGGAAGGCTTGTATGTGACGATGTGAGATCGGAGAAGGTTGTTGGGCGGTTAGAAAATAGGCCACGTTCTATATGATCCCACATTGAGACAACCTTACCCTTACCTACCAACTCATTTGCCGTCCCACACCCAGTCATCCACTAACGTCCGTCGTCCATACACCATCTTAAGGCTGCTACACACGCTAAAGCAAATCATACGACTTGGCATCCACAAGCCAAATCGTACGATTTGTATGATCGTGTGTAGCTAAAGTCAGACCTTGTTCACTAGTTCAGTCAAAATTTGTCACCTTATCATACTCCCTTGACATTGTCGATAACTATTTGGAAGTCTGCCTGGCTTTCAGTCGTGTGCGCGCGGGATGGCTTCGAAGGCCTACAAAAAACCGGTTAACTTATGTGATTTCATAAAAGCTGATTTTTGGTGTGGCAGCACAGAGTTACATTTCATGATCAGAGTGTTTTTTAACTCTAGATTTCAGTTCATCTTTTACGTAGACGGCCACACCGCCCCCAATACGATCTTTTCGATACTTATGATAGAGTTTTAATTCTGGAATACTTACTATACTGGCAGGAATACGATCGTTTAGCCAACCTGCAGAAATTAATACTAAACATGTTAGCTCTTACAGTCTTACACTACGCGCATTTAAATGAGATATGTTTAAACCATTCGACCTGGAGGAAAATTAGTTAAGCACCGCTCTAACACCGTCTAAGCTTGTCATATTATTATTACTTTAAATGAACTTATAAACTCAAACGAGGATCCACAGAGATCGAGCAGAAATGAAATTCTGAGAAGCATACATGAAGATTTAAAGATATGGAAAGCTAAGAATTCAAAAGCAAACCTACATTAACATAGAAATTCATTAGATAATTTAGTTCAGTTAAGAAAAAAATAAATGAAAAAAATACAATAAAAATAAAAATAAAATCAAAGCAAATCGTAGAGTAATGTCGTTGTGTATGCATCAATTACAACTGAAAGTTCAGATGACGATAATTTGTAATAATTTTACTGATCTGTTTCAAATTGGTCTATTTAAGAGTACTGATGGCGTAGATATAGGGCTAATTGCAGAATTTTGTTATTTTGACGCGATAAACTCTCGAAACAAGTGATCCCACTATCTGTAGTGAAACCGCTTTCGATGGTATTCAGCTTCAAGCCTCCTTGCCTACTGAATTTCGCTAGTTCTAGGGAATTTAACAATTAGTGATGTTGCGCTTTTATGATCAATATTGGAGTTTGAACAAAGAACCTCAGTGTAAGATAAAATAGTGTCGCCAGTTTTAACAAACATTTTATTTAGAATTAGAGACCGTTTAATTTCCTTAGAATTAGGTATGGCTATCACCACCATATTACACAAACGTTGTATACGGCGAAGATCATCAATATCCCGTTCAAGTTGGTTGCACCTAATTTCTAGGCTGGGGCACTTCGCTACTTATGTGTTTACTTGCAGTTCAATATGAGAGAAGAGTTCTTGCATTTGTGAGGATAAACGATTTTCGAATTGTTGCAATTTTCTGTCAAGCAAAGATTTTAGCTTTATGATTAGATTAGCATTTAAAGGTACAATTAGGATAGAAATAATAATTTCAAAATCAACTTCAATTACAATTATAACTTAGATTGTACTACAGACTACAGATTGTACAGATTGAAAAAAAAAAACTGAACAAAAGTTGACCACGTCGAAACCTCAGTAAAAAGCAAAATGAAAGCTCTTTTAATTTAATTATCTGCCAGAGATAAAAGTACGCGACTCTCCTGAGAGGACGGGTGAGGAAAAAAGTGCTGACGTGGTATCGCCAACAGAAATATGATTATGTTTTTGCGAGCTGGGTGAGAGAAAAAGTAAATTGTGCATTACATGAATTGTACAGACTGCTGACCTCCAGCTCAAAGATTTGATAATAAAAGGTATTCCGGATTCTTAACGAGTAACTGTCATTTACTGCAAAGAAACTTTTCGAGCTAAAACGAAATTTAAGAAAATATAAAAAATTAGATAAGACACGGCCGAGACCCTAGCTTTTTACTACAATTTCGTGCAAAACATCATTTTAATTGAATCCCAGTTAATAACTATAATAATTTAAATAATAAAAATTTTCTTAAATAATGATGCCAGCTACAATATTGATAAATTTGATTAAAATATAAATAAAAATTTAACATATGAAATGACAAAGAATGCATACGCGTAATTATGGGAGAAACTGGTATGTTTTTAATATTAATTTTAGTGGAGTTATTATCATCTATAAACAATAGCGGGATTACTCACTGTATGGCTAAACAATAATAAATAGTTACGAATGCCTGTACATGTGTAAACTGTTAAAATCCGAATAGAGTATTATAAGATCAGACAAAAGAGTTTCGTTTTGAGTCACCCTCACACCAAATTAGAAACATATATGTATGTACATATGTATATGCCATTGATACTTGATGTAACTCAGACCCAGCAAACATTTTCACGGATTTTCGGATTTGCGAGAAATTCTCGAAGAGCAACAATTCGATAATTTTTCGGTTTTACGAATTTTTCTCTACATATGGCCTTCAGGTTCAGATAACTTGCAGTATAATCCCAGAATTTTTCGTTTTTACCAATCTTCTCGAAAAATTAGGAAGTCTTTCAAGAAAATTATCAGTACATGATTTTTCCGATCCTGCATGAGAATGAGCGTGACAACAGCATTCTTTTCAAGTATTCGACCGAAAAAAATTGAAGTGGGTGCTGAGAAATTAAAAATTGCAGTTGGTAAATGTTTCTCAAAGTTTGGTTCTTTATTTTCAATTGGATATCGAGTAGTTTTCACAAAGCATAGTTTACTCATTTATCCAGTTCGGGATCGAATAGTTTTTACGAAGAGATCTCGAATAAATATGAACCTCATATATAGCAACAGTACACGAAAAGTCTTCGGAATAGTCTCAAAAAGACGAATCGACATCGAGTCGTTATCTCAACTCGAATTAGCATTTCTTTTTCTTCATTTTCGGCTCAAGATCGAATCAAGAACGACTTCAAGATGGAAGTTAGCTTCGATTGAGCGGGTCGACTCCGATTCAATCACCAACCGTAATGTGTGCTGGGGCACTTCGCGTGTGTGTGTGCATGTGTATATAGCAGGTCTGGGCGCGACCTTTCCCTTCACGGCTCATCGCCCTCTCCTAGCATTCGGTTATATCGGTTGATATTCCACTTTCGGCGTAGAGGCTTGTAGAATATCATGAAGTGGACAAAAATTTCAGACACATCGTATACAAACTCATTAAGCGGCATATAGCTACATTTCATGGGCTAGACTACTACGCCATACATAGAAATTCAAATTTAAACAACATTCCCTTATAGCACTATAAAAATGCACTGAATCACTTCAGAAAGTCCTGTGCATGACATGAAACAAATCGAGATATATTCCCTCTCGGTCATCATTTTAGGGTTGATTCAGTACTACTGACTTATAACAATGGACTGAGCGTATTGCCATTTTCCTATAGGAAAGAATGGCACAAGTTTTACAGTTCTCTCTTTCGCCCTATGGCAAAGTTGGAGCTACCAACACAAAATATTTTTTACCAAGCATTTTCTTATGCCATTTGATGTTTTTATGTTGGCTGCAAATGCAATCACGGCAGAAAGAATAAGGTAAGGTCCATTGTTTACCATGCGCCATCTCTCTTGCCCATACGCAGGATTCAGTTAAGAACAACTTTTGAAAATTAAAGTCTGAATTAGTTTAATTTCTTATAAGAGTGCTTATAAGCGATCAAAATATCACTTGGACAAAAGAAAATGTGTTTTTTTTTTAATTTAATTTGATTTACGGGTGTAAAATTTCACCTGATTGGTTGAGTTTTACATATTTTTATGTAGTAAACGTTTTAAAGGGTGCTCTAACGGTGATATACAGAAACACAATATTTTTTGTGCCACATGAAATAGCAAATCGCTCAGTCCATTGTTATAAGTCAGTGTTGAGTACTCACAGTAGAGGTTTGACTCAGTATTCATAGAGAGATAGTGTATATTGATAGATTTGTCTCATTCTAATTGGTTTACATCTCTTCAGGGCTTCTAAAGTAGCTTTGATGTACATTGCATGAAGAAATTCAGAATTAATTTCCAACTAAATCCATTGGAAGTCCGTCTGAGTGACACAAATTTCACATATCAGTAATGAATTGGTAAGAATTGAGAAACAGGTTTCTAATTATAATAATAAGAAGTTTTACAATTACAGACAATCTATCATTTTAAAGGTTCACCAAAGTAATTTACAAGACTTATATACCTAAATATATATTTTATAGCCATTGACTCAATGAAAAGGCTATAACTGTAGACGTACTGTTGTGAAAAGGGTTCTTAACTTACTAAATTTAATTAGTAAAGATTATATATATAAAAAAGAGATCTTTTTACTTTGGAAAAAATCTATCTCCTTAATTATACTTGAATGGTGTGATTCCTTTCATTAATTCAAAACTACTGAAATATGCCCGAATATTGTGGTTCTTTCACTACTTCAAAACTACTGAAATATGCCTGAATATTGCGCATCTCTTCACTGGTTCAAAACTACTGAAAAATGGCTGAATATTGTGTCTCTTTTCATTGGTTTAGAAGTACCGAATAAATCACCCAAAGACAAGCATAAAAGTCACGAAAAACTGATGCTTCCCTCCTGAAAGTTCACTTAACAAGTAAAAAAGCTAGAATTAGTCTAAGACCAATTCTTATGATACCCTAGATGAATGCCCGTATTAAATTTCGTATGGTCACCGATCTATTCAAGTATTGATTTTGAAGTTGTTTTTCGCAAATATTTCTAGAACAGTTTGTCGCACAGAAAAAATGTTAATAACCAATTTTATAGGATTTCGTATTCTGCAGAAGTTTTTAGTACAATAAAAATGTCTTGGACTGATCGTTTTCAAAGTATACGTAAAAAACCGAAATTTTTATATGGCAACACCAAGAAGGAGTTTCCCGATTTAATCAATTTTTGATATTTTATTTGCTAATGTAGTAAAAACATCATGTACGAAATTTCAGCTCTCTACGTCGATGCTTTCTCAGGCAGTGCCCACATATAGCGGAAAACGAAATTTTTATATGGCAACCCCACGAAGGAGTTGCCCGATTTGTCTCATTTTCGAACATAATTTTAGTTTTCTTTTTTAAAGTCCGTGTACAAAATTTCGGCTCTTTAAGTATATGCGTTCTCGAGTTATCGTGCGCACAGACGGATGGACGGACGCACGGACGTACATGCAAAAATCGAAATAACTTTTAATATTATGAATGGGTGTCCAATCCATTTTGCTCTACCATCATTATTTCGAGGTGTTACAAACGGAATGACAAACTTAGTATACCCCTATGATTTCATCTAGGGTATAAAAACGCTACAGTGGTTATATGTATTAGTGTTTACCCCTGTATTTTTTCCCGACTGCCTATCCTTTTTCACTGGAACTGGAAGGTTTCGGTTCAGGCCTCCCGAAGTACAATTTCAGTACTTTTGTGCTATCAGGGTAATGAAAATCTGATTTTCCCTCCTGAAAGTGCGGGTTTTTAGTTTTGGTAGCGCTACCTGTCCTGCTTTTACATAGGCAAATAAATCATTTAAAAACGCGACAGTGGTTATATGCGCTAGTGTTTACCTCTGATTTTTTTCCCGAATGCCTATCCTTATTCACTGGAGCTGGAAGGCTTCGGTTCAGGCCTCCCGAAGTACATTTTCAGTACTTTTGTGCTACCAGAGTTTGCATTCGTTGCACACCTAGACGATTACTGTATTCGCATACAGCGGAACTAAAAAAATTATGAGTTGAAGTATTCATTCGCGGAATAACTCGTTAGAGTAATTCTCTATACGAAAGCGGAGAATTTCGGAAATCAATTTTACAAAAAAAAAAAAACATATGTGCTGAATTTTATTTAAAAATCGAAAATTCAGATCAGATTATGATTTCCAACTCAAACTTTTTAATACTTGGTGATGGGAAAGTGATAGAGTCCTTGGACCAGGTAAAGTGTCCTCTACATCAGATGATATGGTATAATATTATTCATAAATGGTGTAGATAAAAATTACAGGGTGCTGGAAAAACAAAGTTCCCTAACACATACGGAAACTAGTATGTATAGAGGGTGTTTCCACCATTGTGGTCTATAGTACAGGACATACTACTACTCACTTTACAAACAGAAAATAGAATGGCGACGGGGGGGGGGGGGGAGGCATCTCAATCGGTTCGGAGCTACAGGGTAATTAAGGAAATTTGCTAGTTTTTCACAAAATACCTGGTATCTTAATAATTATAGGATCTGCGATCACTGGCAAGAACTCATTGTACGCAGAATTTCATGGCATTCCACCGACTTCCCAACTATCCCAAAAGAGGTCAAAATAAAAAACAAAGGTAAAATTCGAAATTTTTAGTTTATACCACCATAACTCTTCAGAGGAGAATCGGCAGTCGTTGGAAAGGCTATGAAATTCTGCATACACGAGATATTGACACCCTGTAATTTTTAAGATACCCTGTATCTTATTTTGTGTGAAACATACTTCCTTTATCACTCTGTAGCTGTGTGGTTTGAAAAAATTAAAGTAATTGCTGCGATAAGTCCCTGGAAATTACATAAAAAGCCAACTATCCTCTTCAAACGGAAAGAAATAGTTCTCCTTATTGGATTTAAAAATGTATTTCGTCATTTCAAAATGGTTGATAATTATGTGAACATTGTATCCCTTCTCAGACAGTTCGATCATGTATATAGGTATGCTTCAAAGCCTGAAAATTAAAAAAAAAAACTTTATGCATTTTAATACTGTATCTCACGGATTCCCAGAATTGCCTGGTTGAATACGGTACTCAAACAAATTATTTTCATTAGGACAGCAAAAGTTCCTAAAGATACAGGCAAAAAATACTTGCTATCCAAATAATCAATGAAAGTGATTACAAGCAATAAATCTTAATCAACATTAGGGTAGGTAGCCATAGATAACCACAGCACCCAATAACAATTTGGAATGACTAAACATGAAATGGGTATATTTCTTTATTATGGACATACATATCATATTTGTCCCACTGATTTCTACAAATATTTTGCTTTCTTATGCGGCAACAAAATAAAATTTGAATCCGGATTTAGGCCGAGGAAGACATTTTAGGGGATTACAGCTCCTTTGAAATTCTCATATTATAGGTTTTGTAATTTTGTAAGAATTACATAATGTTTCAGTGAAAGCAAATGATCAGATTTTATATAAAGGTACCATGGGGATGTAATCATTCTACCTGACGCGGATAAAAATATAAATAGCATTTCTATACTACCAAAATGGAAAAAGGAAAAGTCTATATAAATAATATCAGCCGGTGTATAGCTGACTGTCAATATTCTGAGAGTAAACCCTGCTTAGTCATAAGATTAATAAAACCTTTATGATGGCTAATTTAAAACGGATAGATTACCAACATTAAAATCGCTCCATTTTTCCACTCTTTGTTATTATTTTGATTATAAAGGATATTTTACTACTGTAATACATACATATATTTACAGAAAATTCAATTATATCAAAGCGTAAATACAACACAATTTTCTGCTTCAAATAATCTGAAATCGTTTACTAAATGTCTTGTACACTTGGTTGACTATGTACAGAATACAATACATGTCAGGATAGTTTCTAATATCCCAGAAGAGATTTATATAACTTTGGTAGTTGTGATATTACATTTCCCAAGAATGTAGTTTGGTGTTTCAATGTTTAACTCATTTCTATCTCATGTCACGTTTAACGTTACTGGACTAGAACAGTTCTTGAAAAAATTATTAAGAGACTGTTGAACAGAAGGGTAATCTGTTATCTGCATAATATTTACCTTATGGAAGGGATTTTTGCTCAAGAGGATCACAGGGTAATATTTTCAGGTCAGTATGAGCAAAAAATTATTGAATAGCTTGAAGAGTAAAATATGAATTTGGTTGGTATAAGGGTTAAAATATTTTTCCTTTATACAATATGAATCACCCTACAAAACCTGAGCAATACAACATATGGATGATGATTTTCTAAAATTACTCGTCTTTTAGATAATTCTCTTTCTGCATGAGCAGCCATAGCTATGTCTATAACTCTAGTGCTATTATCAGTTCCTTTATTTCCTGTTATTCTGGAGGAAAATGTCATATAGGGTTGCTTATATATTTTTTGCAGCTACATTCTTTGGTATGATCCCATTTCTTATCTCCATCATGGCTTTATTCAAGTGCCTCTCACAATATTTATCTTCAACTTTTCCGATATAATTTCGAACCCCTATGTTTGAAATTTATAAAAATATATAAATAGTAAATACATGCTGGCAATTTTCGGGTTGAAAAGCCTAACACAGCGTTTTAACGTACGGAGCAAGGACGGATCCAGACATTTGCTCTAGGGGGGTGATTAGATAATTTTAAAATTAGAAGTGGAAATAAGAACGAAACTAATTACTTTTATTACGAGGTGTGATAAAAAAAATACGGTGAATGGTTTTATTACAAAAAAATTACCAGTTTACATCAAATTCGAATTATTCTCTTCCAAAGTAGGTACTCTCCTTGGCTAGCGATGCACTTATTCCAACGTTGATTCCTTGATCGGAAGCATTTCTGGAAAGATTCTTTCGAAACGGCCTTCAGCTGCTCTGTCGTGACCCTCTAAATGTCGAAAAAGGTGTCAAACGTTTTTCTTCTAGTGCAGCTTTCATTTTTGGTAAGAGCCAAAAGTCGCATGGTATTAAATTCGGAGATTTACGATGGATGTGGACAGAAAGTATTTATTTATGTGTTTTTTTTTTCAAAGACATCGTGTATCGAGAGCGAGGTGTGGCACAGAGCGTTGTCGTGTTGAAAGAGGAAGCCATTGAACCATTTTTCAGGCTTACCATGGACTCAGGCGAAATGCTCAGTTTTACTCCAAGCTCTCGAATAGTCAATCGCATGTTTGAACGAATTCGTTTTGCCAGTTGTTCCACTTTTCGTGTATTTTTGGGGTCCAAGGATGTCCCGTCCATTGCTCGTCTTCAACCCACTCATTTTTGCTTTAAATCACTCAAATATTTATGGACAGTCTTAGGAGTCAGTCCATTATCTCTATATACTGATTTTAACTGTTTACGAGCTTCTTGGCACTTTTTCAAACTAAAACAAAATGTAATATTAACACGTTGTTCGAAATCCATAATGTGCGGCAGACACGGTAAACATGACGTTACTCTTCCTACTCTGGAAGCCGACTGCCAAGTCAGAACTTGTTTCACCTTAACAGTAACTTTCTGAAAGAATCAGGCTATCAGACGGATGCTTCAAATGGATATAGCGCCAGAAGTTGCTGCTAAAAATATTCATTCACCGAATTTTTTGATCACACCTCGTGTATTACTTGGCTACAGGTTACATGAGCTCATTGTTAGCATTGTTATATCATACATAGAGTGGTGAAACGACTGAGTGAATTAGAAACAACACAAAAGTTTGATACACCTGTACAAAATTTTAAACAATGATATAATAAACTATTTAAAAAAGCTGTCGTAAATTCTCGATATTAAAGATTTTCGTAGTATTGAACAAAATTACTTAAAATCTTTAAGATTTTTGTAGGATTTATAACGCATTTTAACAGACATATTTTAAAAATGTATAAAGCTTTTCGTAAAAAAGGAACGCACATACGTTTACGATTGTCGAAGCTTGCTTCATAGTTTTTACGAAATGTGAATTTCTTTTGATAATATAAAATGTAAAAATTGTGAATATTTCGTACATATTCTTTAGAGAGAGATTGTGTTCCGTAAACTTAAAGAAAATATCGTAAAATTAATAAAAATAATTGCATACCCAAACAATGAAGTACAGCTACTATCTGTATCAATCAGTTTGCTACTAATTGGGCACATTTCAAAGTATAGAACTTGATTGACAAAACTTCAATATGTAAGTCGGGCGTAATGACGGAAACTGGTAAAGTACTTATAGCGCTAACAAATTATCTTCGATGCACAGATCTTGCTAATAATTTCATAGTTAAGAATACGCGCACTTAACTATGAAGTTATTTGTGCAAGCTAAATGCTGAGTGTGGAAAGTGCTATTTTTAATTTAGGTATAATACAGGAAGCAGGGGAAGTACAATCAGTGGAAATAGTTACAAACGATTTGTGGATTTAATCCGATTAATAGAACTTTGAGGAATATTATGAATATTTCAAAGGCATGTAGGTATCTATAATGAAAAATAACGAGAGTGCATATAAAAAATTTTTTCATAACATATACAATGTAAAATACATATTGATAGTTTAACGTCAGAAATTACGGCAAAGGCATTAGGCTAATATAACTAATTGTATTGTGAACATTTTTTTATATTCAGAATAGTACATTATCAATAACCCTTAGCGTTGAACAATTGGTTAAAGTTAAAGAATCGAGTACATCTCCACATTGTTATGTCTGTTAAATATGTACTTGTAGTATTTAAGATGAATATACTTCGTTAAGATTTTACTAAAAAGTGAAAGAAAAAGTGATGGAACCAACTTTGACCCCAATACTATTGTTATATGATACGATTTGCAGAGTGTCTTCAATTTTCAAAAGGTATTTGCTTCGATGTTGTATTATAAACGAAAATTGAACGTATAATCTAACTGCTATATTATTTTACCAAATTCAAAAAAACATAACATATTGCGCCGTGTACACAAAAGTTCAGGGAATGATTTAGTAACAGTTTTTAAAAAGTTATTAACCAAAATTATACTGAATGGCTCACGCGGCTATCATATATTTCTGTAGGTATCCCTCAAAACCAAAACAGAATAACTTCGGCAGCTATATGCAACTTTTGAATGACAACAAACAAAACAAATCTGTTACTCAAAAGTTTTCAGAACCGAGCCATTCGCAAATCTAGGAAGTGAATAGCGTTCACAATATTACAGTGTTAGACAAATATTTAAAGCATACAAAAATCACAGCCCACTATCATTGCTCAGGATTTTAAGCAACATGAAATATTGAAATGTGATTTTACGAGTAATCGAATTAAACTTAACTGGTTTCAAATGTTTTGCTAAAAAAAACAACTCAGCTTAATTTTCAGAGCGTTCTGTATTCAAAACTGACGATTTTACTTTATGGAACAGGTGATATCTTTAAGCTGAAATATAAAACATCAGTCGGGAAAGATTGATCGTATCTTTAAAGTGAAGTTCGTAATGAGACCAGAAAAAGGTTTTCTTCGAACTCTAAAAATACTGTCTTCCAGCCACCGAAGAAAAAAATTAAGAACATAAAAGATTTGTCGCCTTTTTTTCTAAGCAGGGTAAAACATATTTTCAGTCTTTATTTAGACTAAAATAAATTAATAAATTTTTGAAAAAGTTGTTATAATTGATTGAAGCATAAGTAGTAGTATATGCAGTATGATTCTATTGAGAATTTCTATAGCCTATTCGAATGCATTGAGTTATCTGATACCATAAAATAACGTTAACATTTATTTATTGGATCTCCTTTAGAAAATCATACGTGCTAGTAATTAATTTTAACAAAATTTATTTTGTCATATACGTTTTTCCTTCAGGTTTATATTAGTAAACGATAATTATTATGCGATACGTAGTAATTTGAATTTTTTATCATTTAATTAAGAGAAAAACTTCTATCATAAAATTTTTATTTTTGAAGGCTTAAAATTTAAAAGTGGATTTTTGAAAATATTAGATTGCTCACACTTTACTTTGTTTTTGTACAAATTTTTTAATTTTATACACATATAAATGTTAATATAATTTCAATATTTAATTAAAATATAAAATGAAGAGAAACTCTAAGAACTTTTATGAAGGAAGAAATTCTTTTCTATTTTTTAGTGTGGATTTAGAAGCGGTCTTTTTTAAAAAGATTTTTTTTTTATATTTTCTGATTTTATTTGATTAGAGTTTAAATTTTGACTTTATTAGACTATACCGAGGGGCGATCAGAACTCGAAAGGCGGGTGATCGCCACGATCGCCCCATTTGTATCCGCCACTGGTATGGAGTAAGTGTGTGAAGAGCTATGCAATTACCCCTGAAGAGATTTTACATTTACATCACATGATCCTTTTTTCGGGGCAACTGTGTTACCATCCAATATCTTCCATATCAATTAGGTAATCGCTTAAAAAATAGTTAACTAGGCGCAAATGACGTGAAAATAATAACACGGACGATGACACCGGGTCGTTATGAACCACACTATATCGACAAATTATTTCAAAATTAAAAGTGTTACCTTAATTTGAATAAGTATTTATTTAATAAGGGTTCTTTCCATATGTGGTCAAATAAAAATAATACCATCTATAAATCAAACTTTTTTTGGCTTCCTCAATAACACATTCAACATCAACCTTGAGAACATAATTTTGATATTGTTTTTTTTTACACTGTCATATTTACCAGTTTTGACTTTACGCATGGATATCTCGCTGTGCAGACGGGGCGTCGCACTGATAGCACTGGCCGTACGAGTAGAGGGGGGGAGGGCTGTACCTCCAGCTACACAAACGTTCAAGTTGTACGGTCGGCGTCAACAGAAAATATTACCGTATTAAATGGCAACATGATCCAGCGTCGTTAGCGCCGGGTTAAACAATATAAAGCAAATGCCGAGCGCACACAGCGAACTGAATGATTTTCAAATAATTTACATGTCTTAAAATCGATGACATAGGCGTTTCGTATCAGTATTCTCAGATCCCGCCTGCCTTATACGCCCCAAATGAATGCAAAGTTAACTTCTGATACAGAAACCCGGTACTGGGGACTTCAAATTATATTATTATTATTATAGACTTTGCCTCTATAGGCTGCAGATCATTGCACAAAATACAGTGCATGAAAAATTTCCTGCTTTTTAGATAAAGAACTAATTGAGTTCAATAACAAGTAGTCGTCTTTTTATAATTATAGACTTTAGTAGAGGATATTACTCTTTAAAGCGAGATCCAAAATGTAGTGCGGCTGACTAATCCGAGAATTATTTTCTTAAGATTTATTGGTTTTATATTGATTACTTTTTTATTGTTTCATTTGGTCAAGTTCTTGTTGAAGTAATAACAACACTGGAACAAACCACAAAATATGTTTGACTTACTTACCTGGGTAATGTAGAATGAATGAATTATACCTAAACTGTTCGAGCTTTTTCAATTTCACCAAAACCAGGGGAAGTAAAACAGTTCATATCGTTAGAAGCTCCTTTAAAAGATACAAAAAAGTTAAGTGATTCTTATAAAAGCATAAAGAGGAAAACAGAGAAAGGTAAACGTAAAGTATACAGGGAGAACATATTTTCAAAATTCATCACAAAGTTTGCGACTCGCTGTACCATCAAAAGCAAGATCAAAAATTATTATAACATCACACAATCAAATTTTTCATTACGGCTAAGGACGTACCATTTGAAATAATCAGTGACTGTAGATCGGAATTCACACTCAATACATATAAACTCTGTTGGCATCAAAAGGAACCATCGAAAGGTTAAGTGTAGCTGATCTTAGATATTTCGATAGCCCCCCATGTTAGCCTAACCTAATATAATCAAAGCTCTATTGTAAAGAAAATAAAAACATTACCATCAATGAACGGGTTCAAGAGCGAACGGACAAATTAAACGATATTTTCGAACAGTACAAATTGAGTTAGCTTTATAAAAGATAAGACGTCCAGATGGCACATACTGGGTTGAAGATTTAAAAAAGATTCAATAGGAACTTAACCTACTTGTCTAGGGCAAAAAAAATCTTCAAGTCCCCACGGCTTGGAACACTTGTGCCACTATGTGGTTCCTCACCATTTCCAAATATTCCTGAGAATAATTGTTAATTGATCTGTGCAAGATTATTATGACATTTCCGGAAGTGGCGCACGGTCTATGAGTCTACGCCAATATTATTTTCCATTTATTTTGGTGTAAACTAATCTAAACTAATCACTGAAAATTAATTAGGAGTTATGTTAACATAAGTATGTGAGTTTTTCGTATTTGTATAAAAAGTTAAGATGTTGGTCTATAAAAATAAAAAAAATATTAAATGAAACATATATTATATATTTCATCTTTGGAAAACTGTTATATATACTTAAGGTCCCGTAGACCACATGCCAATGTTCGTATCTTGACACAGGGTGCCACTTCCGGAAGTTTAAAGCCAACTCAAAATGTTTTATGAAAGTTAACACGAGATAACTATATAGGATTGTGAGCTTGAGCATTTTGCTAAAAAAAATTTACTGACAGATATAGTTTTGTAAAAAAAAAAAAAATTATTTAAAATAGTGGCGGATATTTTTGACGAATATGAACTTTGTAGAATTGATTATGATAGCTGAAGAAAACATCACGCATTGGGTTTAGAATGTTTGCATTTATTTTGTTCTTACAATCAATAAACAGCTTATATTATTAGGCGCGGAAAATAGCGGGGAAAACTTATTACAGAATGATATCGACGAAGAAAGTGATTCTGAGGACGAGTGGATTCCACAGCTTATGTGTACAGTCGTACATTAAATTTATAAATCGTTGCCAGGGCTACTGAGGTATATGGACAGTAAAAATCAACTAAACTAATTAACACGTTTCCAAGGTTACGCAAGACAATATTTTTACCTCAATAGTCTTTGCAACGAATAAACTGACTATATAAGTGGGGAGTGGCGCTTTAAACATGGCAGTCCTTCCTGAGCAGACCTAAGTAATGCTCTAAGTTACCAATCTGCTAAGCGGTGCTTTAAACTGCTTGTTTGCCCACAATTGCATAGTGGTGGAATTATCATAGATATCAGGAACTATAGACCGCTTTAAGTTTTATGGTATTCCTCATAGCTGAAACAGTTGTACACCACATTCAAGTGTAGAGCTGATAAGCATTGTTCAGTACAATAAACTGTGTATGTGATGTAAACGGTATACAGTGCTTTAAACTGTATATGGTGATTTGAACCATACACAGTACAGTAGATCTTAATGACAAGTGCTTTAAACTGCCTCCAGTGCTTTAAACTGGCTACAGTACCTGTACATTAATTATTGAGAATCAATTACACAATAATTGAAATCTCTTTAAACTCAACAGTTATAAATCGCAAACATTTATAACACTACTCATAGTGAATTTATATACCGCTTTAAGATATATAAATCACTAGACTATAACCTCTTTAGTCATAAATAAATCTAACGACTACGTTTTCTATTTAATTTCAGATAGAAAATTGCAGCAGTAAAACGTTAGTATTACAAGAATACAAAAAAGAAACGGAATTGTTGTTAGCTATAAGTTTTTCTACCCATCATAAGTTTCTGGTATCAACCGGTTGTTATTTATGAATAAAATATGATTTCAAAACTGACTGACTTGCCATTTAACTAGCACTTTTATTGATTTATAATTTTCTGTAAGACGACCTAATAAGTGGTTCGTACGCTATGACTGAACGAACTTGAATTGTAGAGGAATCGAATGTTGAAGATGTTTATAGAGACACAAAGCTTGAAATAGAAATTGAAGACAAGGATGGTAGGGATAGTGATGATACCTACAAAAGTAATGGAATGTGTCCTGAAGGACATCTGATCAAGATATTTCTCGCACTTAGACAATACCATATGGCTTCGCAATCCAGTATCTATGTGTTGAACATGGCGTTAAAATATCTTACGACAATGAGCTGGCCCATTAAGCTCGACTCGTACTCTTTCTCTACTTACACTTACAAATGCTTTTCAGATGATGCATTTTGTAACATAATTATAAAAGAAACAAATAGAAAGGCAAAGAGTATGATGGAGAACAAAAGAATTTTAAGATCTTCTACTTTTAACAATTCTAAATCAAATCATAAATAGAAGAGGAAAAAAAACCACCTCGTCCAGGGTTTGAAACAGGGACCTTCCGCTTGCCGGGCGACTGCTCTTACCATTTAGCTAACGAGATAGATGATTTTCCCTCTTGCATTTATTAATGTGTAACTAGCCTACTAAGCCATGTTTGCTTTCAGCTGGCATTCACCAGTACCGATGAAAGTGCACAAATAAATTGTAAATTAAATTTTATTTATTTTTTCCCGGACGGGAATCGAACCTACACTTGTTAGAATTGGTTAAGGATAGAGAATAGAAGAATTTTAAGATCTTTTATTTTTAACAATTCTAAATCAAATCATAAATACAAGAGGAGAAAACAACCGCCTCGTCCGGGGTTTGAAACCGGTGAAAACTCCATTTAAGACTTATGAGTTATTTGAAACATCTCACTCAATGTTTTCATTTTTGGCCCTTTCAATATCTTCCGGAATATATATACATATATAAAAAAAAAACAATAAGGTGCTAAAATCATACATACAAATCGAAAATAGCACAAATGTGCCATACCGTAGACATTAAGGGATAATTCGACATTAACTAATGAACATTACCACCCTTCCAATTACCATAAACGTCCCATAACTATTGAAGTCAAATGTTAAAATTACTGGCATTTTAGATACATATAATTATTTTAATAAGTGGTAGGACGCATCGGCAAATAGTTTAATTTTCTTATCAGAAAAAAATCACACCAAAGAGGGCGTCATCCATTCCATAAGAAAGATCAGTATTTTTTAATTTTTGTAATCTCTGTTCATTAATAATCTAGATAAATTTTGTTAATTTACGTACTCTAAAGACACTACAAAGGATGTTCTCGATTTCCTATATTTAGTTGTAACGACAGATACTTTGTCCCTCAATTCCCGCCTTCTAGCATGGCTAACTTGTATAAAATCATCCGGAAGACCCAGTTCCGATACCAGGATATTTTTTTACAAAATGCTCCTATCATTAAAATAACGGAAATGAAGTGTATTCCTCGACAAAAATAACAATTACAGGAAAGAGCAAATTACATAATTATACACATTTGGGTGCATATCAGGTACTTGTTTACGTTTGATATCTGTAAATTCATATTTTTGCGGGTATACATATCTGAAAGTTAAGAAAAATAATGAAATAGAGAAAAAACTTAGTTGATTGCGTAAACCCCATTTAAAAATGAAGTAGGTACATGTACTATGTATATAAACTTATAACTAATTGTATGTGCCATATATAAACCACGTAATATGAAATGCCCCTGCTTTTGACACCATTTATTCCAAATATTTAAATTTCTGTTACAAAAATTTATAAGCGGAATAATGACCTTAAATTGGATTGTGAAGTGTTTGCCTAAGGCAAAGGAGACTACGAAATACAGTCATCTTGTGGGTAGGATAGACAGGGGAAAATTTAAAAGCAAAAGAGAGCCGGCCCGTTCATCTTGACTTTCTCAAGGTATATTTGCGTACAAAAAGTGGTCCCCAAGGAAAATAAAACCGCCCTAAAAGTGAGATAACGTTTTTATATCAGCCCCATTTCGTTTATGGCTTATCCGGGTTAATCTTCAAAAATTCTTCTGTCCTTTAAGATGAGGTTTGTAGTTGGTAAAGAGTGAGAAAGATTACATTAAATATTTGAACATGAAATTAAACAGAAACATGACGTCATTTAATGCAATTATAAAGTTACGACAGAAATAAATCTCCAACTTAGAGTTCTGCTTAAGAGCTGAGCAAGGAAAACTTTTGTGAGAATATTGGCGAATTATTCGTAATACAATAACTCCAAAAATCGTGTCTTATGGCTATTTTAATGAGACAGGACTTCTACAAAAATATAACAATAGTCACTCTGAGAGTTGCGAACAGACTGTCAATATACTATTAGACACTCAGTTTTCGGACGCCAAGGTTTTTAGAGATCATGAAATTGTCTTGAATCCAGACAGTAATGATGACTACGTTCTTACTACTTATAATAGGGGGAGACGACTGTTCAAAAGTAAGCTTTCACAAAATTTTTTTTTCAAAAACTAGTCATTTCTCAAAAGGATGATTGCCAAATAAAGATCTTTACAAAAAATATTTCCAAATAGACATTTCTTAAAACATTGAAAAATTTTAACATTCGTGGTAAAAACAGCATACCTCTTATTTTTCCTCCTAGTTTTTGGAAAATAATATTCCCACACGCAAGTTTCTTTCAACTTGAAGGTTGGTAGCTTTTTTGACGTTTTTCCCATGAAACTCTCAATTCTCAAAAATAGTTCATTAGTCGAATTGGATGTGCCAGCTGTCGTAAGAAAATATGTAAACGGTGAGTGGTTAGTACATACTCTGTATTTATATATTAAGTTTTGTTCGGATAGTCCGCCTGTAATGTTTAAACGCTTGTAAATATTCTTAAATATTTTACTTAGGTATTGTGATTTGCTATGCTTCTTGGCTATAGTTCTTATGTTGAATCGTTATAACCAGTGAAACGAGTAAGCTTGCTTAAATTTTACTCAGGCAGTGGCCTAATAAATAGTGAAAACCCAAAGCTTTGTGCGGCAGCACCAAGAGGGGGTTACCCAATTTAGTCTAATTTTGAACTAGTATTTACTACTGCAATGAAAACACCTAGCACCTAATATCAGTACCAAAATATTGAGTGAAAAACGAATTTTTTATATGGCAACCCCCTACGAGCGAGTTTTCCGATTGGTCCAATTTTTATACCCTAGATGAAATCTAAAGGGTATAATAAGTTTGTCTTTCTGTTTATAAAATGAATTGGACACCCACGCAAAATATGAAACGTTATTTTGATTTTTGCATATGAGACAAATTAGGCAACGCTTTCGTGGGGTTGTCATACAAAAATTTCGTTTCCCGCTATATATTTCTTATAGTTCTTATAGTAATAGCAAATAAGGTTTAAAAAATGTACTAAATCGGGCTCCCCATCTTGGTGTTACCATATTCAAATTTAGGTTTTTTACATATACTGTGAAAACGATCAGTCCTAGACAATTTTATTGTACAAAAAACTTCTTGAAAAAATAAAATCCTATAAAATTGCTTATAATCGTTTTTTCTGTCCGACGAACCATTCTAGAAAAATCAAACTTGTATAGATTGGTGACCATACGAAATTTTATATGGGCATTCAGCTAGGGTATCATAAGAATTGGTCTTAGACCAATTCTAGCTTTTTATTTGTTATAATTAAATTAACTTTTTTTTTTAAAAAGCCCGTGTGCAAAATTTCGGCACTGTAAGTGAAAGCATTCTCAAGTTACAGTGGTATGGCGTAACTTATACACATTTTTTCCGTATCTTTGTTGCCATCTCCACCACTTTCCCGCCAACCAAATTATCTTCCAGTTTTACCATTGATTATGAAATATAATTCTCTGCTACCACACCGCTGCTGTATCGCAGTGCTCTCCACCACTGGAAGCCAGGCACACCACCGAGTAAGTTATCAACAATGTTAACACAGTATGATAAGATGAACAATTTTGTTTATGATATGACTTCGGTATTTTGGTTACCAGCTCTCCATCTATAATGCGTACTCAAGAATTGATCTAACAAAAGTTCAACAAATCAGAAGCTGTTGCAATTTAAATCCTAGATCATGCTTCAACGAAACTTAAAACTTAACTGAGTCCAGCTAATAATGTAATTATTCAGATGCTAGGTTTTGTCAAATTCGGATAATATTTAAGCTCCCATACAAAATGTAGGTGAAAACTCGTTTTTTTAAATTGGCTACATTTACGATTGCTTATTAGCAGTATGTCGTGGCTCAAAATGTACGGAAGCAGATATAATTCTAACAACAACCAAGGTCGCATTTTGCATAAATAGTCAGCGATTGCTAAACAATTTCCTCGCATGGAATTGCTATGAAGCTGTTGGTTATTTTGCTGAATAGCCCAAAACATGGGTGCTATGGAGCATAGCTAGAGCAATTAGCAATTACGATAATCCGGTAGAGCTATTGGCGGAATTATTCAAAGTGGTGTCGGTCATTGACTACGCTCTTGACAGAAATCTGATAGTCCTTCCGGATTTCAACAAGGCGATTAAATCGATTAAGCATGATAAAATATTTCCTAAATTTCTACCAGATCAATAGCACAGTCATTTAAAAATCTGGGAATGAGCTAACTACCGCGTTTAAAAAGGTGTATTGTTCTCTGCGAAAGTTGCGAATGTCCGCGCGTATCTTCGCACAAAGTATACACATGCAGCTTGCTACAGCTTCCCTGCTATCCGACTTTAAAATATTTAGTTACTAATATTATACCTTTTTTATCTTGTTATACACATACATCAAAAAAGTGTTATTTGACCTCAGTTTAACGAAGTACCTAACAAAAGTTCTTTTTTTAATTTCAGTTTATTACTGTGAGTGTTAATTTGAATTAACTATTAAAATAATCTCCAGCCTCATCTTGGAATGTATTATCCATAGTTTTGTTATTTATTATCTGCTTGTTATTACTTATAACTCAATTGCATAGAAAAGTGTATTGAAATGTACTACTATCTATGACTGTGTTACGTACCTTTGGGACTAATAGGTTCCTGTTAGATTCCAAAACACCTTTCTTTCTGTTTATTACACGTTTTATTTTAACCTACAGGTACAACCCTTCCCTTGTTTTTTTTTTTTGCTTAATGTGCTCACAACCTTTTACTTTACTAATAATTTATTATTTTCACAAGCTATTTCACCGCTTCCGAAAACGGTACTCGACCTTTTTTCTGTTCTTATTTCACTCTTTTTGTTTTTTTTTTTTTTGCAAGACAAAATTTTTATCACAATCCCGTGTTCGTAGTTTAACAATCAAGAGTCCTGTTTTGCGCAACTGCCGCGTACGAGATTTAATCACAACTCCGAAGTTAAAAATCAACTCTACTTTTAAAAATCAACTGTTTTTGTTTTTGTTTTTCCAATCTTTTTAAAATTCCCACCGAACCGAACCAAGTTAAAAGTTCAACTCCACTCTTGATCACTTTCATCGCAATCAGAGCCGTCGTTCAGGATAGAAAATGAGTAGTTTGCATTTCTACCAGGAGAAATTTTTTTATTTATTCTGGTCTTGATTAAACAAGTCCTCCACAATATTTTTCGATGGACGGTGGCTTGAAAAATGTAATTTGACGTTTTTATAATCATGAGCCACCGTCCCGTGCGGCAAAAACAATCAGATAGAAATATGCCAATTTCATGGTGTAATTAACTCAAAAACTACAAATTTTGAGTTAGGTCACATTTCTATGTGACGTGCGTATTAGTAGTTGGTGCTTAGATCGAAAGAGAACGCTATATAGAAATGAGCCCACTTTCTGCAGTGTATTTCTATGGACGTAGTCAGTCCATATTTTAAATGTCAGTGGTTTTACATAAGAACGCTGCAAATATTTTAGAATGTTAGGAGTGTTACAAAATTACCTGAAAAGCGGCTAATCTCTCTTTAAGGCGAAGAAATTGCAATCAGCAATTAATTCAAATTCCTCAGTTAAAAACAAAAAGTATTTCCCATAGAACGACTTGGGACAAATAAAAGTTTTAAATTTCAACCCAAGTCGTTTCAATAGAAAAAAGCCCCACGACAAATCTTACTTTCAGTAAGATTTGTCGAAAATAAAAATACGATATGTATGTACATATATACCTACATACATATCGGGCGCATAAAATTTACTCGGTGAAGATTTAAACAATCAAGTCTTCACCAAAAAGCCTCCTTTCAGCAAATTGTCGCGAGCGGCATACATTCTGAGTGCAACAATGTACGCACGATAGCAAGACGATGGTTTGATATTTATGAAAATTTCAAATTTGATTTCAACCATCGTCCGCCGCGGTAGGCTGAACACTAATTGTAAACAGGTGAAGAAAATAGAAGTTGCGATAAGAAAAAATAAAATAAACGTTTTGTGAAAATAACCATAAGAGGAAGTTTGTCAAAGAAAAAATTTGTGAACAAAGCAAAAGTAAATAAAAGTGTGCGAGTTGTCTTAATCATAGCTTCCCTAAACGGCGTAGAGTGATTGCCTTCGGCTAAGGTAAGCCCCGAAATATAACAGGAGTTAGGACTAAGTTAAGTTAGGGCTCTGATGTGGTAGCGAGGGAGTCTGTTTCGTGGCTTGGGAAGTGTTTCTCTGAGGTCCGAAACCCAAATTCCGAGAAAAACCTATACACATACATCACATGCATACAATAGCATTCATTGAAATAAATTTTTTTTTTTTTTTAAGTTTTGGAATAAATTTTTTTTTAAGTTGAATTATATAAATAAAAAAAGTTTAAATAAAAAATATATTTTTTCAAATAACTCAATTAATTAAATATTTTTTCTTCAAATTTAGGGGGGGATCATAACCACCACGACCCACCCCCCCACTGGATCCGCCACTGGTGACATTACCACTAAATGCCCTAGAGCGCCCCTTCGAAATTAAGGTCTTTGATGAAGCTTAAAATATTCTTGGGGGCCATTTTTCCGACATCCTCTGGCATTGGAAATGGCTTTCCTAGATGTCTTAGCCTTATGCGGCACAGAGCTTTACAGTCACACAGGACATGTTAAGCGGTTTCATAGTCTTCGACAGAGAATCGACAGGTCTCATCATCGACCTAACCCATCTTCTTAAGATGGTATCTAAGTGGGCAATACCCAGTAAGTAAGCCCGTTATGGGAAATTCTTTTGCCCTCTGTTCGGAATACTTCATAAATTTCTTCGCTTGCATCAGCCCCTGGGTATTTTCCCAGTGTTTCTTCTTAGTTCTGTCCTCCCAAAGCCTGATCTGAGCTGCGAGGTAACTCTGTGAGTGTCCAAAGACAGGCTCATGGCCAATAAACGGAGATTTCTCTCCTTCCTTTGCAAGGCGGTCCGCAAAGGATATTGTAGGTAATTACTTCTACAAGCAGTCTCTTCTCACCGGCGCCGGCCAATACGTAAATTTGATGAATAAAATTAAATCCAACCTACTCCACTTTTAATTCGAACTGAGGTACAGAGGTCCAGGTATCTCAAAATAATCGGAAACAAATGACAATTTATTGATTGATATTTCACACGAAAACGATGGGACTTGTTTTGAACCTGACCTTTTCCAATTTGGATGAAACTTTAAGAGTTTGTACGAAATACAAATAATAACTTACTCATGTGTTTTTGTTTCCTGCTACTACGCTTCATCCCCAATTGGGAGGGGGGGGGGGTAATAGATTTCGTGTTTTGAAGATGAGACGTCATTTTCGAAAATCATATGTTGAGCACGGAGCAACTCAAATGCCTAATGAAGGATAATGCTTTATATTTTTTTTATAAAAAACTATAGTAGTACCGAACGAGAACTTCTTTGTTAGTAATGGTATTTTTCTTTTCTTAAAAAAAAAAAAAAATGGTATTACTTGGGACTTCTTCCGGTTTTTCTTGTATTTTATTTTGAAGCTATTCGCCTTATCTATCTATGTACAAAACAATTTCGATGCTATTCGGCTTCGTTTTGGAGATATGAGTTTGCAAATAGATATTTATATATAATA
>CAWUPM010001218.1:0-254000 GCA_963924295.1 Dioctria rufipes
TAGGAGATTTAGTCATAATCAAGGAGCCGAATTTGGTAGCATGCCGCTGGCTATTAGGTAGAATAATAGAAGTTCACCCAGGTGCTGACAAATATGTTCGCGTAGTTAGTATAAAGACAAAAAATGGAGTTGAAAAAAGACCAATAGCCAAAATTTGTGTCATGCCGATACAAGAAAGGGAAATTGCATCAATATAGAAAATTAAAATTTCCTGTTTGTTTTCTTATACAAAAAAAACCCCCAACATACATTCATTCGTCACATTACATAGTCTCCAGAAGAAAATCACCCATTCATTTAAAGTTGCATACAATCATGTTCCGTTACGTGCAAATTGAAATACTCATTCCCAAGCAAACAAATCTCAACCGAAACCGTTACATTTAAAATGTAAAATTCTGTTTCTATAACAAACATTTATAATAAAGAGAAACTCAAATTATACTATTAAAAAAAAAAAAATGCAATATACCGTTATAAAGGGTTTTCCAATAAGAGGTGTTATTTTAATTAGCCCGCTATTTCGGTAGATGTCACTTTTGGAACTGTAATTTTTTGACATTTGACAAGTAGAAACTACGCCATTAATAAAAATAGAACGATACATGATTTAACAATGCACTGAAATTATTAAAATTCACTATAAAAATGGTGAAAATGTGGCAGAGACGGTTCGTAAAACTCGAACATTTTTGGGTCGTCGAGAAGCACCTTGTCGGACCGCAATACAGAAATTGGTAGAAAAATTCGAACTGTCGGGACAAGTTAGTGATGTGAAGAATAAAACCCGTGCTCGAAGAAAACCCAGGTTTGTCCATTCTTCGTCGTTCTTTGGAATTAGGCATTCCACAAACGTCATTATACCGTATTTTGCATAAAGATGTGGGTCTTAAGGCTTATAAAGTTCAGTTAATACAAGAACTCAAGCCGGCTGATCATCAACAACGTCGAGTCTTTGCTGATTGGGTCCTTGAAATGCATGAAGATGATCCGGAATTCCATCGCAAACTTATCTTGAGTGATGAGGCCCATTTACACCTCGATGGCTTCGTCAACAAGCAAAATTGTCGCATCTGGGGCTCGGAAAACCCAAGAGTTATTGTTGAAAAGCCTCTCTATCCTCAACGTGTGACTGTTTGGTGCGGTTTATGGTCCCGCGGGGTCATTGGACCTTACTTTTTCGAAAATGAGGCTGGAGCAACAGTTACGGTGAATGGATTGCGCTATGGACAGATGATTAATGATTTTTTATGGCCGGAATTGGATGGTATTGATCTGAAAAACGTTTACTTTCAACAAGACGGCACTACGTGCCATACAAGCACGAAACCATTGATCTTTTACGGGAAAAGTTTCCGGACCGTGTTATCTCTCGAAGAGGTGATCACAATTGGCCACCGAGATCTTGTGACTTAACACCTTGCGACTTCTTCCTTTGGGGCCACGTGAAAAAGAAGGTCTACGCCAACAGCCCAGCGTCGATTCAAGACCTCAAAGACGGAATTAGTGAGGCTATCGAGGACATAGGGCAGCCACTTTGCGATTTGGTTATGGAAAATTTCATGAAAAGGATATGGGCCTGTAGGCGTGATTGTGGTGGTCATTTGGCTGATGTTATTTTCCATTATTAACGGGATACCTTCCTCTTTATAATGAAATAAAGGTCCGATCATTTATCTAAAAAAGTGGCATTTTTCTTTGAATATCAAAATAACACCTCGTATTGGAAAACCCGTTATTTCAAACACAAGCCAGTTCGGTGCAAGAAATTTATATAATTTTTTTTTCTTTTTGGCCGTTATATTTTATATCAAGTCTTGCACTGCAACCAATGAATGCAGGCGAGAACTAAACAAAAATACCCGTTATGTTTGAATAAATTCAAGTACGAAATTAAATCAAGCACCAGTTAAACTCAAACAGTTGTCATGAGCGCATCAATTAGTGGTGATTGCGAAAATGAGTTGCCTATCTATCCAGGACGAACCTGGGACACGGAGCTCGAGGAAGCATGGAATCTGGAGAGAGAATTTATAAAGAAGCCCCCTTCTTCCAAGCACCATTCGGAGGAAGACTCCACAGACGAAGACTAGGATCTGGATGACGAAATTGTCAGGGTATCACCATCCCCTCAGCCGTCAATAGACGAGGACTATGAGGAAATTCGCCAATTACAGGAGGACCTTAACAGATTACAACAGCAACGATCAAATATGTTGAAGGTTAATCAAAGCCTCACCAAGATGTCGTTGACCAGCAGACCAACGCCAATCATCATAATTGAGGATTCACCTCCTTCTTCCCCAAAGGCTGAGAAAACATCTCCTGAAGCAACTATCGAGGAAACAACCTCCACCACCTCTAACCCAGAGTCGAACCCACCTGAAGACAGCGGTTTACATATTCAGCAGGCTGAGACAGAGTTACCTACAATTGAGGACATCCAACAATCGCCAACCAGCATCCAACAGGATAGCAGTTCAAGCGATCCACCGACTGTATGCAATATTTTAAAGGACCAATCGATACTGCCTACAATTATTTCGGATGATGATCTCCTCGTCACTATTGTGGACAATCAAACGGGATTTAAAGAGGATTATACAGTACCGATGGCTGCTTTAAGATGCTCCAAGAAGAGAAACTGGCGTTTTTCTACTAATGACGGTACGAAAATCAAAGTAAGACTTTTGGCCGATAACACTACTAAAATAATAAAATGACTATAATAACAATTGTGTTTGTCTGGTTTATTTGCATCATTGGTTGTACATTATTTTTTGTTTCTTCGTTCTTTTTTAAGGCAACATCGGGCCCGCCCCTTTTTCTTTTTCTCTTAAAGTATTCTGTTACTTTCCTTATTTACTAGGTTCAAGCATGCTTTTCTCATTCAAGGCGTCAGTAAGCTAATATTTTGAAAGACAGCTCCAGCCTTTCAACGGGGGGCAGTATGTTCGAACCAAACTGATTCGAATATATTTTTATAAATATTTAAACTACTGAAAAGAAAACATAATGAAAACAAAGCATGAAAATTTTATAAAATTAAATCTAATCTAATCGCTCTCAATCAAAACACAGACACACAACCCAACAAAGCCATGTGTTTGTCTTATATATAACATATTGTATAAATACAATACAATATTATAGCCTCTTCGAGTAGATTAAGTTAAAATCATTATCATGCCTTTGAACCGTTAGATTCGTGATAAAACCAATTCCTGAAAACTGAACATATTAAAAATTACCATGGTAAAATTGAGATCTGAAAATAAAATAAATTTAATCTAATTACAATGTTCCCTTAAAATGGGTACGACATATAACAAAAGCACTTCATGTAGCATTCAATACATGCCACAAATATAATCAGATCAAGCCGATAAATTTGCAATTCTATATCATCATTACAAAACATCGAACGGGAATTTATTTTTCTTCATGGGCTGCTGCACCGAAATTTTATTTCTTGTTGCTATGCATTTTGTTCGTTGCTAGGTAAGTTTTATCACTAGTACCGTAAATGCACAGATGTTCTGCCAATTCTTGTGATCATGCGCCTTTGTTACTCCATCATTGGTGTCATGTGCAAGTAACGGCTATAAAAACCACAAGCTGACTGATCTCGATCTCTTTTTGCACTTGGCATCGCTTGGGATAGGTTGGCTAGGTAGGGACTAATATTTTATATCGGGTATCGACTGATATAGAACTTTTATTAACAAATCATTTTATTTTGGGCATTGACCGAAGTAATCACTTACTAACATACACTTTATTTCGGGTTTTGACTGAAATAAAGAATCTTACTTCTGGTCTTGATTGAAGTCAAGATAACACTTTAAGTCGGGTATTGACTGATTTAAAGAGCATTATTTCGGGGATTGACTGAAATAAGGAATCTTACTTCGGGTCTTGACTGAAGTCAAGATAACACTTTAAGTCGGGTATTGACTGATTTAAAGAGCATTATTTCGGAGATTGACTGAAATAATCACTTACTAACCAACACTTTATTTCGGGTTTTGACTGAAATAAAGAATCTTACTTCGGGTCTTGACTGAAGTCAAGATAACACTTTAAGTCGGGTATTGACTGATTTAAAGAGCATTATTTCGGGGATTGACTGAAATAATCACTTACTAACCAACACTTTATTTCGGGTTTTGACTGAAATAAAGAATCTTACTTCGGGTCTTGACTGAAGTCAAGATAACACTTTAAGTCGGTTATTGACTGATTTAAAGCATATTGTATCTCGGGTCTTGACTGAGATTAAAATTACTAACATTAACACTTTATTCCTGGTCTAGACGGGAATAAAGAATTGTTCTAATAAAATATTAGAACAAAGGGTCTTAACATTAGCTTAAATCCAACCACCTCAACTGCCAAATTTAGATCGGTGAGTACCAGCCACTTGTAACATTTTATTATTTATTTATTTATCTTTTTCATAATAAATTTACTCATATATATATATATATATATCTCTACATACTATATACTTCGTGTGCATATTTATCAAATATATCAATTCAACTTACTCTATATTTCTTTTATAAATATATTGCCTTTTTAGCGATCTTTATATTGCAATCTTTTGGCAAGAAATGTTTTCTCTGACCCAAAACTTATATATTGAGTTTTATCCCGATACAACTATTCTTGGAAATTGTGCATTACAAATCTGTGTCAATAAGTGTGTTTTCTAGTGTGTGTGGATCTCTGACCTAATTCCTTATATACATAATCTTATCTTACTATAATTAATGGGCAATATTAAGAAATAAGTGTCAGTTTATTGAACGATAAAAGAAGTGGACAGTATTTTTAGTGATAAGAGGATAGACCACTGATCTTACTCCATAATTATCAGTGTATTCATTGCAGTCTTCAGTAAATTCAAATTTGCGTGTACGTTCTAACTACGGGCAGTACAATATCAGTGGACAAGTCAGAGATTCGTCAATGTGATCTGCTAATGGAGCGGACCTTCCTCCTTGTTCGGGGCTTGAACTGGAGGGTTCGTTACAGTTGCTGCTTGTGACGTTGATGCTGGTCGGAAAGAGGTGGTGGTATTCCCGACCCGTCTGAAGTTTTTCTGCCTACAATAGCAACAATCAGGCTTGAAAACAATTCTGCGTCTGCATCCATAGCAGAACGCAACTTATCTCGCTTGCCTGCAGTATTGATAAAAGTGACCGGACTGGTCACAATTTCAGCATACAATTGTGTGTTTGGCCGAAATGCTCGACACGTCACCTAGGCTGTTGTCACTGCCTGTTGCTACTGACAGTTCAGGGTCCAAGGTCTGAAATTTTTCAACTTCGTTCACCTGTTGGTTCCGGTAAGGGTTCCAACTTCCAGCTGTCGCAATTCGTATCTGCGGAGCTTGGATACGAGTAACAAGCGATCTCAGCTGTCCTATCGTATCGTTGGGATGCAGGCATATTTTTTCCTGAATCTCAGGCAAAAAGTTCGATTTGACAATCTCCAGAAACTCTTGGTCTGGCATGGCGTTCTGTAGCTGATCACGCAGTAACCCTAAATGATGGTGATACATAGCGAGTAGTTCACCAGGCTTTTGCTTTCGAGACTTCAGCTGTAATCGTATTTTTAGATCATCCTTAGGCACTCCCCATTCGATGGACAGTCCCGTTTTGATAAATTCCCAAGTTGGAAAAGAGTTATGCCGTAATATCGACCAGTACCAGTCCTTCGCTGGTGCTTTTAATAACGTAAGCATGTTTCTAACTAGGAGATCGAAATCCCCTTCTAGAGCGGAGTGCTTGAGCGCTTCGACTCTAAAAATGAATTCATCCACAGAGAGTTCTGAGTTGTTGCCGTTATACGTCAGGTTCCATCTTCTGATAGGACTGCCTGATCGTTGCTGTCCTATATTTGTAAGGTGACGAATATGTGGAGGTGGTTGAGGATGGACAAAGTTCGGTCTTGGCTGACCAAAATGCTGACCAGAAGACTGACCAGAAGGCTTACCCGATGGTTGACCAAAAGGCTGACCAAAAGTGATGGTGGTCTCTGAAACGATTGTCTCCTCAGATTGGGGAAATCGTTCGATGGTCTTGGATTACCCCTGGACGAAGGAATTCGTGTAAGGTCCATTGGCGGCATTGCTGCTGGTACTTGTTGTCGAATACTATTCGTTAAGTCAGTCCGCACACCATTGAGGCTCTGTTCGAGACCTTCTCGTATTAGGTTTTGCATTTATAGGCGTAGGCCTACCATCAGCGCATCCGTAGTGGCTGAGGTGTGGTCTTGAGCTGTACGCTGAACTATCTCGTCGAGGACTCGGGTTTACAAAAGGTCTTGAGTGCAAATCGGGCATTCCTGGTGATAAAGATCGTCGATTCGGTGGTGGTAAATCGAAGGTCGGTAATGAATCATGCCTGGTAGACTTCGCGGGCTTCAACTTTTTCGGTCTTTTTGGGATGGCACCAGTGTAATCAGTGAGGTTCTGTGGTATGAGGCGGCGTCGACAGTTAGGGCAACTGGAATGTTCGCCTATCCAAGTCTGTATACATGCATCATGGAAAACATGTCCACACACGGTCATGACCGGCTTCTGTTCGGCTGACCAGCTCGTATCTGTACAGATAGTGCATGGTTCAGGCAACATAGTCACACCGTTCGGCACAGGAGGTGGTGTCCGTACTGTAGCCATACTGAATTTAGTGGTAAGTCAAGTCGAAAGAAAAAAATTTATACCCCAAAGGAATACTATGCCATAGTCGAAGATCGGGATGATATACTACAATTCCAAAAAAAAATCTTCCCAAACGTTCGAAGATTAAGACTGGATACTAAAATGTCAGCAAAAAATTTTTTATTATCGAAAGTTCGTCTTATCAACAGTTCGGAGAGATTATAAAAAATTTCAAACAAAAAATCAAATATTCGAAGACATTAGCAGAATGTTACTAATCAAGCTACGAGAAATATTGATCGAGCAACAATTTTCGTTCCAAAGTTCGCTTAATACGTTTCAAAAAAAAAAAATTTTCAACTCATGGAATTTCTCCTTCACTCCCCCAGGAGTTAACTCTCACCATAAAAGGTCTTCAGGTCGCTCTCCCTCCTCACAGGTCAGAAAATTTATACAGGCAAGCGACGTGAATGTGTGCATGAAAAATGTCTGAGTCCTCACAGAAATCTGGGAAGAGTAGGGGTGGAGAAGCTAAAGACTGAAAATGATACTAGAGATCCTTCAGCCAGGGAGTTAGCAGTATGCCAACTCCTGATTACTGAAGGTCTCCAGTATCACTTCCACCCTCCAACAACTCTTTCCTTCCTCCAAACCTGACTATCGTGTCCAGCTGACCTTCCAACTGGGCATAGTCATGAATCTGGCCAGTTAGCTGGAAGCCAAAAAGTCGTCTCACAGATTCATAACTCTGTCCAGCCAGTTGGCCAACAGAGACATGTCTCCGTGAGAGCTCACACAAAAAAATTTTGTGAGGCCACCTACCATTTCCATGACAGAAGGCCAGCGGGAAAGATCATTCCAAAAAAATTCAAAAAAAATTCCAACAATTTCAACAAAAAATCAACTAATTGTTCAGGCTTGAAGCTTGACCAATGTCAAACCTAAAGCCGAACTTTAACTTTCAAAAAAACTTTCCAAAAACTTTACTTTAATCTACAACTTCCAAAAACTTTCAAAAATATTACGTTACTTTACTTTACTCTCAAAAAAATTCTATTAACGAAACAGTCAAACCTCAGGTCCACATGTATTCTCCACTAGATATGAGACTACCGGGTCAGACGATTTAGCTACTAGCCAAATGTCTATATCTCAAGTAGCCTCAGTCCCCACTGTCAAACACATTTGAACACCGAAGTTGACTGAGGTGGCCCCACGTTGGGCGCCATTTTTTATTGTGGAACTATGATGAGTGATGGACATCGGAAGTAAAAGTCCCAGACTGCCAGCATGAGCTGACAGATCACTCGACGGACAACGTTGACTGCAGGGCGGCATGCTAGTTCGCCTCAACTATTGGCGGAGAGTGTGGGGTGGTTCCACAAAAGACCTGCCGCTGCCGTCAGCCATAATAAAAAAAAACTCGTGCCTACCTAACACAAAAAGCCGGCACACATTCGGTCCTGAAGGGACCCTTACGTCACTTACCTGTACATCATCCTTGAAGGCGCAGATGTTTCGGCCTTACTGCATGCCCCAACCACCCATTTGAACTGAGGGCAGCGAGCTCACAGTGTCCCTATTTGACCTGTAAAAGAGAGAGAGAGAGACTAGGTGAGCCTAGACGACCTTCATTTCATGTGCGAGGGCTCCGGGATGTGAAGGAAGAATTAAAACGTTCAGCTTCTCATTTTTACGTTATAATTTCGAAATATTACAAGAGAAAACACGACAACTTAAATACCATTACTTTAGGAGTAGACAATATTAATAAAACTATGAGCTTTGCGACCAAAACCCTTAATATGAAAAGGAAAAATCTAAGTAACATATCGTAATATCACCAGGTTAATACTTCCTATCTTAAACAACTGCCTCATTCATTACATAATTATAAGTCATCGCCTATTTTGCATTGATTTCCTGCATGCTACTTACTGCAGACAAATGTATTCAAGTCATGACAGGGGATTGAAAATAAGATTTTAAATAAAGAAATCTTAACACCCAGTTATTTATACATAAAATTCTTTAAAAGATAAGTTCAAAGGGGTAACTAGGAATGATACCTCTATGTAACCGCGCGTTTTCAAAGTCTTACGATAGTTGAAGGATTTGAATAATTAAGATAGAAGTTTATATCTTACAAAACCATATTATTTTACACTTAATCTCTAAATAGTTTACTTTGAAAACTTTATCTCTAAATAATTTCCTTTGAAAACTTTATCTCTAAATAATTTCCTTTGAAAACTTTACATTGCAATAACTTAGCGATTCGAGATTGTTAGTTCACTCATACTTCATACCTACTATGTATATGCATATCTTCCAGTTCAAAACTATGCGCTTAAATCTAACTAGAAAAATAAGTTCAGGACTCCAAACTACATAGGTAGATAAGTCTACTTATGAAGATATACATATATATATGCAATTATAGTTAAATTTAAAATATATAAACATGTAAAAAAAATTATCAATACGAAAAGGTTCTGCAGTGCGAGTCTCTGCAGAAGCCAAAGTGTATGTATATACGTCAAAAAGAAAAGTGCCATATATTAAAATTACTCACATTTAACAATCCTCGGCATGATGAAGCGCTTCAGCATCGGCTCCTAGATAAAAGTTAAACTGTAGTTGGATAATTCGATTTGCATGATCTATCACAAGAACACTTTCTGTTGGGTGGTACTAAGGTTGATGTCACTTGTTACACAAATTATTATATAAAAAAACATATCCTCGGTATTCAAAGTGATCCTGGTTAAATTAATTAATTTTAAGATAAAAGCTCTTATTACGCAACACAACGATCAGCAATAGGGTTAAGGTGATTCACCTGCACTCCTTCTACGTCAGGTGTTGGTGGTTTTTTTTTTTTTTTTTTTTTTTTTGTTCAGATCAAGTATTGGTATCTTTTCGAAATTATTTCAGGCCTAATTTGGAAATATCGAACTAGATACAATATTTTCTTGGTGTTTAGTTAACTCTAGAGCTCCAGCTTACATCCACTCGTCAATAGTTTACTTGGAAATGAATTTGCTTTGCGACATATCGCCAGGAAACTGACAGCTTGAGTCCTTATTATTGCCCTGAACAAAATCGTTAACTTCAGGTGTCATTCTAAATTGGTGTTTTCCTTTTTAGGAATTACAGTTTTGTTGCTTCTGTTATTTCCACGCCGGGGATCTAAGCAAACATAGCTCGAATTATAGTTGATTTCCGCGACGGGATATAAATTACCTAAGTGCGCCAACAAAACTTTGTTATTTTATGAACGCTGATTGTTATCAACCCAAGGATAATTCCTAAAATAGTTTATTTGTTTGATTCGACCTACCGAGATCAATGCGAACACATTACCTTTTATAGGAGTAAAGTTCCGCGTTACAGTTATCGCAGAGACATATATAAAGAAATTTATCGGCTCAACCCTTTTCCGTTGTTTTGTAATTTAAGAACGTGTGTAGAACATCGATTTCTCCGAGTCTTTTGGAGCCTTCTCTTGTACAGTTGGACAAAACGAGTCCACGGACCAAGTTATTTGTCCTGTTCTCGTTATGAAGTAGAACCACTGCAGTTTCTTCTTTTTCTGTTTTCGTTCTTATTTATCCGGTACTTTCTGGAAATTTCTAAGGGTTTTTATTTATTGGATGAGACACTACCAAGATTTATCGAGATTATTAACTTTTTGGGCCAGATGTCGTTGAGGATTTTTGGTAATCGAATTTCACTAGGACTTCTCCCATGCACGCACTTTCGAGAAATAAGACAGACTGATTGTCTTCTTCATACTTGTCTTTTCTGCCGTCAACATGTCACCTCGAGCTAGAGGAAACGCACTTCTCTCGGTCGGGGTGCGTTCAAGTTTTATGCTGACAGCAGCCGGCTTGTACGCTTCAGTCTTCATGTAACATATTGCTATTTGCAATACGCTACAACCATAACATTCTCAACGGGCGAGTTGTTACTACTTTGCTGGATTCATGTAGTGTGGAGAATTTATCTTGTACTGTTTACAGAAATCTTTGAAAATGGTTGCGGTAAATTCGCTACCAGAATCTGAAACGAGTTTTTTTTGGAGTTCCATGAAAACTCGTATAATGCTTCTGAGATTTAATTATTGAGAAGCTGTTTCTGGAGGGCAGTGTGTAAGCACCTGCAAATTTTGAAAACTTGTCTATAATTATGAGAATTTGTTGATTGTTAATAGAATAGATGTCTACATGAATGATATTCAAAGGCTCGTTCCGAGTTTGTGGAGTTATATATTTTATTCGGGGTGGATTTCTCTTTACTTAAATTTTTAACTTTACTTTATTTTTCATGAAGCAAAAGAAATATTTTCTCTTGAGATGGAGTAAGGTTTCGTTAATACCTCTATGATTGCTATTAGTGTGGTATTCGTGAATGATTTTGTCCTGTTTGTCACTGTCAGTTATATCTTTGAGTATCTCTGTACATCTGATTAGTTTAAATGTTTTAAAATTCAAAAAAAAAAATTAGAATTAACAACTTGCACTGTTTTAAAAATATTATCGCTAGTGTATACAGCAGTTAAATGATTAGGTGGGAGATATTTCTTTAAAATTTCGGTTAATATCGGTTCAGAGCTATCAGTAATTTGTGCAATCCTTCTTTCCATGTTTTTAAAGGGCATTTTTAGCGATACGTGAGGGTTCCCAGTAGATTTGTCTAAAATAAGTTGCAATGCAAATTCGTTAAGTGGTCTTTCCGAAATCATCCATATTTTCTTGGGTAGAATGGATAGTGGACACTGTATAGCTGTGTTCGTGCTTCTGACATCATTTTCGATAAGGTAGAGATCCGTTTTGGGGATTTACAGATTCTTTGGTCATTATCCTCTTCAGCGCATTCGCGTTACAATTTTGGATACTTTTCTTATAGTGGATTTAATAATCGTACTCTTCTGGTTTTAGTCGCCATCGGACTAATCGAGGGTTAGGGTCTTTTAAATTCATCATCCACGTTAAGGGTTTGTGATCTGTTACTATTTTGAATGTTCTACCAAACAAGTATGGTCGGAAATACTTGCTGGCCCAGACGGTGCCCAGTAATTCTTTCTCAATTGTTGATTAATTAATCTCACAATCAATGAGTGTCCTACTCGCAAAGCATATAGGCTTGTCGCTTCCGATAGGCACTTGGGAAAGAATGGCACCAATAGCATAATCGGTGGCATCTGTTGTCAGGATGAAGGGTTTCGAAAAGTCTGGGTATTGTAATATGGGGGCGTTGATCAAAAGATCTTTACAGGTTTCGAATTCCTTACTATATTTATCACTAAGTATCACGGATATACCCTTTTTGAGGCATTCTGTGATTAGCTTGGTGAGTCTTGCGAAGTCCTTAATAAACTTCCGATAATACCCTTGGAAACCAAGAAATGATTTGATTTATTTTTGTGTTTTAGGTATGGGAAGCTCCTTGCTAGCTTAAAATTTTGCTGGGTTTGTTTTTACACCTTCCGTAGTGACGACATGTCCCAGGAAATCTATTTCTTTGTGTAAAAATTCTGACTTGTCTAGTTTCACTTTTAAATTGGCGTCCCGCAGCTTTTGGAAGACTTTTCTTAGGCTTTCAATATGTGTTCTTGTAGTGAGGTCGCATATACTATGATATCATCAAGATATCAAGGGATACCGTTTCTTGCAATTCCTTTAGCATATTATCCATTTTTTTTTGCATTTGATAATAAAAAAAATAATAAAAAATGGAAAAAAACAATTAATACGAGTTTAAAATAAGAACTGAGCTTTTACTACTTTTGAATAATTATTATGCTTAACCTGGTAAATATTACCTAAGCATTTCTAAGTTCCGCAAGTAGTTCGGTTACATTTGATGAACTCTGTAAGCTTGCAGTTTTGTTGTTTAATGCTTTTTACACTACTGATTAATTTATTTTTGACAAAATAAATATAATTTTTTAAACAGAAATGAAATGATATATATGAACATATGTATGTAGATATGCACTGCTAGGTAAATGCGTATTATGTTGGGTTTATAACTCGCGCGCCACCAGTGGATAGTCGGACACAGCGCAACCCCTACGCTCATAGATCTCAAGAGTTACAGCCGTTACACCTGATCAGTTTTACGTTATAGATCCATTTCACGCTCTTTGGCCAAGCCGACATAGGGTCGGCTGGGATTCAAAAATCTCCATTGAGAGTCGCGCATACTTCGTTCAGAGTTGCTTTAGAACAAGAACCATCGTTACACGCTATCAAGTATACAAGTTAATAATTTCACTTATACGTTTGTGAAAAAAATAAATAGAACAACTTTAAATTAACTTCCGACTTTATTTCGTGAAATATAAATGAGAACTGAACTAAGAAATAATCTAAAAGTAAAGCGCCAAGTTGAAGCTAAGATGATTCCCACGGCTGGCATGCAAGCATGAGAAAAACTGCAATCGCTCCAATTCCTACAGGTGGCTTGGAGACGATTTGGCTTAATGTTGATATCTGCGAGATATCATGATTACTCGTGATTAGGTGTTGTATTCCTCGTCGCATGAACTCCTATTTGTTAAGTCTTCCCCTCTTAGATGCGGATGTCCTCATACGTTAAATCTCGTAGAACTTTGGCCGGCTTATGGAATAATGTTGGGCAAGATCAAGAACCGCTGATGCGGTTAAAGCTGGATGAATTTCTTTGCTTTCTAGGTTAGTGAACTTTGGAGCTATTTCCTTCCTTGTATTGATGTGGATTTCAGTTTGTTTTTTATTTTTTATGAAAAATATTACCAAAATTGCTAATATGATGGCTATTGAGGTAAGCACTCCGTAACTGGTCCATTGATGAAGAATCTTCTCGGTTTCCAGAAGTTCTATTTTGTTGGTATTGTTTATATGTAGGTATTTCATCATTTCAAGTGATAATAATTCTCGATATTGACTTTCCTTTGAACTGATTTGCAATGTGGAAGGTAAGACATGAAGGGTTGGCTTTTCTTTGGAGATCGTCGAATTGTGGAATTTGATGAGGAAGGTTCCATTAAGATTGTATACCGCATCTTCGATCCTTATGGCACCGCTAAATTGGTTGAGTAGCAGAATACCTTCGGAAATTTCTTCTATTGATGGTACATGTTGATTATTGATTTTATTGCAGATCGCGCTTGTACTTTTTAGGAGATGGGGAATACACGTTGTATTACTAATGTCTATGATATTATCCTGTTTACAAATTGACAAATAACCTAAACTTTTACAATTTTCTGCTATGCCAAAAATACTATTTTCGTTTTTCAGGATATTTTTGTAAGTTATATCATTAATTACATTATTCCTCTTAACTGGTTTGACTAATAGTTTTTCAAATGTTACGTTACTTGTAATTTGAATATTTATAACGTAAAATAATGACACGGAGTTTGAAATTACTTTAACAATAGCAAAGTCTAACGCTCCTTCTGGCGTAGCATATGGTAAGTTCTCCTTATCTAAGATACCTGTAGCTAACTTAATTTCTTCTTTAGATTGTATTATTGAGTTAACAATTCCAGCTTTGGCCCAATGGATGGCGTAAGCAATATTAGTTAATTCTTCCTTTATTAATTTTAATTTATACTGAATACTTAGTACTAAATGATCATTTAATGAGTGGTCATTTTTTATTAATTTTATTATTTGATTTGTAATATTCGTAATGTTATTTATTCTTTCGTTATACAATTCATTGATAATAACTTGTTTATTATTATTTGCCAAAACATTATTTATTTTATTCTCTATCATTACAAAATCATCATGGTCAGGATTTACAGCTATCCATTTCCATGCTGAGCCAATAAAATCTAATGATCTTTTTGCCTTATGTGGCTTTAAATTGTTGAACAAATTCTGTATTTGCGATATCTCGTGGGAAAGATAAGGGAAGAGGGTACAATTTTTAGGAATTAGGTTCTCTAGAAGTAAACATATTTCAGATGTAAATGTTTCGTAAATATTTAACTCGATTATGTGGATAAGTTTAAAATAACCTTCCTGGATCCTTGCAGTTCCCACGTTTAGGGCTATGATTTGTGAATTAGAATAGTCCAAGATTTGGACTTCTCCTCTGATCGAGTAGATGACATGTCTGAAATGAGAAATTTCAGTTCCTTATGTGAGTTTTGTGTATGACTTTTCCTGATTCTGTGAGAACAGTTGTGTTGCGATTTTCCTTCACAATTTCTTTGATGTACCTAACGGTTAGCTTTGATCCTATTCTCCTATTATGCTTTACGAAAATTGGTTCTCCAATCTCATAGTTTTTTATAGGCTTTCTTTTTTTATTGTGATATTTAATGTCTTCTTGCTGTTTTTGTCTGAGTTTGCTGATGTTGTTTGAGCGGGATAGCTCGAAATCTTCTGGGCCGACTCAAGGGTCTCGTCCGTAAAAAATTTCAACTGTTTTTTTTCCAGTTGTAGAATGGACGGTAAAATTGTACTCATTGACCGATCGTTCCAAAAGCTCTTCAAATGAGCGTTCAACGCCGTCGCTCTTCAAGCATCGCATTATTTCAGAGAGAGTTGAGTGGAAACGCTCAACTTGACCGTTGATTTCACTCTTATAAGATGGTGTTCTGAAATTTTTTATATTTAATCAATCTTCCATCATGGAAGTTATCGTGGCAGAGTTCAGTGCCTTCTCGTTATCAATTATGACGTGTTCAGGAACACAGAAAAAGAATAATATGTCTCGTAGAGGACGCTTTATATCCTCTATTGACCTGGACTTGATTATTTTTGTACGTGCAAATTTCGTAAATTTATCAAGGGCAGTAAGAACAAGGCTTTTTTCGGTAGAATAGATATCAATGTGAACAATGTGACCGGGGTAATTTGGAATAGGTTTAGGATTTATATGTTGATTGTTTGGATGTCTATCATACTTGTTTTCTTTGCATGTATTGCAGCGTTTAACCAGATATTTTATTTTAGAACTCATTCGTGGAAAGTAATATTTTTCCAATAATTGAATTCTATTTTCTTCAGCATTACGATGCGCTCTTTGATGAGCCCTCAGAATTGTTTCTTCTTGTTCTGTTTCATTTACTATGTCTTGCACAATAGTTTGGGTGAATCAAATTTTGTAATTTCGAAAGTGTATTGGGTAAATCTCTTGTATTTTACCCATTATAGACTCGTCCGCTTTTAAACCATTTGTAGTACGTGCATTAAGATATCTTTTGAATAAATTAATAATTTCTGTTGTGGTAAATTGAGATTGAATGATGATGTGACGGAAATAATTTAGAAATGGGGATTTTAGCTGGTAACTTGCTTCTTGACCTATTTGTAGGATGACTTGATTGCGGAAGACGTTTATAGGACACTCTACTGTTGGAATGAGGTTATGTGATGAACTCTCATCACTGTGTTGTGTGGTGGTCAGTGGGTTTAGATGCGTTTCTAAGGGTGGTCTTGATAGCTCATCGGCTACCACATTCGCTTTGCCAGGCTTGTGCTCGAGTTTGTAATTGTACTCTTCGAGGATAGCTTTCCATCGTTTTATCTTACAATTAGTGTTTTTGTAACTGAGAGCGTACGTAAGGGGCTGATGATCCGTATAGATATTTACCTTTCTTGCTCCATAGAGGTAGTTTCTTAAAGAGTTCAAGGACCAAATAATTGCTAGCATTTTCTTCTCGTTGGTGGCATAGTTCCCTTCAGTTTTACTTAGCGTTCTCGACAGAAATGTTATTGGTCGATTGTTTAGAGATAGCACCCCTCCCAAAGCATGGTCTGATGCATCAGTTGCGAGCTCAAATTCTTTTTCGAAGTCTGCTTGGTGTAGAATAATTTCTTCTGATGTTAGTGATAATTTGATTTTGATAAATGTGTTGTATACCTAAAAAGGGGTAACAATGATAATTGTAATTAACAATTATCATTGGGAAAAACATGAAAAATATTTGATTTTCATAAATGGAAATAAGCTAATCATGCTTAAAACATGGTTAGCTTATCTCCTAACAAGGCGAAGAAATTGCCATCAGCAATTTCTTCAAATTCCTTCGCATACAACCAAAATATCTTATCACAAAACGACTTGGGAAAAATAAAAGTTTTAAATTTCAACCCAAGTCGTTTCGATAGAAAAATAGCCCCACGATAAATCTTACCTTCGGTAAGATTTGTCGTAAATACGATATGTATGTACATACATACAAACATACATATCGGGCGCATAAAATTTTACGTCGGTGAAGACTGAAATGATCAAGTCTTCACCGAAAAAAGCTCTTATCAGCGAATTGTCGCGAGCTGCATACATTGTGATCGCAACAATGTATGCACGATAGCACGACGATGGTTGGATATATCAAATTTCAATTCCAACCATCGTTCGTCGCGATAATTCTGGGCATGTTTGAATATGCCCAGCGGTAAATAATTTTCTCAGGATAGGAATGCTAATTAAGCACTTTCCTATCCTGAACAACTAGACTTGCGATTAAAAAGATCCAAGTCGAGCACAGTCGATTTTAAGCAGTAACAGCGGCCAGGTTTCGGCAGTGGAGTTTGAGAGTTTTTTAGAATTTTAAAGTCGCACGATTTATTTGAACAGGTACGAATCCTTAAAAGTATTATGAGAGTTCAAGTTTGGTTCGGCGTGTACGGCACGGTTTTGGTCGGGTATTTTTATTAAACAAAAAAAAAAACTATTTGTATCTGGTAAAAGAACGACAAGAGAAAGTGTGAAAACCGGTGAAACAACGAAAGAAACGGTATACAATAAGAGAAGAGTTGTGTGATTAGTGGTAATTAGGATAGTGAGTCGTGTAAAGAAAAAATAAATATCCAACCTACTATAGAAAGTGAAGCGTGGTTTCAATACTCCCAAAGGAATAAAAGCCAACTAATTCCCGCGCACCACTTGGTAACAGTGAGTACCTCCCTTAATTACAGAATAAAATTGGAGTGTGGTATTTTAGACGCCCGAATATATAACAAAATTGGCGCAGCCGGTGGGATAGTGGAAGCCTGCTTTCTAAAGTCAAAATAGAAAGGCATAAGAGCTTTAAAATCCGCTATCCTGCGAACCTAAGGGGTCCCATTGACTAAGCCATTTAGGCCAAGTCACCCCCAACACTCGGGTAGATACCATCTCTAGGCGCCTCTGCTCCAGGCGGGCAAGCGTTCACCCCCATTAGTGCAAAAGCACCACCGAGGGATACAAGTGAACAGTCTACCGAAGGAAGTGCAAAACCATCCAAAATCTCCCAGAAGGACGAACATTAAGCCAGCTGGAATTAGCCTGACAACCAGCTTGAAGTTCCCGGAAGCAAATCATCAGCCATTTGAAGTACAACGATCCTGAGTTGAAGAGGAAATCGAAGACGGCTCATAAGCCCCCTTTTCAACTAGATCCAGGGGAAGTTAAGACGGCCCAGTGCCCCCCAGCTGCAAAAGAAAGCCGAAATAAACCGACAAAGGATTGAGAGGGAACTCGAAGGCGGTTAAAGAAACCCCCCTCTCAATTACAGCAAAGGGACCTAAGCAGGCAAGGAGCCCCCCTTTCACTGAACAGCGCATCATATGCCAGCCGACAATCCTGCTCTACCTCAGCAGGAACCAGAAACAGCAGCGAGGGAAAACTCTCCATCTTTAGCCGACGCGGGATTAACCCCAGGTGCCAATACACAGCACCCCGGCGAAGGTACATCATCCGCTGCAGGAGAAAAACCTCCACAGTTACCCCCAACAGGACCTCGACTTCGAAGCGGAACCGTTCTGCCAGGTCTGAATAGTCAAGTAAGTTTAGCTAAGTTTTTAAATAAATTATACGAGAGAGCGCGGGAATCGGATAAACTGACGATTACCCTTTGTGACGCCTTAGATCACAAATTAAAAACAGAGCGTGAGACCAGACTCGTCAAGTTAAAGACCTTAAAAGAAAAAACAATACAGTTCCGAAAGGAACTAGAACAGTTTTCCGAATCTCGGCGCTCACTCAGTTTAGATCTAGGAAAGAATAAGAGTGTTAGGTTAAGTGACAGTGATAGTGATAGTAACAGTGACGGTGAAGTGGCTGAACCAACTCCCGAAGACCTGCTGATCGATTGGCTCGAAGAATCCTTAACGGAAATCAGCCCAGAAACAAGCCCAGCTAGTCCACCCAAATTTAAATTTCCAGTCAATAGACTACATACAATGGTGGATTACGCTAAAGTAGCTAAGCTCACAGCTCAACTCGTTCCTTTATTTTCGGGTGAAAGTACCCCACAATTGCGACGAGAGTTACAAACCTTCATCGGCTGCTGCAAACAAACTATGCAGTGACTAAATGATGAAGAAAAAGTGGCTTTCATTCAGGTCCTTCCTACAAGACTCAGAGGTGACGCATACCAATTATTCGCTTCAGACGTCCCTGCTTCATTTACTGAAGTAGAGCAACGTTTAAACAGAACATATCTTCCCCGTGAGACATATCAGGAGCTGGTGAACAAATTAATTACCACCAGACAAAACCCGTTAGAATCTCTCACTGTATTCATTACAAGATTGAAACAGTTGTTGACGATTTGCAACGAGGCTGCGACACAGTAGTATGGAGCTGAGGCAGCCCCTGCTGTGAAAACACAGCTGATGGATTTTGCCAAAAACGCTTTGAAAAGTGGAGTAACCAACCCACACCTGTGTCAATATTTGCTCACGCAGGGAGAAGGAGATTTAGAAGCATTGATTCAAAAAGCCCTGGACATGGAGAAATTACAACAAAGTGCTACATTCGTTCAGACTCCTCTGGTACAAGCTCCTCCACTGGCGCCAGTAGACCCAGATCTACGAGTGCGAGCCTATTATAGAGCTCCGTATTATCAAATGCCATCAACACCTATGTTCGCATCACCTCGAGCTCCAAATCCAAACCAGTTTTCACGCAATGTGAATAACCCAGGTTCATCACAGGCACGGCAAAGACCATTTACAAACACTGATGCCAGAAACTCGGATACAGATGCACTGGTCCGTAACATCACGTGTAACTTCTGCCAGCGAAAGAGTCATACTTATTCAGATTGCCTTAAGCGCAAAAACACCCCTTTCTGCTCAAACTGCAAAATCTATGGACATGACGTTCGTGATTGCAGAAAAGGTCAACAAACGCAACAGATTGTTCCTCCACGTCTCTCCAATAGATCTACACAGGATCAACACAACACAAAGAGTCCTCAAGTCTTCAACATAAGACTCAAATGCACCTTTTGTGGTCGCCGAGGACATGCAGACGAAGACTGACGCCAGAAGAAAAAATGGGAAGCCCGGAGTCAGGGAAACGACATGCAATCGACCCAAAACTCCCCGGCTCGACTATAAACCCAACAAAAAAATTAAAAGGGTCACCTCAAGCGGCCGAATCCGGTGTCCCTACAGTGAAACTTACACTGGACATAAGCCTTAACAGCCATACAAAACTAGTAGTGGACACTGGCGCTGAGGTTAGTATTATTAAGAAAAGAGCAATTAAAGACCTCAAAATAATTAATTCCAATTATTACAGACCCCTTTTGGAACCGGAAAGACATTGGGAAATTGCAAGGGCAACTTCAATTTTAAAAATAAAATTCCCTGCAAGTTTCAGGTGGTACAAAACCTGCCAGGTCTTTCCGATGACGGCCTATTAGGAAACGACTTCCTAGCAAACAATTGTAATGTTGAAGGCCCAAATAAAGCACGCAGGTTTCCTTGTACGGAAACAAATCCTGAAGAGTTTACTGTGCCCTTGTCATGCAAAACGGACAAGCTGTATTCCAGTAAAGCAGTCGAAGTGAGGTCACTTGCTGAAAGGATGGAACCTAAACAGGTTAAGCTATCTACATGCAGTGTCTCCAAGGCACCCCAAGAGAGTAATGCTGGCTGCCAGGTTCGAGAAGAGCCGACGGAGTGCGAAAAGAGCTGTCTGGGTGATCAAAAGACCAGCGAAATGAGGCAGCATCTGGTTACCTTACGAGAACCAATATGCATACCTGCTAGGTCACAAATTATCACCACAGTCCCGTTGCGAGTGAAGGAAGAAATGCTCTGTCTATCTAAAGAGATAGGCGACGGAGTCTTCCTGGCCAACAGTTTACTTCCTACTGGAAAAGAAACAGTGCTAGTTGCCATACTCAACATTAACAGTTTCCAAGTGGTCATCAACAGTTTATTATTACAACTGCTCCCTATACATGACTACGCCGTCATTCCAATAGGAGAAGCCACTGATACACAACACGTTCTCAAGCCGAATAAATCGCAAGCGAGTAACACAAACATCAGTGAGCTTCCCAAGGCAGAACAGAAGTCAAGCAAAACTTCTTTCTCCAGAATACCTAGATATAAGTTACTAACGCGGCCTAAGAGCCACATACAAGAAGCGTGCGAGCTCAGTAAGACCCGAAAAGAGGCAACAATGACTCCACCGTCCAATAGAATAAGTTACAAAAATTTTACATGGCCAAACAGCCAAATCAGAGATGTGAGCGAGCTCCAGAAGCCGACCAGCAAAATGCAGCTGACTCCTCCATCCAATATACCTAGGAGTAAGATAATCACACGGGTAAGGAGCCAAACAACAGGTGCGTGTGAGCTCAGTAAGACCTATTCTCAGGCAAAGACGACTCCACCACCCAATAAAATTAGTGTTAAGAAAAAGTGAGGCCCAAGAGCCCTACCAGCAGTGCGTGCGAGCTCAGTAAGACCTATTTAAAGGCAAAGTCGACTCCACCACTTAATAAAATTAGAATTAAGAATACAAGGTGCCCCATAAGCCCTATAAAAGACGCGTGCGAGATCCGTAAGACCTCATTGAAGGCAAAGTTGGCTCCACCGTCAAATATTATTAAGAGAACCAATTTTTCACGGCCTACTAGCCAAAATACAAAAGCGTGCGAGTACACGGACCAATCAAAAGTACCCATAAAACATGGTACTCCACCGTTAAAACTGCAGGAAGCCCATTCCCTGCCATCTAGTAATGTAAGTAAAACAGATAGTAAGTACACAACTACACCAAATGAGGAAAGAGACGCAAGCTTTTCGGAAAACACAGCTATCTTACAACACGTAAGATACTTATTTCCGGATCATGAAGATCCCACACATACTCCGCGAGTCAACAGGTTAGACCAAGAGCTCAGCCTTGACCCAAATCTAAATGCGGAAGAAAAAGCTTCGATATCCGAACTCTGCTACGAGTACAATGATATATTTTACCTTAAAGGTGATAAGCTGACATACACAAATGCTAGCACCCACAATATCCCTTTAATACAAGATCAAGCGCCAATAAATCAAAAGGCCTACAGATTACCAGAGACCCAGAGACAAGTAATCAACGAGCAATTAAGAGAAATGCTAGAAAATGGGATAGTCCAAACTAGCAAAAGCCCTTGGAATTCACCCTTATTAGTTGTCCCCAAAAAGGCGGGACCCGACGGTGAAAAAAGGTGGCGCGTCGTTGTCGATTTTCGTAAATTGAATGAAAAGACAATTGGCGATGCATTTCCGCTACCGCGAATCGAGGATATTCTTGACCAACTAGGTCATGCCAGGTACTTTACCACTCTCGATTTGGCCAACGGCTATCATCAAGTCTTAGTCGACAAAAAAGATCGACATAAGACCGCTTTTAGCACTAATTACGGGCACTACGAATTTAAGCGTATGCCATTCGGACTCAAAGGAGCTCCCGCTACATTCCAACGCCTCATGAACTTCGTTCTGACAGGCCTACAAGGCCTCGAATGTTTCGTTTATCTTGACGACATTGTCATTTATGGTAAGAACCTAAATGACCACAATGATAAACTTCGCAAGGTCTTCGACAAATTGAGAGAGAACAACCTCAAACTGCAGCCAGAGAAGTGCCAGTTCTTGAGACGAGAAGTTGTCTACCTAGGGCACAAATGCTCTAGCGAAGGTGCATTACCAGACCCCAGCAAAACGGCCTGCGTCCAAACATTCCCTGTTCCTAGAACAGTAAGGCAAGTTCAGTCCGTTTTAGGACTTGCCAATTACTACAGGAAATTCATTCCGGATTTCTCTAAAATAGTTCGTCCAATTACGAATTTACTCCGAAAGGATGTAAAACTCACTTGGACCGAGAAATGCCAAGAAGCATTTCAAAGCATTAAAAATGCTCTAATTTCCCCACCACTTTTGATCTATCCAGATTTCTCCAAACCTTTCAATCTTACAACGGACGCCAGCAACGAGGCATTAGGCGCTGTGCTTTCCCAAGGAGAAGTGGGAAAAGACCAGCCTATCGCCTATGCAAGCCGAACGCTGAACAAAGCCGAGAGAAATTACTCCACTATTGAAAAGGAGTTATTGGCTATAGTCTGGGCCACTAGGAATTTCCGATGCTACCTCCAAGGCAGGAAATTCACGGTCTATACTGACCACAAGCCTCTCAAAGGTGTCTTTAACGTTAAAGACCCGACTTCCCGTTTGGTGAGATTTCACCACAAATTATCAGAATTCGATTATACCATCGAATATAAACCAGGGAAGTATAATACCAATGCGGATGCATTAAGCCGCATTCCACAAGTATTAATCGAAGACAATACAGGCAACACTTTAACGGTACAAGCCCAAGTCCACCACACTATGGACTCAGATGTGGAGGAAAATATGCCCCCAAATAAAAAGAAAACCAAAAAACCCGCTCATTGCTTCGCCGTGACCAGAGTTCAAAAACAAAAATCCCAAGAGGCCAATACTAGCTCCAGCGCTGAAATACAGCCCACGGCAGCGGAAGATAAAGATATAGTAGGTCCACTAGAAGAGACCATATCAGGTAATAAATATATCTTAACTTTTCAAGATAATCTCACCAAGTTTGTCGATTGGTATGCAATACCAACTGGAGAAGCAGTAACGGTGGCGCAAATCTTTTTCAATGAGATTGTCACGCGTTATCGCATTCCAAAGAGAATAGTCACCGATCAGGGAACTAATTTCCTGAGTGAGCTATTCAAGAAGGTCTGCAAACTGCTAAAGGTAAAGAAGTTACAAACCATCCACAGTCTAATGGAGCACTAGAACGTGCCCATAGACCATTAATCGAATATCTGCGTACAATCGTAGACGAAAATCCCAAAACATGGGATCAATTCCTACGAACCGCTGCATTCGTGTACAATAACAGTGTACACGAGGGTACTAAACTAACCCCGATGGATTGCCTTTACGGCTTCACAGCGGATGTCCCAACTAATTTAAAACGGGACCCTGAGCCCGTATATAACCACGAAAGTTATTACCATATGCTCAAATACAGATTACAAAAATCATATGCTACGGCTCGTAAAAATCTCTTAGCCAGCAAACAACGCTCAAAGGCATATTACGACAAAACAGTCAGGCCTCTCACTTTCCACCTAGGAGACAAAGTCCTCCTCAAAAGTGAAAGCCGCAAACACAAATTGTCTCAAATATGGGTTGGCCCATATCTGGTAATCAATGTACCTAGTCCAACAAACACTACCATAAAAATAGGCAAGCGGCAGGTTGTAGTACACAACAACCGTTTAAAGCCCTATTACGAGTAGTACACTGGTACATACACCTTTAGAAAATAAGTCCCACTGAAACAAAATTTCGCCAGTTAAACTATTAACTACCCACTTAAAAGGTTCCGCACTCGGGATTACTCCCTATGACTCATGAAGTCAAACTTTACCTAAATTTTATTTAAATTAATAAAAAATACGCTAAATAAACGTACCCACATATACCTTGCTACTTATAACAAAATAATGGTCGACTTAAAAGCTCATAGAGAAATTGATGAAGTTTAGCATGCTCTAACTTACACTCCCCATACCTTGTTTTGGTAGTTACGAGTGAATTAAAAATTTTTTTTTCTCTCCAGTACAGTTTTGGTGAAAAAGTACAATGTTCTTAACACTAAAAACCCTACTATATATTTACGAGATTCAACATGAATTTTTAAGTTTCTCTGATTCTGTTCTATCTCGTCTTCCTTTTAGCAAGTAAGCTCCCAATTGACAAACTATCAACCGTCTACTTAAGCAATACTATATCTAAATATTACATACATGACCACCTGACTAATAAGCCTACCCTTCATTTTCTGCAGACCATGAAGCACATATTTGTGTTAATGCCTTGTCTCCATTTGACAATGGGACAAATAGCAGCGGATCCCTACACCATAAGCCCCCTAAACAACACGGGAGTACCACAGCGCATGGAATGTTTTAACGGAAATCAACCTGATGGAACTGGACAACCAAACGCTTATGGCAGAACAGGCAGAACATTTAGTATACCGACTATGCTCAAATCGTTCTCAAACGGATGAGCTATGCCTGGTCCAACAAAAACACGTTCATTCACTCTTGGAAAATATCAAGAGAAGAACAAGTGTCATTCGAGAAGTGGTCCCAAAATCAAGATCAACAAGATCTATCTTCGATGGAATAGGCAATGCAATGCACTACCTATTCGGGACCATGGACAGCACTAATGAACAAGAGGTATACAGTCGACTCGAGGAGCTCGAAACAAATACAAAAGCACTAGCCGACCTGGAAAGACAGCAGATCAGTGAAGTCAAAGCTACACTACAACAAATCCAAAAGCCATTGAAATCTCTGCAGGAAAGACAACGTCAAATAAACCTCCAGGTAAATAGAATGCAAAATATCACTGATGATTTACTAATGAGACAATTAAGGCAGGAGATAATTTCAAGCCTGACCTTACAAATTGTCGAGATTGAGTACAGGCAACAAGCCTTACTCGACATAATAATCTCCAGTAAAAATCACCAGTTGCATCCACAAGTGGTGTCTCCCAAAAGTTTATTAGAGATATACCACAAGTCCCACGCTACTTGCCCAGATGCACAAAATTGTCTCTCCCTGTTATATCAGACAGCGGAAACAAAGGCTCGTATAGTCCAAGACAAATTAGTTATTAGAATACAACTTCCGATTTTCAATTTACCACAAATGAAGTTGTATAGGATACATAGTTTTCCTATCCATGTTAATAAAAAACAATCATTGGTACCCGAAATACAGTACTCGCACGTAGCGCACCAGGTGCAGCCACAGGACATATTATTGTTAAAAACACAAGATTTTAAAATCTTCAAAAAGATCACGCAAAATTCCCAAGAGGACACTTACATCGCTAAGCTAGGCATTCCTGTAACAAAGGCAACTCTGTCCAAAGAATGCGCAGTGAAGCTACCCAAGCAGCACAGAGGTATGAAAAATTACACCAACGACTTATTTCATACCTAATATGTCTATAGAAATAGTATAAATTTGGCGCAAATACTGGCTTATCGTCGTAATTAGTAGAAATTCAATCGGCGTGGTTAACGTTAGAATCGCCGACGCCTTCGACGTCCATCTAACGTCTGCCATGTCGACGTTGGTGTTCCGAACTATTATTAACGAATTCCGACGTTGTCTGAAGTCAAATAAACCGACGTCGTTGATCTGAGCGAATATCAACCTAAGACCGACGTCTCCTCAAATCACTCACGGCGACGACGTTGGCGCCACCAACAAACAACCTAATCCCAACGTTGTTTTAAGTTAAATAAGCCGACCTCACTATTCTAACTCAAAATCAACCTAATGTCTCTTCGTCCAACTAATTTTATACTAAATGTATAACTCGAGATACGATTGTACTTTATTTGACGTTTATCAAAAAATACGTGTCATATTTTGTGTGTTCTGCTTTTGTTGTCGAAAGCAAACAATATTTAAAATGAATAATTTATGTGCGCGAAGACCATTTCAACATACAGCAACATACTATAGGAAAGTGAAATTTTATATGAGAAACGCCAATACTGCGAAAGCTTTGCCTTCAACAACATTTTCATCGCCATTAAAGAGTTCATCGAAAAAATCCTTTCAATTGTCTCAAGAACAGTCCCCAATTTTATCATCAAGAGAACCTCCCATTGATTCAAATATTGTAGATTGTAATTTATCACCGAATAACATTTTTAATGATGATAATGAAGAAAATTACTATAGCGTAATCAGTAATGAATTCAACGATATAGATAATCTCGAAGCGCCTGACACTCTTGAAGAGCAGCTGCCTTTCGTTCAAGACTTACAAAATTGGGCGCAGCGTAACAGAATTAAGCATATTGCATTAAATGAGATCCTTAAATTGTTGTCTAAATATGATATGAATTATCAAATACCAAGAGATGCAAGAACACTCTTATATACGCCCAGAATGGTGGACATTCACCAAATGGGAAACGGTGAATTTTGGTACAATGGTTTAAAAGAGAGCTTAAAGAGGAGTTTGCCTTCAAATACGATATTAAATGAAATTGCATTGAACTTCAACATTGACGGTTTGCCAATAAATCGAAGTTCGCAACATCAGTTCTGGCCTATTCTTGCAAATATAGTAAATATGCCTCAAATTTCGCCAATGATTATAGCAATATATTGCGGAAATACAAAGCCACCAAGCGCACAAGAATACTTCAATGAATTTGTAAAGGAATTAAGTACCATTTTAGTTAATGGAATTCAGATCAATGGTCGTGTCATCAATGTTAAAGTTAATGCTTTCATATGTGACACACCAGCACGCTGTTTCATAAAATGTAACTGAACGTTTGTGTGAAGTATATACATAAATTTGAAATAAAACATTATTTTTTAGATGTTCTTGGTTTTAATTCTTATAACGGCTGTCAAAAGTGTGAAGTTAAAGGAGAATATCATCGAATACAGAAACATATGAGCTACCCACAAACAGACTGCCCAGTGAGAACTGATGAGAGCTTTAGAACAAGGAGAGACCCAGAACACAACTTAAAGTCCAAAGGAGAATTTGTGATCTCCCCATTAGAACGAATACATAATTTCGATATGATCAAAGATGTTATTATAGCCGATGATCTTCATTTATTTTATTTGGGTATAATGAAACGATTATTAAATAGTTGGATTCGGGGAAGCCAAAATTGCCAATTTAAATTCTTTTCCACGCAAATTGGTGAAATCTCTAATTGGTTACTTCAAACCAACTCTACAAAACCAAAGGAAATTCATCGTGCAGCTCGAGGATTAGATTGTTTTTCATTCTGGTAGGGAACTGAATTACGAACCTTTCATTTATATTTAGGTTCCGTAATATTAAACGATTACTTGGCATGTGACATGTACCAATATTTCATTGTATTCTCTTGCGCTGTGACTATATGTTCTTCTAAATATTATATTAAAAACAAAAAATTTTTACTTCTCGCTGATAAATTATTCCTGGACTTCATAGAAATGTTTATTGACATATACGGAATTGATTCAATTAGAAGTAATGTGCACAATTTGTGCCACGTATTGGATGATGTAAAAAGGTTCGGTGCTTTATCTTGTATGTCTTCATATGTATTTGAAAATACGTTGTACACTATAAAAATATTGCTAAGACATGGAAACCGACCTCTAGCACAAGCTGCAAAACGTTTAGCTGAACTTTCCAATCTCTCAGCAAAGGCAACCAAATCAAAATTCCCACTATTTAAACGTATAATAACAGATACAACAAAAATTTCACCAAAATTAGTTGGAGTTAAGTCATACAAAAAAGTTTATTTGTTTGATGGCGTTCTCTTAGATGCAAATGGAAAGGACGATTGGTTTTTAACCCAAAGGGAGGAGGTTGTTAAAATGTATAGTGCTTACTACAGCGAGAATAAAGTACAATTTTATGGAAGTAGACTAAAGCAAATATCTAACTTTTTTAACAGTCCCTTTGAATCGAGACATTTTCATATCTACATGTCGAACAGCGCCTTCCATGAACCAACTATATACTCTATTCAAGATATAAAATGCAAAATGTTTCATGTAATATACAAAGAAAAGAATATTTTTATGCCATTAATACATACGTTGGATTTATTTAATGAGTAGAATATAATATTAATTTCACTTTTATTTTATTATAAAGGAATTCATTGAATGTAGTTTTTTTTTTATTATAATAAAGCATTTACATGGTAATTTCACTTATATTTTCTGCGTTATCGGAGTTCATTATATCTTCTATCTCAACAGCAACGACAGCTTCAACTTTTTCTGGTTTATCGGATACGATTACATCTTCTGTCAAAACGACAACGTCGGTTTCATCAGTGTTATCACTCACTTTTTTTCGTGGAGTAAGTCTCGATTGGCCGTACTTCAAAACTTTGTTTTTAAAGAAATTATCTGTATCCGCAATGGTGAAGGAGCTATCCGCATTGTTTACAACAAAAAAAAAATATTTAGAACTTCTACAAAGTCTTTGAATATCTCTTTTTTAACAACCAATCGACTGATCCCAGTCCATGAATATTTTGATAAAAGCTCTCTACAAAAGGAGGAAAATATAAAAATTAAAAACCTATGCATAAAAATTGTGCAAATGTTATGTACAATGAATTATATTTACATATATACATAATTAAAATATGAAATAAAGCTAAGGTATTTACGTTGTAAATAATAAGCCACACAGCTTATAGGCGGCTATTTTTGCAGTACTGCCGGTTCCAATAATACATTTCCAGTGTTCTAAGACTTGGCTTCTGTATTCTTTGTCACTAGTTAGCTTTTCTTCAAAGGACTTTAATTCTTTCACTGAAGTAAGTGGGAACATTTTCGCCCTATGTTGCGGCAGTTTATCTGATTCCCTTTCTTTAGGAAGTTTCGAAATTAGTTTTTCAAGATGATCTTGCTTTGTTCGTACTTCTGCGACCTGCTGTTGTAATGTAGTCATCTGATCCTTTAAAGTTACCACACTAGTTTTTACCTCGATCAATACTTCATATATATTTGAAATATCACACGCACTCACAAGTGTCAAGTCTGATATGGTGTTGTCGGCACCTAATTCGGGCAAATGAGCTGTATTATTATCTGCCTGTTGTAAAAATTCTTTGATTTTTTGTTGTTGCTTTTCAACATCATGTGAGGGTGATGGAGATGTGTTTTCCTCTGATTGCTGTTCAAAAAATTGTAAGTACGTCGACGTATTGCTTGTTTTCGTTCGCTTGGAAGATCTTGTATACTCTGCCTCATCCGTATCCATATCAGCGTACAAATCTGCTGCCTTAGCCGCATCATTGTAAAATTTTTCCACTGCTTTCACAACACCTTTAAACTTTCTCCAGTTCTTTTTATCTGGCTCGCTATGGACATTAGACTGCCACCTTCGGCATTCCTTCATGGTTTTGGGCCAATACACAACACCATTGTCCTCCCATTTGTAGGGAATTGGTTCTACCTCGTCCAGTTCCAATAAGTGGACTATTTTAAACACTTCCATTTGATTGACGAATTACTACACACAACACTTGATATGCCGTTATATTATCTGTCAAACAACAGGAATTATTATACGCATTTATACCAATGATATACAGTGTGTACATTTCAGGTATATGGTCTCATACCAATTTTGTACAGTGTGTCGATTTTAGGTAAAATTGTCTGTACTAATAATACACACAGTTTGATGAGCTGGGTTTGGCAATATTTTTTATACCTATAACCACCTATAGCACAATTAATGTACAGTGTTGGTAGCATTCTTTATACAAACTTCAATCGAAGTGCAGTGTTGGTAAGGCTTTTTACACCAATTTTAACTACGTGTAGAAAACTTGTATTTTTATTTGTATAATATCAATTTCAGGTAGGAAAGAAGGTAGTTTTGGTAGCAATTATTAACGACGCCATATTTTATAGACGAATTGTAATAATTGATGATTATGATACATAAAAACTCTTAATTTAAGGCATTTTTCCAATAGTTTGTGTTTCAAATGACCATGTCGATTATCTACAAACAGTTTGGCCTAGTATTTGACGTTTTTTGTTCATAAAAAAATTTAAATACAGAATTTCATAAAAATTATAAAAATATTTTGCATCTAGAATCAGCTATATTTTTACGGGGTTTCCTTATTTTTCGCCCTATTTCTTTAATATATATCGATAAAGTTTTAAGCGTTTTAATTTTATCCTAACAAAATACTGGAGAATTATATTTTAAAATAATTTGTTTTTCAAGAAACATGTTATTGTATTAATATGCCATTTCGAATACAAAATTTTGTACACAGTGCAATAAAGTATATAAATTACTACCAATTAATAAAAATCAATCAATTGGCCCATTGAAGTATATAAAATTTAATATAGAAAATATAGTGTTCATCCAATGTAGTATAATAAAAGTATAAACCATTTATTATACAAAAGAGTCAATTTAAAATGTACATGTTCTTCTATACAACAAATAACGTAAAAATAGGTATAATTATCTATAATTTAGGCGACTTACATTGGTCAGAGGCCAACGTCGGATCGACCAGGTTTTGTGTGACCATTTTGGTAAAAAACCCAGTCGGGCTGAAGTGGGACCGACGTCAGTTGCAACTTAATAGTCGTTTCGAATATGTCGGTCCGACGTCGATCCGACTTGCCTGTGCTACTTGGGTACTCTTTAATCCACTAAACGAAGAGCCACAGTGTCAATTCAGAGCACAAATAACTCCCAGAGACCTACTTATTAAACTAAGTAAACCAAATTCTTGGATATTCTCGTTGATAGAACCAACAATTGTACACCTTCAGTGTACCCAACAATTCCTAACTTCAAAAATAGAAGGCCAAGGAATAATTACTATCAACCATCCCTGTCAATTACAAATAGGATCACAAATCCTACATTATGAGGCAGAGAATATCCAGCAATTGAGTCTCAAACAACCCAACTACTTCCCAAATATCGCTCCATTAGAGCAAATGGTAGAAAAATACCTCAATGAAACCAAAGAAAAGGTACAGTCTGACAAAATACAAACAGAACTATACTCAGGAGATGACACTAATAGCATCATCCTAGAAGGTACCCAGTCATTAAAAGAACTGGACGAAAAACTAGAAAAAATAGTTCCTCATATCAATCACCACCCCACACATGTCCTAGCTGCAACATCAGTATCCTTAACTGGTGTTGTCATCACATGTATGGTACTGTACCTGGTCGCCAAATGGCTAGTCCCATTCATTAAAAATGATCGTCTACGTAAAACTGAAAAAACCCTAGAGGCGGAGGAACAAATCAAACAAATCGAAATAATTGAACATACCCCTCTCAAAAGGACCCGCACCGTGCCACTTACTAGGTCAGTGCAAGTGGTATAGTGTCACCACTTCAAACGGTCATAAGTACTATCAGTAATAGTAGAGCACCTAGAAAATAAATGAAAGTGGTTTCAAGAAACCGAAATAAATAATAAGAATATACATATAATAGGGGAGAAGAAATAAATAGTATTAAAAAGCATAGGTTTAAGGAAAACTAGTGTAATAAAAACATATATATATCCAAACTAAAAACAAAGAAAAAACGAAACCCTCCCCCGCTAGTGTTTAATGAATAATATAAAAATATAAATATTATCATTATTAACCTAAAATAAAAATTAAATAACTACTAACTTTAGATCATAATAAATATACAAGTGTAACGAAAAGAAACATAACATAACATATGTATAACAAAAAAAAAATAGAAATAAATAAGGTAAAAAAAGAATAGAATAGCATAGAAATAGATAATTAATACAATTTTAGAAAATAGGAAGATAACAAAATTTTTTTTTAGAAATAAGAAAATATGTAAAAGCCGAAAACCTACGCCAAACCGACCAATAGCCGAACCAACGAAAAAGCCCCAACAACAACTTACCCTGAGAATTATTCCTCTTCAAAGAATAATCCTCTTTTTCGCAAGGGGAAGGATTGTTGTATACCTAAAAAGGGGTAACAATGATAATTGTAATTAACAATTATCATTGGGAAAAACATGAAAAATATTTGATTTTCATAAATGGAAATAAGCTAATCATGCTTAAAACATGGTTAGCTTATCTCCTAACAAGGCGAAGAAATTGCCATCAGCAATTTCTTCAAATTCCTTCGCATACAACCAAAATATCTTATCACAAAACGACTTGGGAAAAATAAAAGTTTTAAATTTCAACCCAAGTCGTTTCGATAGAAAAATAGCCCCACGATAAATCTTACCTTCAGTAAGATTTGTCGTAAATACGATATGTATGTACATACATGCAAACATACATATCGGGCGCATAAAATTTTACGTCGGTGAAGACTGAAATGATCAAGTCTTCACCGAAAAAAGCTCTTATCAGCGAATTGTCGCGAGCTGCATACATTGTGATCGCAACAATGTATGCACGATAGCACGACGATGGTTGGATATATCAAATTTCAATTCCAACCATCGTTCGTCGCGATAATTCTGGGCATGTTTGAACATGCCCAGCGATAAATAATTTTCTCAGGATAGAAATGCTAATTAAGCACTTTCCTGTCCTGAACAATTAGACTTGCGATTAAAAAGATCCAAGTCGAGCACAGTCGATTTTAAGCAGTAACAGCGGCCAGGTTTCGGCAGTGGAGTTTGAGAGTTTTTTAGAATTTTAAAGTCGCACGATTTATTTGAACAGGTACGAATCCTTAAAAGTATTATGAGAGTTCAAGTTTGGTTCGGCGAGTACGGCACGGTTTTGGTCGGGTATTTTTATTAAACAAAAAAAAAAAAACTATTTGTATCCGGTAAAAGAACGACAAGAGAAAGTGTGAAAATCGGTGAAACAACGAAAGAAACGGTATACAATAAGAGAAGAGTTGTGTGATTAGTGGTAATTAGGATAGTGAGTCGTGTAAAGGAAAAATAAATATCCAACCTACTATAGAAAGTGAAGCGTGGTTTCAATACTCCCAAAGGAATAAAAGCCAACTGATTCCCGCGCACCACTTGATAACAGGGAGTACCTCCCTTAATTACAGAATAAAATTGGAGTGTGGTATTTTAGACGCCCGAATATATAACAAAATTGGCGCAGCCGGTAGGATAGTGGAAGCCTGCTTTCTAAAGTCAAAATAGAAAGGCATAAGAGCTTTAAAATCCGCTATCCTGCGAACCTAAGGGGTCCCATTGACTAAGCCATTTAGGCCAAGTCACCCCCAACACTCGGGTAGATACCATCTCTAGGCGCCTCTGCTCCAGGCGGGCAAGCGTTCACCCCCATTAGTGCAAAAGCACCACCGAGGGATACAAGTGAACAGTCTACCGAAGGAAGTGCAAAACCATCCAAAATCTCCCAGAAGGACGAACATTAAGCCAGCTGGAATTAGCCTGACAACCAGTTTGAAGTTCCCGGAAGCAAATCATCAGCCATTTGAAGTACAACGATCCTGAGTTGAAGAGGAAATCGAAGACGGCTCATAAGCCCCCTTTTCAACTAGATCCAGGGGAAGTTAAGACGGCCCAGTGCCCCCCAGCTGCAAAAGAAAGCCGAAATAAACCGACAAAGGATTGAGAGGGAACTCGAAGGCGGTTACAGAAACCCCCCTCTCAATTACAGCAAAGGGACCTAAGCAGGCAAGGAGCCCCCCTTTCACTGAACAGCGCATCATATGCCAGCCGACAATCCTGCTCTACCTCAGCAGGAACCAGAAACAGCAGCGAGGGAAAACTCTCCATCTTTAGCCGACGCGGGATTAACCCCAGGTGCCAATACACATCACCCCGGCGAAGGTACATCATCCGCTGCAGGAGAAAAACCTCCACAGTTACCCCCAACAGGACCTCGACTTCGAAGCGGAACCGTTCTGCCAGGTCTGAATAGTCAAGTAAGTTTAGCTAAGTTTTTAAATAAATTATACGAGAGAGCGCGGGAATCGGATAAACTGACGATTACCCATTGTGACGCCTTAGATCACAAATTAAAAACAGAGCGTGCGACCAGACTCGTCAAGTTAAAGACCTTAAAAGAAAAAACAATACAGTTCCGAAAGGAACTAGAACAGTTTTCCGAATCTCGGCGCTCACTCAGTTTAGATCTAGGAAAGAATAAGAGTGTTAGGTTAAGTGACAGTGATAGTGATAGTAACAGTGACGGTGAAGTGGCTGAACCAACTCCCGAAGACCTGCTGATCGATTGGCTCGAAGAATCCTTAACGGAAATCAGCCCAGAAACAAGCCCAGCTAGTCCACCCAAATTTAAATTTCCAGTCAATAGACTACATACAATGGTGGATTACGCTAAAGTAGCTAAGCTCACAGCTCAACTCGTTCCTTTATTTTCGGGTGAAAGTATCCCACAATTGGGACGAGAGTTACAAACCTTCATCGGCTGCTGCAAACAAACTATGCAGTGACTAAATGATGAAGAAAAAGTGGCTTTCATTCAGGTCCTTCCTACAAGACTCAGAGGTGACGCATACCAATTATTCGCTTCAGACGTCCCTGCTTCATTTACTGAAGTAGAGCAACGTTTAAACAGAACATATCTTCCCCGTGAGACATATCAGGAGCTGGTGAACAAATTAATTACCACCAGACAAAACCCGTTAGAATCTCTCACTGTATTCATTACAAGATTGAAACAGTTGTTGACGATTTGCAACGAGGCAGCGACACAGTAGTATGGAGCTGAGGCAGCCCCTGCTGTGAAAACACAGCTGATGGATTTTGCCAAAAACGCTTTGAAAAGTGGAGTAACCAACCCACACCTGTGTCAATATTTGCTCACGCAGGGAGAAGGAGATTTAGAAGCATTGATTCAAAAAGCCCTGGACATGGAGAAATTACAACAAAGTGCTACATTCGTTCAGACTCCTCTGGTACAAGCTCCTCCACTGGCGCCAGTAGACCCAGATCTACGAGTGCGAGCCTATTATAGAGCTCCGTATTATCAAATGCCATCAACACCTATGTTCGCATCACCTCGAGCTCCAAATCCAAACCAGTTTTCACGCAATGTGAATAACCCAGGTTCATCACAGGCACGGCAAAGACCATTTACAAACACTGATGCCAGAAACTCGGATACAGATGCACTGGTCCGTAACATCACGTGTAACTTCTGCCAGCGAAAGGGTCATACTTATTCAGATTGCCTTAAGCGCAAAAACACCCCTTTCTGCTCAAACTGCAAAATCTATGGACACGACGTCCGTGATTGCAGAAAAGGTCAACAAAGGCAACAGATTGTTCCTCCACGCTTCTCCAATAGATCTACACAGGATCAACACAACAAAAAGAGTCCTCAAGTCTTCAACATAAGACTCAAATGCACCTTATGTGGTCGCCGAGGACATGCAGACGAAGACTGCCGCCAGAAGAAAAAATGGGAAGCCCGGAGTCAGGGAAACGACATGCAATCGACCCAAAACTCCCCGGCTCGACTATAAACCCAACAAAAAAATTGAAAGGGGCACCTCAAGCGGCCGAATCCGGTGACCCTACAGTGAAACTTCCACTGGACATAAGCCTTAACAGCCATACAAAACTAGTAGTGGACACTGGCGCTGAGGTTAGTATTATTAAGAAAAGAGCAATTAAAGACCTCAAAATAATTAATTCCAATGAGGCATGCACTTTACAGACCCCTTTTGGAACCGGAAAGACATTGGGAAATTGCAAGGGCAACTTCAATTTTAAAAATAAAATTCCCTGCAAGTTTCAGGTGGTACAAAACCTGCCAGGTCTTTCCGATGACGGCCTATTAGGATACGACTTCCTAGCAAACAATTGTAATGTTGAAGGCCCAAATAAAGCACTCAGGTTTCCTTGTACGGAAACAAATCCTGAAGAGTATACTGTGCCCTTGTCATGCAAAACGGACAAGCTGTATTCCAGTAAAGCAGTCGAAGTGAGGTCACTTGCTGAAAGGATGGAACCTAAACAGGTTAAGCTATCTACATGCAGTGTCTCCAAGGCACCCCAAGAGAGTAATGCTGGCTGCCAGGTTCGAGAAGAGCCGACGGAGTGCGAAAAGAGCTGTCTGGGTGATCAAAAGACCAGCGAAATGAGGCAGCATCTGGTTACCTTACGAGAACCAATATGCATACCTGCTAGGTCACAAATTATCACCACAGTCCCGTTTCGAGTGAAGGAAGAAATGCTCTGTCTATCTAAAGAGATAGGCGACGGAGTCTTCCTGGCCAACAGTTTACTCCATACTGGAAAAGAAACAGTGCTAGTTGCCATACTCAACATTAACAATTTCCAAGTGGTCATCAACAGTTTATTATTACAACTGCTCCCTATACATGACTACGCCGTCATCCCAATAGGAGAAGCCACTGATACACAACACGTTCTCAAGCCGAATAAATCGCAAGCGAGTAACACAAACATCAGTGAGCTTCCCAAGGCAGAACAGAAGTCAAGCAAAACTTCTTTCTCCAGAATACCTAGATATAAGTTACTAACGCGGCCCAAGAGCCCCATACAAGAAGCGTGCGAGCTCAGTAAGACCCGAAAAGAGGCAACAATGACTCCACCGTCCAATAGAATAAGTTACAAAAATTTTACATGGCCAAAGAGCCAAATCAGAGATGTGAGCGAGCTCCAGAAGCCGACAAGCAAAATGCAGCTGACTCCTCCATCCAATATACCTAGGAGTAAGATAATCACACGGGTAAGGAGCCAAACAACAGGTGCGTGTGAGCTCAGTAAGACCTATTCTCAGGCAAAACTCCACCACCCAATAAAATTAGTGTTAAGAAAAAGTGAGGCCCAAGAGCCCTACCAGCAGTGCGTGCGAGCTCAGTAAGACCTATTTAAAGGCAAAGTCGACTCCACCACTTAATAAAATTAGAATTAAGAATACAAGGTGCCCCATAAGCCCTATAAAAGACGCGTGCGAGATCCGTAAGACCTCATTGAAGGCAAAGTTGGCTCCACCGTCAAATATTATTAAGAGAACCAATTTTTCACGGCCTACTAGCCAAAATACAAAAGCGTGCGAGTACACGGACCAATCAAAAGTACCCATAAAACATGGTACTCCACCGTTAAAACTGCAGGAAGCCCATTCCCTGCCATCTAGTAATGTAAGTAAAACAGATAGTAAGTACACAACTACACCAAATAAGGAAAGAGACGCAAGCTTTTCGGAAAACACAGCTATCTTACAACACGTAAGATACTTATTTCCGGATCATGAAGATCCCACACATACTCCGCGAGTCAACAGGTTAGACCAAGAGCTCAGCCTAGACCCAAATCTAAATGCGGAAGAAAAAGCTTCGATATCCGAACTCTGCTACGAGTACAATGATATATTTTACCTTAAAGGTGATAAGCTTACATACACAAATGCTATCACCCACAATATCCCTTTAATACAAGATCAAGCGCCAATAAACCAAAAGGCCTACAGATTACCAGAGACCCAGAGACAAGTAATCAACGAGCAATTAAGAGAAAATGGGATAGTCCAAACTAGCAAAAGCCCTTGGAATTCACCCTTATTAGTTGTCCCCAAAAAGGCGGGACCCGACGGTGAAAAAAGGTGGCGCGTCGTTGTCGATTTTCGTAAATTGAATGAAAAGACAATTGGCGATGCATTTCCGCTACCGCGAATCGAGGATATTCTTGACCAACTAGGTCATGCCAGGTACTTTACCACTCTCGATTTGGCCAACGGCTATCATCAAGTCTTAGTCGACAAAAAAGATCGACATAAGACCGCTTTTAGCACTAATTACGGGCACTACGAATTTAAGCGTATGCCATTCGGACTCAAAGGAGCTCCCGCTACATTCCAACGCCTCATGAACTTCGTTCTGACAGGCCTACAAGGCCTCGAATGTTTCGTTTATCTTGACGACATTGTCATTTATGGTAAGAACCTAAATGACCACAATGATAAACTTCGCAAGGTCTTCGACAAATTGAGAGAGAACAACCTCAAACTGCAGCCAGAGAAGTGCCAGTTCTTGAGACGAGAAGTTGTCTACCTAGGGCACAAATGCTCTAGCGAAGGTGCATTACCAGACCCCAGCAAAACGGCCTGCGTCCAAACATTCCCTGTTCCTAGAACAGTAAGGCAAGTTCAGTCCGTTTTAGGACTTGCCAATTACTACAGGAAATTCATTCCGGATTTCTCTAAAATAGTTCGTCCAATTACGAATTTACTCCGAAAGGATGTAAAACTCACTTGGACCGAGAAATGCCAAGAAGCATTTCAAAGCATTAAAAATGCTCTAATTTCCCCACCACTTTTGATCTATCCAGATTTCTCCAAACCTTTCAATCTTACAACGGACGCCAGCAACGAGGCATTAGGCGCTGTGCTTTCCCAAGGAGAAGTGGGAAAAGACCAGCCTATCGCCTATGCAAGCCGAACGCTGAACAAAGCCGAGAGAAATTACTCCACTATTGAAAAGGAGTTATTGGCTATAGTCTGGGCCACTAGGAATTTCCGATGCTACCTCCAAGGCAGGAAATTCACGGTCTATACTGACCACAAGCCTCTCAAAGGTGTCTTTAACGTTAAAGACCCGACTTCCCGTTTGGTGAGATTTCACCACAAATTATCAGAATTCGATTATACCATCGAATATAAACCAGGGAAGTATAATACCAATGCGGATGCATTAAGCCGCATTCCACAAGTATTAATCGAAGACAATACAGGCAACACTTTAACGGTACAAGCCCAAGTCCACCACACTATGGACTCAGATGTGGAGGAAAATATGCCCCCAAATAAAAAGAAAACCAAAAAACCCGCTCATTGCTTCGCCGTGACCAGAGTTCAAAAACAAAAATCCCAAGAGGCCAATACTAGCTCCAGCGCTGAAATACAGCCCACGGCAGCGGAAGATAAAGATATAGTAGGTCCACTAGAAGAGACCATATCAGGTAATAAATATATCTTAACTTTTCAAGATAATCTCACCAAGTTTGTCGATTGGTATGCAATACCAACTGGAGAAGCAGTAACGGTGGCGCAAATCTTTTTCAATGAGATTGTCACGCGTTATCGCATTCCAAAGAGAATAGTCACCGATCAGGGAACTAATTTCCTGAGTGAGCTATTCAAGAAGGTCTGCAAACTGCTAAAGGTAAAGAAGTTACAAACCATCCACAGTCTAATGGAGCACTAGAACGTGCCCATAGACCATTAATCGAATATCTGCGTACAATCGTAGACGAAAATCCCAAAACATGGGATCAATTCCTACGAACCGCTGCATTCGTGTACAATAACAGTGTACACGAGGGTACTAAACTAACCCCGATGGATTGCCTTTACGGCTTCACAGCGGATGTCCCAACTAATTTAAAACGGGACCCTGAGCCCGTATATAACCACGAAAGTTATTACCATATGCTCAAATACAGATTACAAAAATCATATGCTACGGCTCGTAAAAATCTCTTAGCCAGCAAACAACGCTCAAAGGCATATTACGACAAAACAGTCAGGCCTCTCACTTTCCACCTAGGAGACAAAGTCCTCCTCAAAAGTGAAAGCCGCAAACACAAATTGTCTCAAATATGGGTTGGCCCATATCTGGTAATCAATGTACCTAGTCCAACAAACACTACCATAAAAATAGGCAAGCGGCAGGTTGTAGTACACAACAACCGTTTAAAGCCCTATTACGAGTAGTACACTGGTACATACACCTTTAGAAAATAAGTCCCACTGAAACAAAATTTCGCCAGTTAAACTATTAACTACCCACTTAAAAGGTTCCGCACTCGGGATTACTCCCTATGACTCATGAAGTCAAACTTTACCTAAATTTTATTTAAATTAATAAAAAATACGCTAAATAAACGTACCCACATATACCTTGCTACTTATAACAAAATAATGGTCGACTTAAAAGCTCATAGAGAAATTGATGAAGTTTAGCATGCTCTAACTTACACTCCCCATACCTTGTTTTGGTAGTTACGAGTGAATTAAAAAAATTTTTTTTTCTCTCCAGTACAGTTTTGGTGAAAAAGTACAATGTTCTTAACACTAAAAACCCTACTATATATTTACGAGATTCAACATGAATTTTTAAGTTTCTCTGATTCTGTTCTATCTCGTCTTCCTTTTAGCAAGTAAGCTCCCAATTGACAAACTATCAACCGTCTACTTAAGCAATACTATATCTAAATATTACATACATGACCACCTGACTAATAAGCCTACCCTTCATTTTCTGCAGACCATGAAGCACATATTTGTGTTAATGTATTGTCTCCATTTGACAATGGGACAAATAGCAGCGGATCCCTACACCATAAGCCCCCTAAACAGTATGGGAGTACCACAGCGCATGGAACGTTTTAACGGAAATCAACCTGATGGAACTGGACAACCAAACGCTTATGGCAGAACAGGCAGAACATTTAGTATACCGACTATGCTCAAATCGTTCTCAAACGGATGAGCTATGCCTGGTCCAACAAAAACACGTTCATTCACTCTTGGAAAATATCAAGAGAAGAACAAGTGTCATTCGAGAAGTGGTCCCAAAATCAAGATCAACAAGATCTATCTTCGATGGAATAGGCAATGCAATGCACTACCTATTCGGGACCATGGACAGCACTAATGAACAAGAGGTATACAGTCGACTCGAGGAGCTCGAAACAAATTAAAAGCACTAGCCGACCTGGAAAGACAGCAGATCAGTGTAGTCAAAGCTACACTACAACAAATCCAAAAGCCATTGACATCTCTGCAGGAAAGACAACGTCAAATAAACCTCCAGGTAAATAGAATGCAAAATATCACTGATGATTTACTAATGAGACAATTAAGGCAGGAGATAATTTCAAGCCTGACCTTACAAATTGTCGAGATTGAGTACAGGCAACAAGCCTTACTCGACATAATAATCTCCAGTAAAAATCACCAGTTGCATCCACTAGTGGTGTCTCCCAAAAGTTTATTAGAGATATACCACAAGTCCCACGCTACTTGCCCAGATGCACAAAATTGTCTCTCCCTGTTATATCAGACAGCGGAAACAAAGGCTCGTATAGTCCAAGACAAATTAGTTATTAGAATACAACTTCCGATTTTCAATTTACCACAAATGAAGTTGTATAGGATACATAGTTTTCCTATCCATGTTAATAAAAAACAATCATTGGTACCCGAAATACAGTACTCGCACGTAGCGCACCAGGTACAGACACAGGACATATTATTGTTAAAAACACAAGATTTTAAAATCTTCAAAAAGATCACGCAAAATTCCCAAGAGGACACTTACATCGCTAAGCTAGGCATTCTTGTAACAAAGGCAAATCTGTCCAAAGAATGCGCAGTGAAGCTACTCTTTAATCCACTAAACGAAGAGCCACAGTGTCAATTCAGAGCACAAATAACTCCCAGAGACCTACTTATTAAACTAAGTAAACCAAATTCTTGGATATTCTCGTTGATAGAACCAACAATTGTACACCTTCAGTGTACCCAACAATTCCTAACTTCAAAAATAGAAGGCCAAGGAATAATTACTATCAACCATCCCTGTCAATTACAAGTAGGATCACAAATCCTACATTATGAGGCAGAGAATATCCAGCAATTGAGTCTCAAACAACCCAACTACTTCCCAAATATCGCTCCATTAGAGCAAATGGTAGAAAAATACCTCAATGAAACCAAAGAAAAGGTACAGTCTGACAAAATACAAACAGAACTATACTCAGGAGATGACACTAATAGCATCATCCTAGAAGGTACCCAGTCATTAAAAGAACTGGACGAAAAACTAGAAAAAATAGTTCCTCATATCAATCACCACCCTACACATGTCCTAGCTACAACATCAGTATCCTTAACTGGTGTTGTCATCACATGTATGGTACTGTACCTGGTCGCCAAATGGCTAGTCCCATTCATTAAAAATGATCGTCTACGTAAAACTGAAAAAACCCTAGAGGCGGAGGAACAAATCAAACAAATCGAAATAATTGAACCTACCCCTCTCAAAAGGACCCGCACCCTGCCACTTACTAGGTCAGTGCAAGTGGTATAGTGTCACCACTTCAAACGGTCACAAGTACTATCACTAATAGTAGAGCACCTAGAAAATAAGTGAAAGTGGTTTCAAGAAACCGAAATAAATAATAAGAATATACATATAAGAGGGGAGAACAAATAAATAGTATTAAAAAGCATAGGTTTAAGGAAAACTAGTGTAATAAAAACATATATATATCCAAACTAAAAACAAAGAAAACACGAAACCCTCCCCCGCTAGTGTTTAATGAATAATATAAAAATATAAGTATTATCATTGTTAACCTAAAATAAAAATTAAATAACCACTAACTTTAGATCATAATAAATATACAAGTGTAACGAAAACAAACATAACATAACATATGTATAACAAAAAAAAAATAGAAATAAATAAGGTAAAAAAAGAATAGAATAGCATAGAAATAGATAATTAATACAATTTTAGAAAATAGGAAGATAACAAAATTTTTTTTTAGAAATAAGAAAATATGTAAAAGCCGAAAACCTACGCCAAACCGACCAATAGCCGAACCAACGAAAAAGCCCCAACAACAATTTACCCTGAGAACTATTCCTCTTCAAAGAATAATCCTCTTTTTCGCAAGGGGAAGGATTGTTGTATACCTAAAAAGGGGTAACAATGATAATTGTAATTAACAATTATCATTGGGAAAAACATGAAAAATATTTGATTTTCATAAATGGAAATAAGCTAATCATGCTTAAAACATGGTTAGCTTATCTCCTAACAAGGCGAAGAAATTGCCATTAGCAATTTCTTCAAATTCCTTCGCATACAACCAAAATATCTTATCACAAAACGACTTGGGAAAAATAAAAGTTTTAAATTTCAACCCAAGTCGTTTCGATAGAAAAATAGCCCCACGATAAATCTTACCTTCAGTAAGATTTGTTGTAAATACGATATGTATGTACATACATACAAACATAGATATCGGGCGCATAAAATTTGACTGAAATGATCAAGTCTTCACCGAAAAAAGCTCTTATCAGCGAATTGTCGCGAGCTGCATACATTGTGATCGCAACAATGTATGCACGATAGCACGACGATGGTTGGATATTTATGAAAATATCAAATTTCAATTCCAACCATCGTTCGTCGCGATAATTCTGGGCATGTTTAAACATGCCCAGCGGTAAATAATTTTCTCAGGATAGGAATGCTAATTAAGCACTTTCCTATCCTGAACAACTAGACTTGCGATTAAAAAGATCCAAGTCGAGCACAGTCGATTTTAAGCAGTAACAGCGGCCAGGTTTCGGCAGTGGAGTTTGAGAGTTTTTTAGAATTTTAAAGTCGCGCGATTTATTTGAACAGGTGCGAATCCGTAAAAGTATTATGAGAGTTCAAGTTTGGTTCGGCGAGTACGGCACGGTTTTGGTCGGGTATTTTTATTAAACCAAAAAAAAAAACTATTTGTATCCGGTAAAAGAACGACAAGAGAAAGTGTGAAAACCGGTGAAACAACGAAAGAAACGGTATACAATAAGAGAAGAGTTGTATGATTAGTGGTAATTAGGATAGTGAGTCGTGTAAAGAAAAAATAAATATCCAACCTACTATAGAAAGTGAAGCGTGGTTTCAATACTCCCAAAGGAATAAAAGCCAACTAATTCCCGCGCACCACTTGGCAACAGTGAGTACCTCCCTTAAATACAGAATAAAATTGGAGTGTGGTATTTTAGACGCCCGAATATATAACAAAATTGGCGCAGCCGGTAGGATAGTGGAAGCCTGCTTTCTAAAGTCAAAATAGAAAGGCATAAGAGCTTTAAAATCCGCTATCCTGCGAACCTAAGGGGTCCCATTGACTAAGCCATTTAGGCCAAGTCACCCCCAACACTCGGGTAGATACCATCTCTAGGCGCCTCTGCTCCAGGCGGGCAAGCGTTCACCCCCATTAGGATACAAGTGAACAGTCTACCGAAGGAAGTGCAAAACCATCCAAAATCTCCCAGAAGGACGAACATTAAGCCAGCTGGAATTAGCCTGACAACCAGCTTGAAGTTCCCGGAAGCAAATCATCAGCCATTTGAAGTACAACGATCCTGAGTTGAAGAGGAAATCGAAGACGGCTCATAAGCCCCCTTTTCAACTAGATCCAGAGGAAGTTAAGACGGCCCAGTGCCCCGCAGCTGCAAAAGAAAGCCGAAATCAACCGACAAAGGATTGAGAGGGAACTCGAAGGCGGTTAAAGAAACCCCCCTCTCAATTACAGCAAAGGGACCTAAGCAGGCAAGGAGCCCCCCTATGAGATGGAGAATTAAGCTTGTTCTCTGTTTTGCGGGCTGTTCGATATTATTTCCAATAAGACGAGTGTAAGGTGAGGTGCTGCTGATCAGCGTGATCAGCTCCAGTGCAGAAAAAATAAAACCAGCGAAGGGAGCAAAGTGCTGTAGTTAACAAGAAAATTTTTATCGGCGAAGAGCCAAATCAGTGGATTAAGAAAATAACCTACTTTCTTTCGACTTACCTTTCGTGAGTGTGACTAGTGTTTAGTGAGTATAGCGATAGGTACTCGTACATTGCGTACATGCAGTACACATCGGATTTTCCGTGTTGTTGATTTTTTCTGTTTAGTGGTAAAATTTTAAAAGTAAAACAAACTCAGACGTTTTTGTTGTTTGCAATTTATTGCTGACATTTTACGTACGTGGACCACCACCATTATTAGCAGCAGCTGCAAATATCTCATTCATTTTTGTGCCGGCAAGTCTCTACCAAGGTAAGCGAAATTTCTACATGTTTTTTTTTTTTTATACATAGGTATATATAAGTTTTATAAAAATTTGAAATATGAGAAAGACGGATTATAAAAAATTGCAATGTGAAACACTCTTTGAGATATCATGTTAAACCTTGATGAAAAAACCATCTGCGAGGCAACTGAGTTAAAAAGGAAACAGAACTAATACCTACTATTATTATTATTTTTTTTTTTTGCAATTTATGTTGTTGTAATCATAAGGCTTTTACAAAATACTTCTTCTTTCTGTAAGATCAAAATATCTTAAAATTCAAAATGCAAATCTTGCTTTGGCACGTATAGGTACAAATGAAATAAACATGGACGCGTGTGTAATAGGCTGCTATATATCTTAAAGATGTGCTGTAAAGATAGTTGAAATTGTTTTTTTGCAAATATGTACATATTTCGAAACCGGTAGATGCATTGTACGTGGGTAGAAAAGGTTATAAGCTATTTTTAAAGAAATTTACATTGCAATACAAACAGTACATTAATATCCACTAATTCCTTGAAGGCTATAGGACATCCACAGCTCTTCATCAGACCATGCTTTATGCGATATCATTTCATTCATTCGCGGATCTTCCATTTGATGATTTTTATTGTTTATTTCCAAGTTCCTTTCGAATTTCCTAGCTGGCGGATTCCTTACAGATTCCATTCAAGAGACCGGTTTTAAAGGTTATTGAAGTCACGTCGAAGCGTGCGGACAATCCAATTCTATTTTCCTCATTTTAGTTCATCATCGATTCTGTTCTGATTGAAACGCCTTCAAATTTTTTTGTTGAGGACTTGTCTTGCTATTGAACTTTTAGGATACGAAGCAAACATCTATTTACAAAGTTTTCAGACAGTCCGTTACGAATTGGGTAGGTAACCTACCATGTCTCGCAGTCATAGGGCATCATTTGTTTAACATTCAAGTTAACCAACCAAAGATTTGTTCATACTGAGATTTAACTAGAGTTTCATATCAGAGACATCTGTGAAAAATCACCTACCTTATTCGGAAATTAATATCTCCTTCTGTCGGTCAGATTCAGTACTTATGCTACTGAGGTTACAGAAACTCTTCACATTGATTTTCTTTCGTCATCAATTGAGTTAAGAGATGAAGTTTGTGATAATCTAGATTGCTTTTGTTTTTACTAGATTAGATTAGGTAAGAGGGGGTACCGCTAGAAATAACCAGGTGGCTCACTTAGACCTTCAGTGGGTCCATTGTGCCCCTTGATCTCGTGGAATAACCTTTGAAACTGCCCTAGATCCATCCTGCTTCCCTTAGGAATCTCAAGATACATCTGGACTCTATACTTTGTAGCTCCCCCACATTTGAAAGGTTTTCACTAGATTAAGTATCTAGCTATCCAACTTTTCGCTGTGAAATATTGATATTTATGTCTAGATCTCAATGGATCAACAAGCTGATGCCATTAAGAGAATCCATAATTGTTTTGGCGATTCATTAATCACCATTATATGTAGAACGGATTATTATAATATTGTTGCAAGAATATTGTTAAATTTTCATTGTGGAGAACTCTCAACTTTTAATTGCTGTAAAGATCTTTTATTATCAATTCAGTAATAATTTGGGAAATTCCAAGTCGAGAAAGTGCATTCCATATTTGAATTCTGCCAAGTGAGTTCAAAACCTTTCTGTAGTCAACAACAGCTTTATAAAGAGAAGACAAAATCTCTGTGCGTTGCCCAATGATTATCAGCAATCTGTTGATATGATCAACGTGGGAGAGTTATTATCTGAGACCAGTTTTTTAACTTTTTTATATTTCGGCCCTCCATAATAATTAAATTAGAATTCTCTTCTTCATGGACAGTAAAGAGATTCTTCTTCTGTTATCACAGATTATTATAGGTATTCCATGCTCTTTCAAGGATTCGGGTTAGAGTATACATGTGTGGATAGCTATTCTTGAATCTGTTTACAAAAACCCTAACAGGATTGTATCTAATTCAGTATTATTTACCATTTGCCAGCGACTTTATAGTGGTTGTAGTATTATTAATTCAAAGTTGTTGCACATTTTTACAGATATTTATTTTAGAAGTTGTACATACTTACGTATATACCTAGGTACTATTTAGAATGTTCAACAAATGCTTTCTTTCCACTTACTAAACTATCATTCCTTATCGCTGGTCAGCTACTTTTTATTCTGGCTCTTTATAGCACATTTTCTACCAGAATCTTTTCCAAAGAGATGTTTCAGAATGGTGCACTACTATTGTTACTGATTGCACAATTACTAATTATTTCGTGCTGTTCTCAAAAAAATTCTAAGATAAGCCTCCATTGGTTAACCCTGCATTACTAACGTTATACTATGTTGCGTTCTTACTAACCATGGGTCATGATACAAGAATAACAAGGTATGGCCGAGATTTCTGTCAATTGGGTGGTTATGTCATATGGGGAACAAAAGTCATTGACTGAGATCTGTCATTGTCTCAAGTTGTGGATTTTTTCAGGTACTTAAATATTTTCTGAATTATTTTGCGAGTATTATGCATTGGCAAGCCTATAACAAATGAGAAAAACTGGAAAATGTTGACTTTTCGCGGCATTGAATGTTATCTGGATTCCTTATATGAGACAATACAACCTGGATGAATTTGCAAGACTACTTTCTATTGGAATAAAATTCCTTTAAAAATCAGTTGTAATTTACAATAGTTGTATTGTATTTTACCAATTGGCACATTTTCAAATACAAAAAAAAAAAAGAACAAATTAAAATTATTCATGAAATTACTCCGCTTGCGTAAGGATCTTCGATTTACACAAATCTTTTTGAAAGGGGCGGCATACAGATGTATCGGATAATTATCGCAAGAACATTCTCATTCTCTGAGATGAGATATGCTCTTGCAGAAGATTCTGTGGCTTCATTAACCGTGGCGCTATTCAAATCAGCTAGCTGTTTTGATAGGCGTGAAGTAAAATCATATATGCTTTCCCGTGAAGTTTGTTTGAGTCGCAGCAATTCACCTTGTATAGCCACACGTGGTCTATGCTCTTGGAATTGCTCGACGAGTTCTGCTTTTAATTCATCCCAGTTTGAGACTTCTTTATATATAAAGATGTCATATGCCGGGCCAGTTAGCTTTGTTTTTAAAATGCTAAGCAGTATTTTCTTGTCGGCGTCGCTCTTGGATGTCGTAAATAACATGTCGCAGCACGAGAGATACCGATGCAGGTCACCTGAGTTTCCATCGAACTCTGGGATCATATTCCGTGCATCCGTTAATGTTATCCTGAGGTCCGATAACCCCGAATTAGTACCAGTAGGTGGAGGTTGAGTCATTTTGACTCGATTAGAGGCACGTAATAAACGAGAAGCGCGAGCTAGTTGGGCAACCGTACGTTTACGGCTATTCCCGGCCTGGGCTGAATAATCGCGAAAACGTGTAGCGACTATCTTGCTAACACGCCTTCACTTACTTTTTAGTGGTTAGGTGTGAATGGTGAAGAACACAACACTTTTAACACACGGATATATAATAACACAAAGAGAGAGAGAGAAAAAATTGTTTTTTTTTTAAATTTTACAAAAGGACGCTTTTACAAAAAGGAGCATCAAGCTCACAGCAGCACGCAAAACAAAAAATTTTCGTTATTATGTCGCCGAGAGAAAGAAAAGAAATCCGAAGTCATGAAAAAGATGCAAGAGGGACTTAAACACCTCATTACTTTATCTGAAGAATTATTACAACGTTAAAGGAGCGCAATAATGCAATAATTAATATGTACGCAATAATTAATATGTATGTCGAAAGAGAAACTTTTTTTCCACTAGCACAACACCTTACGTTTTTTTTTTTGAGAAACTCTTATATATTTTATATGGTAATTGTCAGTATAAATTTAATATGATTATAAATATTTGATGTGCTTATTAATTTCTTGACAGATATTTAAATTTAATAGTTTTAGTTTCTAAATTTACATATAACAAGCTGACTTACTTTCGAAGAGTGCTGTATCTGCGTAGTCTTTGCTGGGTTTTCACGAATTCCTGGAAGTCCATCGTTTCTTCGTCGGATTCTGCTGGTCGGGTATACTCCTTGATTTCCGCCTTGATGTTCTGGAGCTTGTTTTCTCTGTTTCTGCTTTCTCTGGGGTCCATTTATTCTTTGTGTTGATATTTGATGATATTTTTATATTTATCACAATCCCTGAGCGCCTGGCTGGGTTTGGGTTGTGTGATACACAACGATGGGTACACCTATAGCGCCTGGCTTAGGTTACCTTTGTTGAAGCTTCTTTACTTTATCGAAGCTATAATCGTGACGATAGGTAGCTGGAATACGATCCGCAGCGCTGTAACCAATTTTTTGGTACGGGTGTGACTTTGCCGTAACTTGGACCTAGGAGTGCTTGCTACTGCGAAGATCACTAGCCCAATTGAATAAATTGAATCACTTAAACACTTTCTTTACTTGACAATAATTTACTTTTATTCAGCCTTTAAATTGAATCACTTAAACACCTTCTTTACTTGACAATAATTTACTTTTATTCAACCTTTAGTATACTTCGAGTATGACTATACTATAATCCATAAACCAGGTAAACAAAACGCGAATGCTGATGCTTTAAGTCGAATCAAAGTTAAGGAACCTGAAATTACAGTCCAAAAATCAATAAACGTAATGACCCGCAATCAGGCAAAAGCCTCAAGTCTGACTGAAGATACACTGTATCTAAATAAAATATATAATGAATACGTTTCATCCCCCCATACAGATGATTGTTCCGAAATAAAAGGACATATACTGACTCAAAAGAATTTACCATACAGATTCTTCATTTTACCTAAAATAGAAGATCCAACAGGAACTTACCTGAAAGAGTTGTTTCCATCATTGAATGGTAGACAAACGTATATAATTGCTAATGCACCCTTACCTATGAAAACTATAGACAGTTTCAAACAAATATTAAATACCCTTTTAAAAATCAGGGATTATATCAAAAATAAAAACTTACGGGAAGTTCATATTTCTATACCTAAATTGGACATAGTGGCGCACGCAGAGCTAAAAAATATGATAACTTTTTCTTTAAGGAATATAGATGTCAGAATAAATATTTACACAACCCAAGTTATGGAAGGAAATTCAATAACGGATATCTTGGATCAACTAGGACGATCCAAATACTTCACAACCTTGGACTTGGCCAATGGATTCCACCACATCCCGATGTCACCAAAAGACAAAGAAAAAACAGTTTTAGCACACCATTTGGACATTATCAGTATAATAGAATGCCATTTGGACTGAAAGGAGCACCAGCAACCTTTCAGCGACTGATGAACACCGCCCTAACGGGACTTCAAGGTATTCGCTGCTTTGTATACTTAAATGATATCGTGATTTATGGGTATAATTTACGCGACCATAACGCCAAGCTTGTAGAAGTGTTTAATCGACTAAGAATGCATCAACTAAAATTACAGCCAGATAAATGTCATTTTCTACGTAAAGAAATCGTTTATCTAGGTCATGTGGTTGGAGAAAATGGAGTCCAACCTGACCCGAGTAAAATTAGCGCAGTGAAGACATATCCAACTCCAAGAAAACCAAAAGATATCAAGTCATTTTTAGGATTTGTGGGATATTATAGACGTTTTATCCCCAATTTTTCCAAACTCGCTAAGCCACTGACTAATCTCTTGAAAAAAGATACCACTTTTGTATGGGATACCTTTTGTGATGAATCATTCAAGGTCTTAAAGCAAAAACTCATCAGTGCACCAATTCTGGCTTACCCCGCATTCGATAAGGAATTCAACGTCACCACTGATGCAAGTGATATTGCATTAGGTGCTGTGCTATCGCAAGGCGAAATTGGAAAAGATCACCCTATCTGTTTCGCCAGCCGGACGCTAAATACTGCAGAATGTAGATACTCTACAATTGAAAAGGAACTTTTAGCTATAGTTTATGCTGTGGAACAATTTCGTCCATATATCTATGGAAGGAAATTAAATATAGTCACTGATCATAAGCCCCTCGTATGGCTCATGAGTTTGAAAGACTCAACCTCACGTCTTATGAGATGGAGAATTAAGCTAGAGGAGTATGACTATACTATAATCCATAAACCAGGTAAACAAAACGCGAATGCTGATGCTTTAAGTCGAATCAAAGTTAAGGAACCTGAAATTACAGTCCAAAAATCAATAAACGTAATGACCCGCAATCAGGCAAAAGCCTCCAGTCTGACTGAAGATACACTGGATCTAAATAAAATATATAATGATTACGTTTCATCCCCCCATACAGATGATTGTTCCGAAATAAAAGGACATATACTGACTCAAAAGAATTTACCATACAGATTCTTCATTTTACCTAAAATAGAAGATCCAACAGGAACTTACCTGAAAGAGTTGTTTCCATCATTGAACGATTAAATGCAAAGTACTCAACTACGCGAGTACGTGAATGGTAGACAAACGTATATAATTGCTAATGCACCCTTACCTATGAAAACTATAGACAGTTTCAAACAAATATTAAATACCCTTTTAAAAATCAGGGATTATATCAAAAATAAAAACTTACGGGAAGTTCATATTTCTATACCTAAATTGGACATAGTGGCGCACGCAGAGCTAAAAAATATGATAACTTTCTCTTTAAGGAGTATAGATGCAGAATAAATATTTACACAACCCAAGTAAAAATAGTATCTGACCCAAAAGAGCAAGAACTCATAATGGAATCCTTTCATAAAACACCATCAGGTGGACATCAAGGAATAACTCGAACTATTAAAAGAATTCAGACAACATATAATTGGTCCGGATTAAACAGAGATGTCGAAAACTTTGTAAAGAAATGTCAATCATGCCAAATGAATAAACTTGTTAGAAATCCTAAAGTACCCATGAAAATTACCTGCATTGGACACCCCTTTCACTGAACAGCGCATCATATGCCAGCCGACAATCCTGCTCTACCTCAGCAGGAACCAGAAACAGCAGCAAGGGAAAACTCTCCATCTTTAGCCGACGCGGGATTAACCCCAGGTGCCAATACACAGCACCCCGGCTAAGGTACATCATCCGCTGCAGGAGAAAAACCTCCACAGTTACCCCCAAGAGGACCTCGACTTCGAAGCGGAACCGTTCTGCCAGGTCTGAATAGTCAAGTAAGTTTAGCTAAGTTTTTAAATAAATTATACGAGAGAGCGCGGGAATCGGATAAACTGACGATTACCCATTGTGACGCCTTAGATCACAAATTAAAAACAGAGCGTGAGACCAGACTCGTCAAGTTAAAGACCTTAAAAGAAAAAAACAATACAGTTCCGAAAGGAACTAGAACAGTTTTCCGAATCTCGGCGCTCACTCAGTTTAGATCTAGGAAAGAATAAGAGTGTTAGGTTAAGTGCCAGTGATAGTGATAGTAACAGTGACGGTGAAGTGGCTGAACCAACTCCCGAAGACCTGCTGATCGATTGGCTCGAAGAATCCTTAACGGAAATCAGCCCAGAAACAAGCCCAGCTAGTCCACCCAAATTTAAATTTCCAGTCAATAGACTACACACATTGGTGGATTACGCTAAAGTAGCTAAGCTCACAGCTCAACTCGTTCCTTTATTTTCGGGTGAAAGTACCCCACAATTGGGACGAGAGTTACAAACCTTCATCGGCTGCTGCAAACAAACTATGCAGTGCCTAAATGATGAAGAAAAAGTGGCTTTCATTCAGGTCCTTCCTACAAGACTCAGAGGTGACGCATACCAATTATTCGCTTCAGACGTCCCTGCTTCATTTACTGAAGTAGAGCAACGTTTAAACAGAACATATCTTCCCCGTGAGACATATCAGGAGCTGGTGAACAAATTAATTACCACCAGACAAAACCCGTTAGAATCTCTCACTGTATTCATTACAAGATTGAAACAGTTGTTGACGATTTGCAACGAGGCAGCGACACAGTAGTATGGAGCTGAGGCAGCCCCTGCTGTGAAAACACAGCTGATGGATTTTGCCAAAAACGCTTTGAAAAGTGGAGTAACCAACCCACACCTGTGTCAATATTTGCTCACGCAGGGAGAAGGAGATTTAGAAGCATTGATTCAAAAAGCCCTGGACATGGAGAAATTACAACAAAGTGCTACATTCGTTCAGACTCCTCTGGTACAAGCTCCTCCACTGGCGCCAGTAGACCCAGATCTACGAGTGCGAGCCTATTATAGAGCTCCGTATTATCAAATGCCATCAACACCTATGTTCGCATCACCTCGAGCTCCAAATCCAAACCAGTTTTCACGCAATGTGAATAACCCAGGTTCATCACAGGCACGGCAAAGACCATTTACAAACACTGATGCCAGAAACTCGGATACAGATGCACTGGTCTGTAACATCACGTGTAACTTCTGCCAGCGAAAGGGTCATACTTATTCAGATTGCCTTAAGCGCAAAAACACCCCTTTCTGCTCAAACTGCAAAATCTATGGACATGACGTCCGTGATTGCAGAAAAGGTCAACAATCGCAACAGATTGTTCCTCCACGCCTCTCCAATAGATCTACACAGGATCAACACAACACAAAGAGTCCTCAAGTCTTCAACATAAGACTCAAATGCACCTTTTGTGGTCGCCGAGGACATGCAGACGAAGACTGCCGCCAGAAGAAAAAATGGGAAGCCCGGAGTCAGGGAAACGACATGCAGTCGACCCAAAACTCCCCGGCTTGACTATAAACCCAACAAAAAAATTAAAAGGGTCACCTCAAGCGCCCGAATCCGGTGTCCCTACAGTGAAACTTCCACTGGACATAAGCCTTAACGGCCATACAAAACTAGTAGTGGACACTGGCGCTGAGGTTAGTATTATTAAGAAAAGAGCAATTAAAGACCTCAAAATAATTAATTCCAATGAGGCATGCACTTTACAGACCCCTTTTGGAACCGGAAAGACATTGGGAAATTTCAAGGGCAACTTCAATTTTAAAAATAAAATTCCCTGCAAGTTTCAGGTGGTACAAAACCTGCCAGGTCTTTCCGATGACGGCCTATTAGGAAACGCCTTCCTAGCAAACAATTGTAATGTTGAAGGCCCAAATAAAGCACTCAGGTTTCCCTGTACGGAAACAAATCCTGAAGAGTTTACTGTGCCCTTGTCATGCAAAACGGACAAGCTGTATTCCAGTAAAGCAGTCGAAGTGAGGTCACTTGCTGAAAGGATGGAACCTAAACAGGTTAAGCTATCTACATGCAGTGTCTCCAAGGCACCCCAAGAGAGTAATGCTGGCTGCCAGGTTCGAGAAGAGCCGACGGAGTGCGAAAAGAGCTGTCTGGGTGATCAAAAGACCAGCGAAATGAGGCAGCATCTGGTTACCTTACGAGAACCAATATGCATACCTGCTAGGTCACAAATTATCACCACAGTCCCGTTGCGAGTGAAGGAAGAAATGCTCTGTCTATCTAAAGAGATAGGCGACGGAGTCTTCCTGGCCAACAGTTTACTCCCTACTGGAAAAGAAACAGTGCTAGTTGCCATACTCAACATTAACAATTTCCAAGTGGTCATCAACAGTTTATTATTACAACTGCTCCCTATACATGACTACGCCGTCATCCCAATAGGAGAAGCCACTGATACACAACACGTTCTCAAGCCGAATAAATCGCAAGCGAGTAACACAAACATCAGTGAGCTTCCCAAGGCAGAACAGAAGTCAAGCAAAACTTCTTTCTCCAGAATACCTAGATATAAGTTACTAACGCGGCCCAAGAGCCCCATACAAGAAGCGTGCGAGCTCAGTAAGACCCGAAAAGAGGCAACAATGACTCCACCGTCCAATAGAATAAGTTACAAAAATTTTACATGGCCAAAGAGCCAAATCAGAGATGTGAGCGAGCTCCAGAAGCCGACAAGCAAAATGCAGCTGACTCCTCCATCCAATATACCTAGGAGTAAGATAATCACACGGGTAAGGAGCCAAACAACAGGTGCGTGTGAGCTCAGTAAGACCTATTCTCAGGCAAAGACGACTCCACCACCCAATAAAATTAGTGTTAAGAAAAAGTGAGGCCCAAGAGCCCTACCAGCAGGGCGTGCGAGCTCAGTAAGACCTATTTAAAGGCAAGGTCGACTCCACCACTTAATAAAATTAGAATTAAGAATACAAGGTGCCCCATAAGCCCTATAAAAGACGCGTGCGAGATCCGTAAGACCTCATTGAAGGCAAAGTTGGCTCCACCGTCAAATATTATTAAGAGAACCAGTTTTTCACGGCCTCCAAAATACAAAAGCGTGCGAGTACACGGACCAATCAAAAGTACCCATAAAACATGGTACTCCACCGTTAAAACTGCAGGAAGCCCATTCCCTGCCATCTAGTAATGTAAGTAAAATAGATAGTAAGTACACAACTACACCAAATGAGGAAAGAGACGCAAGCTTTTCGGAAAACACAGCTATCTTACAACACGTAAGATACTTATTTCCGGATCATGAAGATCCCACACATACTCCGCGAGTCAACAGGTTAGACCAAGAGCTCAGCCTAGACCCAAATCTAAATGCGGAAGAAAAAGCTTCAATATCCGAACTCTGCTACGAGTACAATGATATATTTTACCTTAAAGGTGATAAGCTTACATACACAAATGCTATCACCCACAATATCCCTTTAATACAAGATCAAGCGCCAATAAACCAAAAGGCCTACAGATTACCAGAGACCCAGAGACAAGTAATCAACGAGCAATTAAGAGAAATGCTAGAAAATGAGATAGTCCAAACTAGCAAAAGCCCTTGGAATTCACCCTTATTAGTTGTCCCCAAAAAGGCGGGACCCGACGGTGAAAAAAGGTGGCGCGTCGTTGTCGATTTTCGTAAATTGAATGAAAAGACAATTGGCGATGCATTTCCGCTACCGCGAATCGAGGATATTCTTGACCAACTAGGTTATGCCAGGTACTTTACCACTCTCGATTTGGCCAACGGCTATCATCAAGTCTTAGTCGACAAAAAAGATCGACATAAGACCGCTTTTAGCACTAATTACGGGCACTACGAATTTAAGCGTATGCCATTCGGACTCAAAGGAGCTCCCGCTACATTCCAACGCCTCATGAACTTCGTTCTGACAGGCCTACAAGGCCTCGAATGTTTCGTTTATCTTGACGACATTGTCATTTATGGTAAGAACCTAAATGACCACAATGATAAACTTCGCAAGGTCTTCGACAAATTGAGAGAGAACAACCTCAAAGTGCAGCCAGAGAAGTGCCAGTTCTTGAGACGAGAAGTTGTCTAGCTAGGGCACAAATGCTCTAGCGAAGGTGCATTACCAGACCCCAGCAAAACGGCCTGCGTCCAAACATTCCCTGTTCCTAGAACAGTAAGGCAAGTTCAGTCCGTTTTAGGACTTGCCAATTACTACAGGAAATTCATTCCGGACTTCTCTAAAATAGTTCGTCCAATTACGAATTTACTCCGACAGGATGTAAAACTCACTTGGACCGAGAAATGCCAAGAAGCATTTCAAAGCATTAAAAATGCTCTAATTTTCCCACCACTTTTGATCTATCCAGATTTCTCCAAACCTTTCAATCTTACAACGGACGCCAGCAACGAGGCATTAGGCGCTGTGCTTTCCCAAGGAGAAGTGGGAAAAGACCAGCCTATCGCCTATGCAATCCGAACGCTGAACAAAGCCGAGAGAAATTACTCCACTATTGAAAAGGAGTTATTGGCTATAGTCTGGGCCACTAGGAATTTCCGATGCTACCTCCAAGGCAGGAAATTCACGGTCTATACTGACCACAAGCCTCTCAAAGGTGTCTTTAACGTTAAAGACCCGACTTCCCGTTTGGTGAGACTTCACCACAAATTATCAGAATTCGATTATACCATCGAATATAAACCAGGGAAGTATAATACCAATGCGGATGCATTAAGCCGCATTCCACAAGTATTAATCGAAGACAATACAGGCAACACTTTAACGGTACAAGCCCAAGTCCACCACACTATGGACTCAGATGTGGAGGAAAATATGCCCCCAAATAAAAAGAAACCCAAAAAACCCGCTCATTGCTTCGCCGTGACCAGAGTTCAAAAACAAAAATCCCAAGAGGCCAATACTAGCTCCAGCGCTGAAATACAGCCCACGGCAGCGGAAGATAAAGACACTAAACTCCCAGAGGCGGAAATACAACCCCCTGCTACGCTTGAACAAGAAATAAGTCCAGTCAAGGCACCTGAGATAATCACGAGCCCCAAGGAAGTTCAAACAATCCTAAAGGATTACCACGACTCTCCTTTCGGCGGCCATCAGGGTGTCATTAAGACTTATAAAAGAATCAGACGCAAGTATTGGTGGAGACACATGCTTAGCGATATAAAAAAGTACATAAAAAAATGCCCTAATTGCCAAACAATGAAGGCATCGCCACAATTCAAGATTCCAATGGTAATAGCGGACATCGCAGAACAACCTTTCGACAAGGTTTACCTCGATATAGTAGGTCCACTAGAAGAGACCATATCAGGTAATAAATATATCTTAACTTTTCAAGATAATCTCACCAAGTTTGTCGATTGGTATGCAATACCAACTGGAGAAGCAGTAACGGTGGCGCAAATCTTTTTCAATGAGATTGTCACGCGTTATCGCATTCCAAAGAGAATAGTCACCGATCAGGGAACTAATTTCCTGAGTGAGCTATTCAAGAAGGTCTGCAAACTGCTAAAGGTAAAGAAGTTACAAACTTCCGCATACCATCCACAGTCTAATGGAGCACTAGAACGTGCCCATAGACCATTAATCGAATATCTGCGTACAATCGTAGACGAAAATCACAAAACATGGGATCAATTCCTACGAACCGCTGCATTCGTGTACAATAACAGTGTACACGAGGGTACTAAACTGACCCCGATGGATTGCCTTTACGGCTTCACAGCGGATGTGCCAACTAATTTAAAACGGGACCCTGAGCCCGTATATAACCACGAAAGTTATTACCATATGCTCAAATACAGATTACAAAAATCATATGCTACGGCTCATAAAAATCTCTTAGCCAGCAAACAACGCTCAAAGGCATATTACGACAAAACAGTCAGGCCTCTCACTTTCCACCTAGGAGACAAAGTCCTCCTCAAAAGTGAAAGCCGCAAACACAAATTGTCTCAAATATGGGTTGGCCCATATCTGGTAATCAATGTACCTAGTCCAACAAACACTACCATAAAAATAGGCAAGCGGCAGGTTGTAGTACACAACAACCGTTTAAAGCCCTATTACGAGTAGTACACTGGTACATACACCTTTATAAAATAAGTCCCACTGAAACAAAATTTCGCCAGTTAAACTATTAACTACCCACTTAAAAGGTTCCGCACTCGGGATTACTCCCTATGACTCATGAAGTCAAACTTTACCTAAATTTTATTTAAATTAATAAAAAATACGCTAAATAAACGTACCCACATATACCTTGCTACTTATAACAAAATAATGGTCGACTTAAAAGCTCATAGAGAAATTGATGAAGTTTAGCATGCTCTAACTTACACTCCCCATACCTTGTTTTGGTAGTTACGAGTGAATTAAAAAATTTGTTTTTCTCTCCGGTACAGTTTTGGTGAAAAAGTACAATGCTCTTAACACTAAAAACCCTACTATATATTTACGAGATTCAACATGAATTTTTAAGTTTCTCTGATTCTGTTCTATCTCGTCTTCCTTTTAGCAAGTAAGCTCCCAATTGACAAACTATCAACCGTCTACTTAAGCAATACTATATCTAAATATTACATACATGACCACCTGACTAATAAGCCTACCCTTCATTTTCTGCAGACCATGAAGCACATATTTGTGTTAATGTACTGTCTCCATTTGACAATGGGACAAATAGCAGCGGAATGTTTTAACGGAAATCAACCTGATGGAACTGGACAACCAAACGCTTATGGCAGAACAGGCAGAACATTTAGTATACCGACTATGCTCAAATCGTTCTCAAACGGATGAGCTATGCCTGGTCCAACAAAAACACGTTCATTCACTCTTGGAAAATATCAAGAGAAGAACAAGTGTCATTCGAGAAGTGGTCCCAAAATCAAGATCAACAAGATCTATCTTCGATGGAATAGGCAATGCAATGCACTACCTATTCGGGACCATGGAGAGCACTAATGAACAAGAGGTATACAGTCGACTCGAGGAGCTCGAAACAAATACAAAAGCACTAGCCGACCTGGAAAGACAGCAGATCAGTGTAGTCAAAACTACACTACAACAAATCCAAAAGCCATTGACATCTCTGCAGGAAAGACAACGTCAAATAAACCTCCAGGTAAATAGAATGCAAAATATCACTGATGATTTACTAATGAGACAATTAAGGCAGGAGATAATTTCAAGCCTGACCTTACAAATTGTCGAGATTGAGTATAGGCAACAAGCCTTACTCGACATAATAATCTCCAGTAAAAATCACCAGTTGCATCCACTAGTGGTGTCTCCCAAAAGTTTATTAGAGATATACCACAAGTCCCACGCTACTTGCCCAGATGCACAAAATTGTCTCTCCCTGTTATATAAGACAGCGGAAACAAAGGCTCGTATAGTCCAAGACAAATTAGTTATTAGAATACAACTTCCGATTTTCAATTTACCACAAATGAAGTTGTATAGGATACATAGTTTTCCTATCCATGTTAATAAAAAACAATCATTGGTACCCGAAATACAGTACTCGCACGTAGCGCACCAGGTACAGACACAGGACATATTATTGTTAAAAACACAAGATTTTAAAATCTTCAAAAAGATCACGCAAAATTCCCAAGAGGACACTTACATCGCTAAGCTAGGCATTCCTGTAACAAAGGCAACTCTGTCCAAAGAATGCGCAGTGAAGCTACTCTTTAATCCACTAAACGAAGAGCCACAGTGTCAATTCAGAGCACAAATAACTCCCAGAGACCTACTTATTAAACTAAGTAAACCAAATTCTTGGATATTCTCGTTGATAGAACCAACAATTGTACACCTTCAGTGTACCCAACAATTCCTAACTTCAAAAATAGAAGGCCAAGGAATAATTACTATCAACCATCCCTGTCAATTACAAGTAGGATCACAAATCCTACATTATGAGGCAGAGAATATCCAGCAATTGAGTCTCAAACAACCCAACTACTTCCCAAATATCGCTCCATTAGAGCAAATGGTAGAAAAATACCTCAATGAAACCAAAGAAAAGGTACAGTCTGACAAAATACAAACAGAACTATACTCAGGAGATGACACTAATAGCATCATCCTAGAAGGTACCCAGTCATTAAAAGAACTGGACGAAAAACTAGAAAAAATAGTTCCTCATATCAATCACCACCCTACACATGTCCTAGCTGCAACATCAGTATCCTTAACTGGTGTTGTCATCACATGTATGGTACTGTACCTGGTCGCCAAATGGCTAGTCCCATTCAGTAAAAATTATCGTCTACGTAAAACTGAAAAAAACCCTAGAGGCGGAGGAACAAATCAAACAAATCGAAATAATTGAACCTACCCCTCTCAAAAGGACCCGCACCCTGCCACCTACTAGGTCAGTGCAAGTGGTATAGTGTCACCACTTCAAACGGTCATAAGTACTATCACTAATAGTAGAGCACCTAGAAAATAAATGAAAGTGGTTTCAACAAACCGAAATAAATAATAAGAATATACATATAATAGGGGAGAAGAAATAAATAGTATTAAAAAGCATAGGTTTAAGGAAAACTAGTGTAATAAAAACATATATATATCCAAACTAAAAACAAAGAAAACACGAAACCCTCCCCCGCTAGTGTTTAATGAATAATATAAAAATATAAATATTATCATTATTAACCTAAAATAAAAATTAAATAACCACTAACTTTAGATCATAATAAATATACAAGTGTAACGAAAACAAACATAACATAACATATGTATAACAAAAAAAAAAAAATAGAAATAAATAAGGTAAAAAAAGAATAGAATAGCATAGAAATAGATAATTAATACAATTTTAGAAAATAGGAAGATAACAAAATTTTTTTTTAGAAATAAGAAAATATGTAAAAGCCGAAAACCTATGCCAAACCGACCAATAGCCAAACCAACGAAAAAGCCCCAACAACAACTTACCCCGAGGATTATTCCTCTTCAAAGAATAATCCTCTTTTTCGCAGGGGGAAGGATTGTTGTATACCTAAAAAGGGGTAACAATGATAATTGTAATTAACAATTATCATTGGGAAAAACATGAAAAATATTTGATTTTCATAAATGGAAATAAGCTAATCATGCTTAAAACATGGTTAGCTTATCTCCTAACAAGGCGAAGAAATTGCCATCAGCAATTTCTTCAAATTCCTTCGCATACAATCAAAATATCTTATAACAAAATGACTTGGGAAAAATAAAAGGTTTAAATTTCAACCCAAGTCGTTTCGATAGAAAAATAGCCCCACGACAAATCTTACCTTCAGTAAGATTTGTCGTAAATACGATATGTATGTACATACATACAAACATACATATCGGGCGCATAAAATTTTACGTCGGTGAAGATTGAAATGATCAAGTCTTCACCGAAAAAAGCTCTTATCAGCGAATTGTCGCGAGCTGCATACATTGTGATCGCAACAATGTATGCACGATAGCACGACGATGGTTGGATATTTATGAAAATATCAAATTTCAATTCCAACCATCGTTCGTCGCGATAATTCTGGGCATGTTTAAACATGCCCAGCGGTAAATAATTTTCTCAGGATAGGAATGCTAATTAAGCACTTTCCTATCCTGAACAACTAGACTTGCGATTAAAAAGATCCAAGTCGAGCACAGTCGATTTTAAGCAGTAACAGCGGCCAGGTTTCGGCAGTGGAGTTTGAGAGTTTTTTAGAATTTTAAAGTCGCGCGATTTATTTGAACAGGTACGAATCCTTAAAAGTATTATGAGAGTTCAAGTTTGGTTCGGCGAGTACGGCACGGTTTTGGTCGGGTATTTTTATTAAACAAAAAAAAAAAAAAACTATTTGTATCCGGTAAAAGAACGACAAGAGAAAGTGTGAAAACCGGTGAAACAACGAAAGAAACGGTATACAATAAGAGAAGAGTTGTATGATTAGTGGTAATTAGGATAGTGAGTCGTGTAAAGAAAAAATAAATATCCAACCTACTATAGAAAGTGAAGCGTGGTTTCAATATTCCCAAAGGAATATAAGCCAACTAATTCCCGCGCACCACTTGGTAACAGTGAGTACCTCCCTTAATTACAGAATAAAATTGGAGTGTGGTATTTTAGACGCCCGAATATATAACAAATGCTTCCATGGCTTCTACGTCGAGGTGAATAACTTAATTTTTCGAGAGATTTTCGGACACATGTCCATCTTCCCCTCTTAAAAGGGATGTTAGGGGTTTCGCAAGTTTTGCATAGTCTCTTATGAAACGACGATAATAGCCTGACATACCGAGAAATGATCTCAAATCTTTTAGTGCTTTAGGCGGTTGCAAATTGATTATTGCCTCCACTTTCTTATGGTTGGTTTTAATACTTTGTTTCGACACTACGAACCCAAGAAATTCGAATTGTTCCTGGAGAAATTCGCATTTGTCTAATTGAATCTTTATATTTGCTGCTTCTAAAGTGTTAAATACTTTTGCTAGGGTTTCGAAGTGTTCTGATTCGTTTTTTCCGAATATGATTATATCGTCGATGTAAACATAGCATATCTTGCCTATGTGTTCCCGCGGAATATGGTCTAGGGCTCTTTGAAAAATAGCAGGGGAATTTTTCAGCCCAAAGGGTAGACGAGTGAACTCATACTTTCCATTATTGATAGAGAAGGCGGTTTTCTCAGTATCAGACTCTTTGAGTAGTATCTGATGGAAACCACTTTTTAAGTCTACTATTGTGAAGAAGTTGTTTTTCCCTAGGTTTGCCAACACTTCGTTAATTTCTTGGATTGGATATTTATCCGGTATAGTGACTGTGATTAGTTTGCGGTAATCGATGACCATTCTGTATTTTTTCTCGCCAGATGCATCCAGTTTTTTTGGGACGACCCAAACTGGTGAGTTGTATGGTGATCTTGATGGTCGTATGCTACCGTCTTCAAGTAGTTTTTTTACTTGGGTTTCAACTTCATCTTTTAATGACATGGGATAAGGGTACGATTTTTAGTAGACTGGGTCAGTTGAAGTTGTTCGTATTTCGCTTTTAACAGTAATAGTGTACGTTAATTTTTCATCAGGCTCAGAGAAGAGACTGGGATTTTGCTTAATTATGTGATTAAGCTTAGCGATTTGTTCCTGATTCATGTGGGAAGTTCGAATATAAATTGAATTAATAGAATCAGATATGTGCTGTTTGAGTTTTATGTGAATGTTTGGTTTGATAATCATGAAATCTTGGTTTGTGTGGATAACAGCATTAAGTTCCTTAAGACAGTCATTGCCAATTCCGTCGAATGAAATAAGACTGGGAAGAATAAAAAAGTTTAAGTTTGCCGTTTCTGGTCCAAAAAGATTTACTATTATATGATGGGTAATTTCGATATTGCCTCCGACTGAGGTAGCGAAAAATCGTTATTTATTCGAAATGGGATGTCGAGGTTGAATGTAGTTTTTATGAGATCCTGTATCTATTAAGAATTTCAGAACCTTTCCGCTCTTCGCTGTTTATTCAAAATAGGAAAGCGAAGAGCGCTTTAATCTAAAAAATAGATATCATCTATGTAGTCGTTTGGGTGGATCAAAGATAGAGCTGTCAGAACTTATGTAATTACTTAGGCTTTGATCGTAGTTCAAATCTTCAGTTTTTATGTTTTCTTCGTATTCGTTTTCTTCGGTTGTTTGCTGATTGGTAATCGCAACGTCATTCGGGTCCTCCTATTCTATATGATTTCTTCTTTGTTGTTTATATGAAGGATGAACCTGTTGAGAGGGTGGTCGCTTCTAATGAATTGGCGATTCCTGTTTGGATAATTTTGATAGTTCGCTGCGCGAGAGCGTAATGAATGATCCACATCCATAGGCTCGGGTCTAGTCGATGGTTTCGGCGGCAGTGGTGTTTGCCGGGAATAATAGCGTGGCTGTTGTTGCCAATGAAAATTAGATTTTTGTATCCTCTGAGGATTATGGACAAGTTCAGGGTAAAATTGATAATTATTTTCTTCTCGGTAATTACTTCTTCTTGGAGGAGTAAGCGGTATGAGTCTGTGTTGAGGTCTATTTGTAGTATGATGGGCATGTTGAACTCGGAAGTTTACATTTTCGAGTTTAAGACATAAATGTAATTCCTGGGGTAGATCTGATGGTTCTCTCATGCTGAGGAGTCTTGGTAGATCACCTTTAAGACCTCTAACAAAGGTATCTAAAGCTTTGTCCCGATAAGCTTGAGTCATGTTTTCAAGGACTCGTTGGTCTTCTCCATGCTACTGAGTTTATTTAATATTAGTGACAGATGCCGATAGACTGTTTGGTAAAATTCATAAGTTGCCTGGTTTCCTTGTACCAGAGTCGTCATCTGATACTTCAGCGTTCCTAAGTCTCTTTTATCTGCATAGTGCAAAGTGAGGCACTTTGAGATCTTCTCCCAATTTAGTGGAGTATTGTAGGACTCGAGAGCTACATCTGCTTGACCTGTAATTTTATTTCTAATCACGTTTAGGATACCGTAATATATCGCGGTTCCTTTTAAATGTGCATAAACTGTGAGAATTCGCTCAACGCTTTTTTTCCAAGAGGAGAACTCTCCAGGTTGACCTGAAAATTCTCGAAGGCTTTTCACGAAATCGGGAATTTTATCCATTTCTGATAAATTACCCTCGTTTCCAGCGTCAATTCGCTGGTCGATGTCGTTATCAATGTCCGCTGCCGGATTAAGGAGGGTCTGAAGAATAGTTCTACCTTCTCTTCTAAGAACATTTATTACTAACCTATTTACCAACTCTGCTAATTGAATCTCAGGATTAACAACTTGCGGAGGTGGGTTTACAATTTCATTGGGTTTAGGAGTTGGTGGACTTGAATTTACAGATGTCGCATTTAAATTAGGCGGTCTCAAAGTATTATTAGGATTCGCCATTTTATGTAGAATGCAGAAAAACTTCTTTGAAAATTAATTGATTTGTTTTTGTTTTTTTACACTTTTTAAATTTTTCCAAATTCTGGAAAAAATTCATTTACTTTTTTTCTCAAAAATATTTAATGAGCACCTTTTTTTTTATATCAGAACTCTGCAAACTCTTATTTATTTATATGTATGTATTTTTTTTTATATTCAATGATCACTCTTAAATTCTATAAGATGATTAAATTCTATCTAAATATATTTTGAGATAATATTCATTTTCACATAGTTTTTTTTTATATTCTGGATTTCCAGTAAATAATTCACCTTTCTGATGAAGTTGTCTTAAAATCTTTATCTTTTCTTTCCTTGAAATACTATTCAGTGATTTAAAAATTCTGGGCTCAATTTGTACTTTATCATTTATTTTAAAACAACACAAAAGAAAATATTTCAACAACATTTTTTTTCTCTTTTTTACATAAAATTTTTCTCTTATAATACTCCTTTACTGCATTTTAATTCGATAATTTGGAAAAAATAAGAGAAAATAAAATTTTATTTTAATGAAAAATTTCACTCGTTCAATGTGTTAATGATATAAAATAAATCACTTGATATAAACCAGTTAAGAATGAGGAACTTTCTAATATAACGTAACTCACAATATGAAAATTAGGTGCGGGGTTCGCATTCTTTCTGATGATGACCGATGCTGCGGATGGTGTCTTTAACAGAATTATTCAAGGCGTGGTTGTCCTGTGTATCCTGTTTTTAGGCGTGATAATCCTTGTCTCCTATTTTCCTTTAGGCGTGGTTGTCCTGCTATAGGGATAATTATTTTTCACTTTTACCGCTACACCGGTCCCTGCTCGGGCGCCAGTTAATAATTTCACTTATACGTTTGTGAAAAAAAAATAAATAGAACAACTTTAAATTAACTTCCGACTTTATTTCGTGAAATATAAATGAGAACTGAACTAAGAAATAATCTAAAAGTAAAGCGCCAAGTTGAGGCTAATGGCAGAAACACATCGCGGCCTCAAGGCCCCTCGAGGTGTTGTCAAAATTTCCAACACGGGCTTTTAAATGATGCAACACAAAACCAAGCCAGCAGCTAGCCTCAAGGCCTAGCCGCAAAGCTTGCTTTGCTCAATGTTCGAAATTTTTCTCTCTCAGGCCTACTTCTGTCAACAGATGTACTAACAAAATTACAATGACAGCACCGAGCCTGGTGGTATCATTTTGTTTTCATCTCTCTGCGACAAGCCTTCAGGCGAGCTGCGAGGAAGCCTGAGAGAGGCCAGGCCTGAGGCTTGCTTGGATGTGTTTCTGCCTTAAGATGATTCCCATGGCTGGCATGCAAGCATTAGAAAAACTGCAATCGCTGCAATTCCCACAGGTGGCTTGATATGATGATTACACGTGATTAGGTGTTGTATTCCTCGTCACATGCACTCATATTTGTTAAGTTACATGTGATACAATACGTCTATCCGCACATGGCGTGTTAGGCAAAGATTTGGATTTCTAGGCAAGTAGTTGCTATCTCGCGTGGTGGTAGTCATTACCTATGAATGGTATCGATACTTTACTACAATCAAGAGTCACACAATCCATCGCAGCGCAAGCAAACTTTCGAGTTGTAAATTACAAGTGATTATAGCAAACATACGCTTCATCTCAAAGCTTTACGACAACCTTATGCAAGCTCATCAAGCTGTTAATGAATGAGGGAAACAACTCCTCAATCTACTCAAGCTCCAGTTATAACTTCTCCAACTATTTCTCAAGTTGTAATTCTTCAACCATCCCTGTGCTCTGTTATGGTAGCATATGATCACGATCTTAATGTTGTATGCTATGGTACTGACCTCTATACTCAGTAGCTGTCAGAGGAAAGAAGCATGCCATGTGCGGGAACATTGAGACCGAGGAAGATGCTGGAAAAAGATGACAGAAGGGAAGGCAGACATATTGATTCTTATGCAATTGGTGGAAGAGGAAGCAGTAAAGTGGGAAACGATTTTCTTAAAAAAAAAGCAACCACCACGAATCAAATGCTGTAAAATCTTCAACCATGAAAATGCAAGTTGAGATAACAAAAAAAAAGAAAAAAGACACTCAATGTTAGATTCAATACTTCTTTTAAATTTTATTCTCTATAGTGTAAAATAATCTTATCAAAAAAATGCTTCTCCAAATCCGCACACTGAACCTTGCTAATCGCTCTACCAGCCCGTCTCAAATCTAATCATCATTTTATTTCAAACGAAAAATTAACCGCTTTTTTCATTTCCCCAATCACTCTGTTGCACCAATCCGCATGTCTTTTCAAATCATGCCCTAACTGACCACTTGAACAGCTGCTTCTCCCAAGGTTAATGACCGATGATAAATCAATCAGGTTGATCTTAGCTCACAACCATGGCAATGTTCATAACTTCGCCCTTTCGTAACTTATGCCCCATTTTGGAAGCTTTGGCAAAGCTTAGAGCTTTGTTTTGTTAGTGACGTGACAATGACAAATGTCAATAGTTTCAGTAGGCAATGATATGATAAATATGTCGAATTATATTTGGTGTCGCGAGTGTTTGAATAGGAAATTAATTATAATAAAACAATCCGAAGTGTTCTTGCTATAAACAAAGTTCAGTGTGACAAAATAATTAATTTTTATAAGTTTTGATGTAATTTTAAAGAAATTTAGAAATACAACACTGCAACATAACCTATTCTACGGATGTTTAATGGAATACATCTCAGTTAAGTGATTAGTATAATTAAAATGATAACAATGATTCTTTGGTTGAATTTCCAGGTTGTTAGATATTCTACAGTTGGATGAACATTCTCCGCTCCGTTGGAAGTTCTGATTCCAAAACCTGAGTGAGTGACTCGATGTGGATTATAGGCTGTAAGGAGAATAACAAATCCTTAGGTCATGTAATGTTCTTAAACTACAAGTACTTAGCTTTGCATAGTCGGGAGCGGATTAGTCTCGCTCCCATTCCCACGTTGGTAGAATCGTGATGAACCGTTGGATACTGACGTTAAATGGTGATCATCTTATCTCATTATGCATCTGAATGTAGTTCATCCGAGTATTCGACATTATGTACCGCGAAAATCGAGTTCAAGTGTGGTTCGCGCGCGATGGTGAGTAAATAAACATAAACACTTCATTTCTGTCCATTTTAGGTTTACATAACGTGGATGTATAGTTCAAAGTTGTGCACGATATTGGGATTGTTAATTCGTTTTTATTAGGCATGTACTTTTAATTCAAGAACTTATTAGTTTTTACTTATTAATTAAGTTATGTAAATTATACTCATTATTTTTAGGTTAAGTTCAGTGTCATACGTTCAGTGTCATACGTTCAGTGTCATACGTTCAGTATTGTTGTTGTTTTGTGCGTTATCTTCGATTGGTAATAGACATATTTTAGTTATAGGTCTTTTTATGAGTGAGTTGCGCGTTCGTACCGTTGCTACACGTGTTAGGTTAACTTTTCCTGGGTGTATTTTCGCAATTCTTCCTAACGGCCATTTACCAGGTGGTGTTCTTTCATCCTTCAGGAGCACAATTTGTCCCTCTTCTAGATTTGCCTCTTCCGTACGCCATTTTCGCCTTTGTTGTAGTTGGTGTAAATATTCTGATGACCATTTTCGCCAAAACGATTGATATAGTTGCTGTAAAAGCCTCCAACGTGTCGCAGGATGCATGGTTTCTGGTATTTCAGGTTCGGGTGGGTTCAATGGTGATGTTCCCATTAAAAAATGGCCTGGCGTAATAATTTCTAGATCCGATGGGTTATTTGAGATGGGGCAAAGCGGGCGTGAATTGAGGCAGGCCTTGATCTGGCAAAGAATGGTCGTGAGCTTCTCAAATGTGAGGACTTGGTCGCCTATTGTTTTCTTAAGGTGTGTTTTGATGGACTTCACTCCTGCTTCCCACAAGCCTGCAAAATGAAGTGCTCCTGGTGGATAAAAATGCCATTGTTGAGCACAGCTAAAAATAAAATAAAAAGATATTAGCATTTGACAAAAACTGTATTTTTTGTACTTCCCTAGGATATCGTCCAGTCATCTACAACATCATCCTGCAGCCTCAGGAACTAATCTGAAAATGAAAACAATGCATTGATTAGTTTAAATGCAGCAATATAAAAAACTAACAAACAAAACAAGAATAAATTCTACGAATCACATGTAAAACTGCCAAGAAACGAATTTCTTGGCAGTACAACAACAATTGCATACAAATGTTAACATTGTCAATTTCTTGCAAAATTCATATTCTGTGCATAATAAACATTTGCAAAATATGCAAATATGTTTATATATGCAAATTACATGAATTTGCATTATGCACACAGCTTACAATGAATAAAAATCAACAATTTACAGCCTTATTGACATTTTTGACATGGAATTACAACATGAACAATTTATCATAATATGCTTATTTTTCGCAAATTGTTCATGCTGGAACTTACAAATAACACACAAATAATATTCAAAGAATAATTCAAACCACTTACCTGAATAATTAATCCAATAATTGGGGAGAAATCAGCACACCAAACACACGGCACTCTTTACTTAAAAACCGCGATACGAACTGTCAAATTGATTCGCGAAGAAGTTAATTTGATGAAAACGAACGCGCGCTACCTGTTGGTAATACCAAAAAAACCGCAAAAGTTACCAGGTAAGCAAATATTCGCGAAAAAAGGTAGATTAAATTCCCATAATAAGTGGGAAAGAGAAAGATGCGAAAACGAGATGCAAGAAAAATGAGAAATATTTGCGTTCCACATTGGAAATTGTCATAATATGGCAGGAAGTCGCCATCTTGATAAATTTCAGAAAAATTAAAATATTTAATAAAATAAATTACGAAAATTCATGGATAATTTAAAGTAAATTAGTTGAAGGAAATTGGCACATTTTGACATAAGCATACAAGTCAAACAAAGTCGAAAAATATGCTTAATTTGCATTTTCTTGTGGGACATATGTCAAAATGGCCGCTTAGAGCCTATAAAAAGGAGGCAATTTCTAAGATCTCTCTCAGTTTTTAGACAGCGATCATCAATTGTAATTCAAAGCAGTATAATTTCAACCAAGTTTTTTCTCAGTTTTTTGACAGTTCCTCAGCAGATAATATTTGTTTCATTTTTTCAGCAAAGAAGCATAAAAATAAACGTGCCATATTAAAGGTACAACATTTTTACATGCTTGAACTTTGTGTGCAGTGGGTGTTGGCAGAGGACAGGAAGTTTTTGGGTTATTGTATTCTACAGATAAGTATTGTGTTAAATTAGTGCGTAGATTTAAGTTTCTTGCAGAAAAATTAAATACATGCCAGCTTTCGGCATTTTAATGATACATGCATAGAAACAAATTAGTTAAGTAAGTTAAAATAAGCGCAAAGTGAATAAGTGTATAACGCGTAAAATTAGAAAGGGCTACAAATTGTATTTAGTCAAATACATGCCAAAATACGGCATAATGACTACATATGCAATCTAGCAATTAGTGAAAAAATTAATTTGTAGTGAATCTATAAATTGAAGTGTTTCACATTAGAGTTATTTAATAAATACAACAGTAAACATAATCATACATATCTTTTTTTCATACCGCTACACTGTCCACCTAAATGCCGTAATATAGCTGTAGTTATCGATTGCAGCTACATTACAAAACATTTATTGGTGGTTCCATCCAGGATTGTGTGCCTGTTTACTGTTGTGATTGCAAATAATTCCAGTACACTCAATTTAGTGATAAACATTTTTTAAAATTATTTTTTCGAGTTAAAAACCATCGAAAATTAAGTTATAACCGTGCTTAGACGTGGCAATTCTAATTAAAAAACATCGAAAATAAAGTTATAACTGTGTTTAGACGTTGCAGTTCTCATTAAAAACTACAAAAATTAATTTATAAACGTGCTTATACGTAAAACTTCAGGGTGCCCAGACGAGGCAGCTCGAATATTATCGAAATTTCTGTTATAATTACTGAACTTACATGTCAGTAAATCGTGTTACATAGTTAATTGCTGAACTTACATGTCAGTAACTCTTAATAAATAGTTGGTTAATTAAATTAATTAAAATTAGTAACAAAAATTTAGTTAAATATTTTTCACGTCAATTTGTCATACACGGTATCAATTTACGTTCTTCGACTAAATTTCCATTTATCCCACACGTGGCATTAAATTGCTTCCTTCAATTATTTTCATCATTTAACCCACACGGTTAATTAACTAATAGTAGAATATCAATCAACCTGGATTCAGTAGATAAACTAATCCTTACGGAAAGCATATTGCGTGCACGAATTGAAAGGTTAATCGAAAATGGAAAGCAAACGAACCTTGTTAAACGAACACAAGGCTTTTATGAAACTAAAATTACAGAGTTGAAGAAACTATGGGAAATATATAGCGATACAGATATGGCAATAAATCAGGCTTTATTAGAAAGTTCTGATGAAAAGCAACATGAGTATTTGGCCCAAGATAATCATAGCTCAACAGAGTTAAAATATTCCGAATATATGGGAGAATTAGTAGAAGGATTGCGGAAATTCGTCCCCACTACTGAAGCATCAAGCTCGGGACAAGTACCAATTCATTCGACAACTGTTGTTCAACAGGAATCATTCCTTCCGCGCATTCAGTTGCCCAAGTATAACGGCAACTACGATTTATGGCGATCATTTCATGATCTATTCATTTCTATTGTTCATGACAATACAAAGCTAACACCAGTTCAAAAGCTGCATCATCTGAAATCTTGTTTAGTGGGTGATGCTGAGAAATTGTTGCGGCACACCCCAGTAACAAATGAAGATTACATGCCAGCATGGAACAAGTTAAAGGCTAGATATGAGAACAAGAGAATTTTAGTTAATCATCAATTAAAGGTTTTGGTAAACCAAGCCAAACTAAATTCAGAGTCTGCTAAAGGACTCAAGTCAATAATTGATACAACAGACGAATGTATCCAACAATTACAAAGTTTAGAAGTTGATACGACATCGTGGGATGTACTTCTAATACATCTGTTAGTACAGAAATTACCATTCATCGCCCTCAAACTGTGGGAAGAAGAGCAGGGAGGTACACAAGAACTCCCAACATTCAAGTCATTTAAGCAGTTTTTAAGTACGCGTTTAAGAATTTTAGAATCGTTAGCAGATAGTGTAGTTAAGTCCACACAACCCAAATCAAGCTGCACACCTGAAACAACTAAATCATACCATATTACAAAGGGAATCAAATGCCCAGCATGCAATGCAAGTCACTTTTTACAAAGATGCCCGAACTATCGTAGGATGGACATACCATCACGATATCAGATAATCAAGGCATCAAGCCGTTGTACCAATTATTTAGGCTTGCATCATGTCAACAATTGCACTAGCAAATATAGCTGTCAAAGATGCAACAAAAAGCATCATAGCACCTTGCATGAAGACTACAACAGGGACAAACCCAATCATGCAGCGGTCGGAACTGAGCATAGGTCAAATACTAACAATCAAGCTAGCAATACTATGCATAAACGCTCTCCACGGTTACAGTCAGTGAACAACACTGACGACTTAAACACTAGTCAAAACTTTGTAACTAGAGAGGACCATAATGCACTACTATCAACAGTGTTAGTAGTGGCACAAATAAAAAGCGGGAACTCACACATTTATTACAGAGGAAGCCTGCAGGAAACTGGGAGCATGTCGCAGCCCAACTACAGTATCAATTACTGGCTTAAACACTAGCCATACAGCAATTTCAACACAGCAAACCACACTCACACTTCGATCACGAAAGGCGAAGTCTACAAGAATATTAGAAGAAAATTTTCTGATATTAAACAAAATCACAGATCATTTACCTTCCAGAATAATCTCTAAAAGGGAATGTTTACATCTCAATAAACTGCCACTAGCTGATCCCACATTTTGGAAGCCTGGAAAGGTAGATGCTTTACTAGGAGCAAGAGTTTATGCTCAGATAGTATTAAACGGCATTAAACATGGATCTAATACTACCCCAACAGCCATTAAAACAATATTTGGTTGGATTTTACTAGGGTCAACAACAAATGTTGTAGAAAATAATACATCAGCGTTTACCGTTACAACTGATGACTTAGCTGAACAACTTAAAATGTTTTGGGAAACAGAAGAGTTTCCCACAAATCCGAATCTCAACAAAGAAGACAGAGAATGTCAACAGAGATATCAACTCACCCATCAACGTCTTCACAATGGTACTTACCAGGTGATATTACCATTTGTAAATGATGAAGTGCCTGACCTAGGGCAATCAAGACAACAAGCAATTAAACGCTTTCAAGGAATACAACGTCAACTTGAAAGGAATCAAGCTTTAAAGTCCGAATATGAGAAATGTTTAGATGAATACCTCGAGTTGGGTCACATGGAGGAAATACCTCCACCCAACAACAACGAGCCACACTACTACATACCTCACCATGCAGTTGTCAAAGAAAGCACGACAACAAAGGTGAGAGTAGTAAGTGACGCTTAAGCGAAAACGTCAAATGGCAACTCACTCAATGAGTTCCTATTAAAGGGACCAGTTTTACAACCTGTAGTATTGTCTAAAAGATGGCAGTACATTCAACAATTGAATAAAAAATTTTGGGATAAGTGGTCAAAGGATTACCGTAACCAATTGCAGAACAGACCCAAATGGTACACAAGACAACCGAACATGCATGTTGGAGATGTTATTCTTGTTAAAAGCGAAAACATGCCACCCATTAGCGGGGCAATGGGTATAATAGAGCAAATACATCCAGGTGCCGATGAGCTAGTGCGGGTAGTACGAGTCAAAACGCGAAATGGTAGTTTCTTACGACCAATCGCTAAAATTAGTCCTCTACAACTAGCATAAGACTAACTGCCTGTTATTAGTGTCGTCATGTGTCTGTCCAAATTATCGCATTGTTGGCTGAGGGTCATCATAATTTTGATACACCATACTAAGCAGCTACTATTTCAGATGTCATCCACATATGAGCAAGAGGATATGCTATACATTTTAGAGGATATACAGTTTAGCCCACCAGGAAGTCCAGAACGCAGGATGCTTCGTGACCCAGGGTGCGATGTCTTCGGCATGCCTCGACCAGAATTGGCTCATGAATTGATACCGCGGGACAGAGAAGAACCGTCAACGAGCCGTGCATCAACGAGCCGAGCATCAACAAGCAGGGCATCAACAGGCCAAGCAACGACGATTCAAGCGACCAGGGTGACAACTCTACCGTTTGTGGGTCCGACTCCCTACACGGATCCACATCCAAAATAAACAGCAGTAGTCAATGGCAGACGCATTACTGCTTTGACAAAGCTTCTGCCGACTACAACCATCAATGAATACGAAATGAGAGCAAATAACAGCTTTCATAGATTAACAACTCGAGAAAACGAAGATATATATTTGCCTCGATACGTTTTGCAGCGCATTGACGTCAGAGCAATACAACTGCGACGAAACAGGGAGAAAACCATTAATCTCCCAGATAAATATCAGGTTCGACTACGAGTCAATAAGGATGGCAAGTTAACCTTCCATCACTACCATAAGAGGGGTATATGCAAAATAAAAAATGCATTAGTTGAACAAACTGTTCAACGGGGGGAGTATGTTGAGCACAGCTAAAAATAAAATAAAAAGATATTAGCATTTGACAAAAATTGTATTTTTTGTACTTCCCTAGGATATCGTCCAGTCATCTACAACATCATCCTGCAGCCTCAGGAACTATTCTGAAAATGAAAAAAATGCGTAGATTAGTTTAAATGCAGCAATATAAAAAACTAACAAACAAAACAAGAATAAATTCTACGAATCACATGTAAAACTGCCAAGAAACGAATTTCTTGGCAGTACAACAACAATTGCATGCAAATGTAAACATTGTCAATTTCTTGCAAAATTCATATTCTGTGCATAATAAACATTTGCAAAATATGCAAATATGTTTATATATGCAAATTACATGAATTTGCATTATGCACACAGATTACAATGAATAAAAATCAACAATTTACAGCCTTATTGACATTTTTGACATGGAATTACAACATGAACAATTTATCATAATATGCTTATTTATCGCAAATTGTTCATGCTGGAACTTACAAATAACACACGAATAATATTGAAAGAATAATTAAAACCACCTACCTGAATAATTAATCCAATAATTGGGGAGAAATCAGCACACCAAACACACGGCACTCTTTACTTAAAAACCGCGATACGAACTGTCAAATTGATTCGCGAAGAAATTAATTTGATGAAAACGAACGCGTGCTACCTGTTGGTAATACTAAAAAACCGCGAAAGTTACCAGGTAAGCAAATATTCGCGAAAAAAGGTAAATTAAATTCCCATAATAAGTGGGAAAGAGAAAGATGCGAAAACGAGATGCAAGAAAAATGAGAAATATTTGCGTTCCACATTGGAAATTGTCATAATATGGTAGGAAGTCGCCACCTTGATAAATTTCAGAAAAATTAAAATATTTAATAAAATAAATTACGAAAATTCATGGATAATTTAAAGTAAATTAGTTGAAGGAAATTGGCACATTTTGACATAAGCATACAAGTCAAACAAAGTCGAAAAATATGCTTAATTTGCATTTTCTTGTGGAACATATGTCAAAATGGCCGCTTAGAGCCTATAAAAAGGGGGCAATTTCTAAGATCTCTCTCAGTTTTTCGACAGCGATCATCAATTGTAATTCAAAGCAGTATATTTTCAACCAAGTTTTTTCTCAGTTTTTTGACAGTTCCTCAGCAGATAATATTTGTTTCATTTTTTCAGCAAAGAAGCATAAAAATAAACGTGCCATATTAAAGGTACAACATTTTTACATGCTTGAACTTTGTGTGCAGTGGGTGTTGGCAGAGGACAGGAAGTTTTTGGGTTATTGTATTCTACAGATAAGTATTGTGTTAAATTATTGCGTAGATTTAAGTTTCTTGCAGAAAAATTAAATACATGCCAGCTTTCGGCATTTTAATGATACATGCATAGAAACAAATTAGTTAAGTAAGTTAAAATAAGCGCAAAGTGAATAAGTGTATAACGCGTAAAATTAGAAAGGGTTACAAATTGCATTTAGTCAAATACATGCCAAAATACAGCATAATGACTACATATGCAATCGAGCAATTAGTGAAAAAATTAATTTGTAGTGAATTTATAAATTGAAGTGTTTCACATTAGAGTTATTTAATAAATACAACAGTAAACAGAAGCATACATATCTTTTTTTTATACCGCTACACTGTCCACCTAAATGCCGTAATATAGCTGTAATTATCGATTGCAGCTACATTACAAAACAGCCATTCTATGTTGTCATTTATTGATGGTGATGGCAGTTGTGAACGGAGGTTTCCTTCTGTGACTAGCTGCTTACTTGCTCCCACGAAGTTGGTGCCACAGTCGCTATATATATACATTGGAACTCCACGTCTTCGAGTGAATCGTCAAAAGCAGGCTAAAAATGCCGCCGTTGTCAAATCACTCACCGCCTCAATTTGTATGGCTTTTGTTGCTAGACAAACAAATATGCAGATATATCCCTTGTAGGTTGTTCTTCCCCTTCCTTTGGATATTTTAACATCTATGGGCCCAGCATAATCAACACCAACATGAGTGAATGGTCTTGTAGGTGTTATTCGTGGCTGTGGTAAGTTGCCCATGATTTGTGATGCAAATTGAGTCTTGTTCTTAAAGCACTTTAAGCATTTGTGTGTGTGTTGTCGAAGTATCAGTTCTGCATTTAGTATCCAATATTTTCTCCTGAGTACGCCTAGCATCAGTTGTACTCCTCCATGAAGTGTTGACAAATGAATTTGGTCAATTATTAGTTTCGACAGATGACTATGATTTGAAAGAATTATTCGATGTTTCTGGTTGTATGGTAGCTGGCTTTCATTTAGACGTCCTCCAACTCTAAGCACGTCCTGTGAATCTAAAAATGGGTTTAATGACAGCAATTTACTTTTTCTGTGAATTGTTTTTCCATTTTTCAAATTACTTATATCTTCGTGAAAAGTCTGATCTTGAGCCATTTTCAAACATGTTATTAAGGCGCTACGTAACTCCGATGGTGTAAGTTGACCCACTGTTTTTATATGTATTTTATAGAATCTGAGACAATATGCTATTACTTTTATCAACTTGGACAACGACGAGTATTTATTAAATATATGTTCTGTATCGTTAGAATATTGTACTAAAAAGGTTTTAATGGGTTTGCATTCTTCTGTGGTACTCACTTCCACCATTTTTGAAAGGTTTGGCCAAAAATATGAATTACGCTTCAACCGTGCCGGCCCATGCCACCAAAGCTTATTATTCAATAACGATTCAGGATCAATACCTCGACTTGCTATGTCTGCTGGGTTATCTTCAGTTCAGACGTGATGCCATGTTTAAGGTATCAGAATTTCCTGGATTTCGCTGACACGGTTTGCTACGAACGATTTCCATCGTGAGGGGTGTCCTCTTATACATGCAAGGGTTATTGTAGAATCTGTCCAAGCGTGATTTTCTTTAATATGTAATTCCAATGATTCTTGTACCTTTTTCATGAGTCTCGCTAATAGAACAGCTCCACATAATTCGAGTCGAGGAAGCGTGATTTGTTTAATTGGAGCAACACGGGTTTTAGATACAATTTGTGTTGTCGTGGTTTCTGTTGAACTTGATGACTTAAGGTATACAGCTGCTGCATAAACCCTTTCGGATGCATCACAAAAACCATGAAGTTCATGGTTTGTTAAACCTTTTCTGTTAGACTTTATCCACCTGGGAAATTTCAATTTTTCAAGCTGTTTCAAATGCGTCCTATATGAGAACCACTCTTCTTTAAGCTTCATAGGTACTTCGTCATCCCAAGCTAATCCTGTTAACCATAACTGTTGCATCAGGATTTTTGCTTTGACTATAGTAGGAGATATCCAACCTAGCGGGTCGAATAACCGTGCAATATCCGGCAGTAGTATTCTTTTTGTTAAGGGGCCTTTGATTTCTTGAAGTGAAACCTTGAAGATGAACGAGTCCTCAGCTGGATGCCAATGAACTCCAAGTGCCTTAATAGATGATTCGTACTCGATCTTTAGTGGCAAAGCAATCTCTCGATCCTTGTTTGGGATTTTTTCCAAAAATTCTGTTCTATTCGAAGCCCATTTATGCAATTCAAATCCTCCAGATTGCATTAAGTGGATTATTTATCCTTGTAAACTTAAAGCCTCTTAGATGGTATCAGCACCCGACATCAGATCGTCAACGTACAAGTCACGACTCGCTATTTCGCAAGCTGCAGGATAATTTCGTGCTTCATCAGTCGTCAGTTGTTGAATCACCTTTGTAGCTAAATAAGGTGCAGAAGCGTTTCCAAACGTCACTGTATTGAGTTTGAAGTCTTGTATCGGCTCGTCTTCATTCCATCTCCATACGATGCGTTGATAATCTGCGTCTTTGTCCTCATGTAGCTTGATCTGTCGATACATCTTGGTTAGTCTGCTGTAAAGGCAATCTTATATGTTCTCCATCTTATAAGCAGCTGCATTAGTTCTTGCTGTATTGTCGGACCGACCAATAACTCTTGGTTAAGAGATACTCCAGTGGTAGTTTTGCTTGATGCATCGAAAACCACTCGAACCTTAGTAGTAGAACTAGATTCCTTAATGACGGCGTGATGTGGTAGATAGCAGCTTGTATAGAAAATTGTTTTAGTATTTGCTGAATAGTTTCCGTGTGTGGTTTCTGATGTAAAAACCGGTTCCATGTGATTCAGATCAAGATATTCTTTAATGCATTTGTGATACTCCTGTCTTAGAACATCATTTCGCTTCAAGTGTTTTTCCAATGACATTAATCGCCGAATGGCTAGATCACGTGATCTTCCTAGTCGTTCGGGGTGACCTGATGGATGTCTAAATGGTAGCTTAACTAAGAATTTGCCACGATGATCTCTTTGATGAGTGGCTGCGAAGATGTCTTCACATTTCTTCTCTTCAGGAGTAAGTTTCCTGGGAGCTGAGATTTCTTCTACTTCCCAAAACCTTCTCAGGACAATATCTATATCAGCACGGCTGTGTAGGCTAATGAGCCGTATGGAGGGTGAATCAGTTAAACAATGTACGTTAACGGGTCCGGATACAATCCATCCTAGCTCTGTCTCTTGGCCAATGGGTGAATCTGTGGGTCCTTTTCTTACTCCTGTTAACAGGATTTTTACATAAATGTCTGCTCCGAGTAGGACATCAATCCTTCCGGGTTTCATGTATTCAGGGTCTGCTAGCGAAATGTTTTGCAAATGCTCCCAGCTTCCATTTGGTATCGAACGTGATGGGAGCATGTCTGTGAGTGAACGCAAAACTAGAAGATCAATTGGTAGTTCGAAACTCGTGTTCACATTAGAATATAGTTTTGTGTGAATTACTGCGTGTGCTTTAATTGGGTCTTTTTTACATAGACCATGTATGGAAGATACTATTTTGGACTTCTTCATTTGAAGACGTTGAGCTGCTGCTTCTGTAATGAAAGAAGCCTGAGATCCCTGGTCTAATAGTGCTCTGAGGATTTGTATAGATCCAGTATTATCTCGTATTTTTATCAACGCAGTAGCTAGCAGAACACATTTATAGCCACTGTCACCAAGTGTGTGATAAGATAGGGTATCTGAGGTTGATGCTTCTATTGGTGAGGGTGCTACATGATTTTTTTGATTCTGTTCTTTAAAATTATGAAATTGAGGGGGCTGACTACCAGTTTGTGAACGTTTACTTGTGGTGTTGGAGAAAACATGAAGTAAAGTGTGATGAGGTATATGACATTGAAAACATTTATGCCGACTGTGGCATTTTTGGGTTGAGTGACCTTGTGCGAGACAGTTGAGGTATAGTGAGTGAGATCTGACAACTTCTTGTCTCTTTGTCTGCTCCATTTTCAGGAATTGAGGGCATTGCCTTAAGAGATGCTCTTGACGACAGAGTAAGCACACATTTGAATATGTGTGAAAGGAATGGGTGCTTCCTTTTCCTTGGTGAAGATACCTCGGGTTTCAATTGGTACATGCTTACCTTTAGTCGATGAGACGACCTCCAACGTACGAAAGCGGTTTTCAAGAAATGTTTGTAATTGTTTGTGGCTTGGAAATATTTTAGAGTCTGCTGTATTAGACAAACTTTGTTCCCAAAGCTGGTGTGTGTCGGGGGGTAACTTTTACACTGTATGAAAAATTACAATGGCATCCCAATATTCTACTTTCATTTCTAGGTTTTTTAAACTGTGCAAACATTCATTCGTGGTATCAAATAATTTTTTAATAGCTTGCGCGGTCTCGCTTTGGACACTTGCTTGATTAAACAGAATCTTCAATTGAGCATTTACCAGCATTCTTTTATTTTCATACCGTTCTCGGAGAGTTTCCCATACTGGCTTGTAATTATCACTCGTGATGCTAAAATGACGAAGGAGCTATTCAGCTTCACCCGTTAAATTAGCCTTTAAATAATGTAATTTTTGGACAGTTGTGAGTGACTGATTGTTGAGGATGAGCGAAACGAAAAGATCGTGGAAAGACGTCCATAGATTATAGCTTCCTGAAAATTTAGGTATATATATTTGTGGAATTTAATTTCATTACAGGGGTTATTGGCTTTAATAAGATCGCTTTTGTTTAGTGTCGCGCTTTTGTCATTGTGTTCTGCACACAGGGTTCTCGATATTTCGAGGAGCTCCCCGCGTAAATTGAAATATACTTCCTCCGACTGAGAATATTTGTTGGTAGTGAAATAAGGGAGCGACGATTCTTCCTTTTCTGTAGCAATTTCTGAAATCTTTCCATGTAGTTCTCGAATTTCACTCCACAGTGGCTCTAAACCTTCCAATCGTCCGGAAATGTATTCGATTTTCTTGAGCCGGTCCTTATTGGCCTTGCGAAAATTGTCCTCGAAGTTGGTGAGTGCGGTTCCGGCCTTTTTCTGTTTTTTCAAGAGGGCTTCCATATTTAGTGGAATGTGTTTAATTTTCTATTTTAATAATGAGTAGTGTACTAATGAGTAATTAGGTACGGATTTGTTAGTTTTGTAATTTATTCAGGTACGGATTTGTTAGTTTTGTAATTTATTTTAGATTAAACGTATTAATTCGTTAGATTGTCTGCTTTACTTACTGACCTTTCTGGATGTTCACAAATATGCGCATCGAGATCTGCGAGCGCGAAATGAATGTAAATTTCACGTTATCACAATCACTTTCTCACCAATCACACTTCTTTGATCGTTAAACACGCTTTGTTCTTAGAATAATATCCGGATCGAAGGACCTTGTAAAATCTTCAACCATGAAAATGCAAGTTGAGATAACAAAAAAAAGAAAAAAAGACACTCCATGTTAGATTCAGTACTTCTTTTAAATTTTATTCTCGATAGTGTAAAATAATCTTATCAAAAAAATGCTTCTCCAAATCCGCACACTGAACCTTGCTAATCGCTCTACCAGCCCGTCTCAAATCTAATCATCATTTTATTTCAAACGAAAAATTAACCGCTTTTTTCATTTCCCCAATCACTCTGTTGCACCAATCCGCATGTCTTTTCAAATCATGCCCTAACTGACCGCTTGAACAGCTGCTTCTCCCAAGGTTAATGACCGATGATAAATCAATCAGGTTGATCTTAGCTCACAACCATGGCAATGTTCATAACTTCGCCCTTTCGTAACTTATGCCCCATTTTGGAAGCTTTGGCAAAGCTTAGAGCTTTGTTTTGTTAGTGACGTGACAATGACAAATGTCAATAGTTTCAGTAGGCAATGATATGATAAATATGTCGAATTATATTTGGTGTCGCGAGTGTTTGAATAGGAAATTAATTATAATAAAACAATCCGATGTGTTCTTGCTATAAACAAAGTTCAGTGTGCCAAAATAATTAATTTTTATAAGTTTTGATGTAATTTTAAAGAAATGCAGAAATACAACACTGCAACATAACCTATTCTACGGATCTTTAATGGAACACATCTCAGATAAGTGATTAGTATAATTAAAATGATAACAATGATTCTTCGGTTGAATTTCCAGGTTGTTAGATATTCTACAGTGGGATGAACAAAAGCTTTTATTTAAACAAAAAAGATAATAAATTATCACATAAAAAGTAAGACAGAAAAACGGAAAAACCCAATCAAATCTATAAAATGAAAAAGTGCGAATCAGCCAAGAATTACATCAAATAAAAACAAATCTCAAAATAAGTAACATTGAAATTTAATTTCAATACAATATTTAGGGTACCGGTTAAAAATTGGGAAAAAATCAAGGTGTTACATACGCGACGAAAGGTAGGTGCAAGAACTTACAGCGCGGTACGCAATACAGGAGCGCCTGAAAAAAAAACAAAAAAAAAAAAACAAAACAAAATTTAATTTAATCTATAACCTATTTTATAATTTATAACATATATTAGTTTAATCAGTGAAAACATAAGTAGTTTATAGATTTACAGGCACTATCAAAGGGAGAAGTGGGGAGATAACCTCACATTTCATGAAGTGGCCTGTATATATGGATACGTGCTGGCATAACTCCTAATGCAGTCATTTCGTAGGAGCACCTGAATTAACAAAGAATTTAGATACATTCTCGTAATTTGAGCGTCAATATATTAATAAAATTATGAAATATTCATCGAATGACTTCAGTCAATAGACTATGGACTTACTTAGTGGTGTTCCGTCGTAGGAACACCCGAATGAAATAAAACTTATGTAAATTTTCGTTATCTAAGTGTCATTATATTATATATATATTGTACCGGAGCACCGAAAATGAATAAAATTATTACTTTTCGTGATATGTGCCAAAAATGTCATTTCAGTTATTATTAAAATAAGCATTGAATGAATTACTACGTTAATTTAGAGACTTACCGAGTGCTGTCCTTGTACAGGATCACCTGAAAATGAATAAAAATAATACTTTCAGCGATATGTGCCGAAATATCATTTAAATTATTATTAAACTATACATCACATGAATTACTTCGTTAATTTAGAGACTTACCTAGAGCATCTTTGAGTAGGAGCACCAGAATAACTACATGGAACCAACACATTCAGAAATGGTCCAGTGAAAAACCAACTTGATATCCTTCCCCAAAAGAAGAATCTGCCTCGGTCGCGTTTCGGTAGATATGGTACTAGCTAGTTCTCCAGAAGGCCTTTTTGAGAAACCCGACGGTAAAGAAGATTAAACATTTTTTTTTGCTCAAATACGTCGTAACTATAAATAAAAAGGAAAATAACGGAAATCCCTTTTGGGTAGATCCCAACGCAGTACTGGAATCCACTCGAGAATGCCCATCCATTAGAGATTTGGGAGTGATCAAGATAAGCAACTTTATTGTGAATATTTTGTATGTATAATATTAGTATAAATTTAATGGTACCAGAGAAGAAATAGGGGAAATAAAAGGTATACATATATAAAAAGCATTAATAGATTTGGAGTTTCTCTCATCATTCCCCTTCCTGAAATCTCTCGTTAACTGTGTGCCCACGATGTCATGGATGGCCGGGGACGGCACCAGGATCATATTGTTACGCGTCACAAAGTTTCGCAAGCGACATCTGTTGGAAATGGAAACAACTTTAGGTTAGTGACATATGACCATTGGATGAAATTAGTTAACTTTGCGTTCGTGTCTGACAGGTTATGGGAATTTTTTGATTGAAACTATAAGTTGGAAGTTTTCTGCAAAATTGCAGGAAGAAAATATTATTCATAATTAATTATACGTTTGCCAAGTTTTGTGCTCTTTTGTGTTTTATAATAATTCAAAAAGGATGTTATGACGCAGCTACCTATCGTCCCGAATCACAACCATATAGTCAATACACCAATATATTGTCCTATACAATATATTGATGTATTGAAAACTCAACCCTGAAAACAAAAAATCATTCAAATTTAAATTTTCATTTAAATTTTTTAGTCGCATTCAAAAATTTCAAATGCATTTAAAAATGCATTTGCATGTCGTAACAAAATGCAATTTAGCATAAATTGCATTTCGTTATCAGTAATTCACTCCACTCACACGGTATACCTACCTACATGCCGTGTAATCGGATATAATTTTTCGTCGTGCAAATTGAATGCACATGAAATAATTCACATATTCTCACGTACGATCTTTCATCGTCGTGAGAAAGTAAAAAGAAAAAAAGCTTTTTGCAAGATATCGTGGGTACCTGGGTGAAATTTGCCCAAACCTCGGGGAGTTATGTTTTTGGAACCCGCCGAGTATCGTTCGTGGATAAATCCTAGTTGTAAAATTAAGAAAAGATTCCAAGTTGTGAAATTAAGAAAAGATATCCAAGTTGTGAAAATAAGAAAAGATCTAGTTGTGAAATTAAGAAAAATCTATGTTGTGACATTAAGAAAAAAACCTAGTTGTGAAACTTAGAAAAATCCCGAGTTGTGAAATTAAGACGAAATCGAAGTTTGTTAAAAACAAAGAAGAGTTTAGTTCGTGTTTCAAAATTAGGAAAGCTCAGATTAGTTACGAATAAACAAAAACCTAGTGATTGTATGTTTTTTATTATTAAACCCGAATACGCAATCTTTCGGTTTCCTTTTAGTTCCGATAGAAGTTGTGTGCTCTCCATCAGGAGCACGGCACACAAGCAAATACAGCAACTGGTGGCAGCGGTGTACCTACCGAAAATCAGTGCCTTTTAAATTATTAAAATCCTACGAAAGAAAAAAATAATAACAACTGGTGTTACTGTGTTTTTTCCTGTTTCTTCCTAAGTCAGTGCAAAACTAATTAAATTAAAATTAAAAAAAAAAAAGTTCAAAAATAAAAATAATAAAAAAAAAAAGAGCCCGGGTACCCTAAAAAGGGTACTTAGAGAAAAAAAATAAGAATAATAAGAGTTTAAGCGCCAGAGCGCTCACCGTGGGACCCAAGGAGGCTTCATCCCTGCCTCACTAAGACGATTCCCAGAAGGAAGACTACAAGAAACCGTCGTCCCGGACGCGCGACGTATCTTCACTTTCATTTAGCAACAACGAAGATGCCGTAAAGGAATTTAAATCCTACATCTCCAGCAACTACAAGCCAATAGTGGATAATAAATAAGGTAGAAAAATAGAATACTGTAATACTATCAACCACAATATATTATTGGTATTGAGCAATAGAAACAACAATTATTTTGCATATCTTTTTTAACTATTTACATTTTTTCCTAAAAAAAACAAAAATTATTAACATTTTTTTTTAACTATTTGCATTACGCCTGACAACAATTAACTTTACATCTAACTATTGCATTTCTAACTATTTGCATCTTTCCAAATTATTATCAATTTTACATATTTTCCAAATACTTACTTGCATTATTCCTGAATATCTATATATTTGCATATTTTCTTTTTTTTTTATCCCCTGGTTACTTACACATTTACATTTTTGGATTATCTACATATTTTTATATTTCAAAAAGTGAAAAAGAATTGCTTTCAATCTTCATTAATTTTCTTTTAATTCGAGAAAATTTTGATTCTAAATATAAAAATTGAAATCTCCTTTTCCACGAAGCGACCTCTGCGGTAAGACCTTGTGAGCTTGCTGGCCAGAGGACTTCAGAAAAATCAATAATCGATCCCCTGCGATAGAGCTCCACAAGCCTATTGATCAGAGGAAAGATTTTGGTGGGAAAAAGCGAATTTAAATTGCATCCCTTTATTTATCAAATAAACTTCCCGTGTTTCCAAAATATTTCTGCATAGAAATATTTGATTTCTAAGTTAACATTTCAAACTCATTATTTGGTTTCATTAACAAAAAATTTGCGAGACGATTTAAAATTGCTTACCATTTTGTAGAATCACGCTCTAGGCTCAGAAATTTTATGACGGCAAATTCTCATTTGTAATTAGCCAATAAAACTGGTTTTCTAATCAGAAAAAATTCGTCGGCAATATAATTTCCGCAATTTAATTTCTCTTATAATCAATGAAACCACGTTTCTATTTTAATTTCCTGCCAGTATAATAAAAGAATCTTAAAGCCCCACTCCCGGTAAACCATAGTTTCCTCCAATCACATTCGATCTACAGTTATACAAAATTAAAATTTTAGTTATCTGGCCAATTATTCGTATTGGTCAAAGACTCATATCATCGCCAAAAGTTTATACTCGCTTAAACAATCGAATCAACCCTTATCCTTTTTACTATTTTACTTTAAACAAACATGACTAACGAAACCAATTCTTTCAATGAACTCTGCTCATCCCAGTTAGTAAAGACAGACAAAATCAGAGAAATTCTGGCCGAATATCATAGGGCCAACAAAACAAAGAGGACAGAAACTTTTACAGCAGAAAAACTCCAAAAATTAGAGGAAATATGGGCTTCATTCGAAGAAATTGAAAACCTAATCCGAAATCACGTTGATTTCAGCGAAGCTCACGATTATTTTAAACAGTCCTGCGCAGATAAGACAGAAGACTGGTACAATCTCACCAAGGCAACGCTCTCAGACAGATTAAAATCAATTTCAATACATAACGAAAGAGCAAATAACCCATTCTTCATCGCACCTCCCAAAAATCTACAAAAAAAAACCAGTACTGAGGCTACGCAAGAATGTGCAGGGAATGATCAGTCTAACACAGCGCGATTTAGGCTGCAAGAAAATAGACAAAAATCAATATCGCGAATTATACAGTCAATACACCCTCCTACACTCAAATCTGTCAGTAAAGCATACCTGGACCAAAAGATGCAATCTCTACAAAAATATTGGAGTGCATTTGAAACAACACATGAAGATATCATCTTATACCAAAGTCCGAATGATGAAGAAGGTGATTACTTCAAAAATGATCTGTATGCAATTACGGAGGCATCATATTCAGAAGCAGTAATCACGATACAAGAGCAACTAGATAAACGATTCCCAGATACACCAAACTACACACAATCTAGCTTCGATCACACGCAAAACGTTTCCACCCAAGATCACAGAAATTCTTTACTAGAAGAGCCAAGATCCCTTATTCCTAATTTCAGTGGAAATCCAAAGGATTTTCACAAATTTGTCTCAAGTTGTGATGATGTATACGCAACGGTGACGACGACAAATGAAAGGCACTCCCTGCTTAGTTTAATAAGGAGTAAATTATCCGCCGAAGCGTATGACGTATTCAGGTACAATCAAATATCAGATTGGCCTGAATTAAAACTAATCTTACAACAAAATTTCGAGGAAATAATTCCCAGATCTACTCTGCAGTCACAATTAAATATCTCTAAGCAGAGAACAGGAGAAAGCGTAAAAGATTTTCTCCAAAGACTCAATACAAACCTTTCTAAATTGAATGAAGCAACGCACTCGTACACCACAGATAGGATCCTCCTCAAATCTTTATTAAAAGATAATGAGTGTCAAGCAGTAAGAGCTATTGAAAATGGGCTAATTAATCCTCAACTCCAAACTTTAACCAAAGTGCATCCCGATAAATCCTTCTCTGCACTAAAATCACATATTCTAGATCACTCATTACGTATAGAGCAAAAGCAACCCAACTTTCAAACATATAATAAGGCAAATCAAAATTCCTTTGAAGGTATAAATAACAACTTACGTTGCTTCAAATGCAATAGACTGGGACATGCTGCTTCAAAATGCTCAATCATACAACACCCTGCACAGAACTTAAACACAATTCCAAGAACAAACACGCAATTACAAAGCCCTGCAGATTTCAATAGGGTTACATTTACATCTCCGACACAAGCGCTTATATGTCGATATTGTCATCGGATGGGACATTCTATCGAAGAATGTCGGACAAGAGCGGCGAACAACAATCGTTCTGGCAAGAATCAGGGAAATCAAAACAATATCCAGAAGGTGAACAATACTCCACCAGCAAACACGGCTGACAGACAGCCTCAAAATAGGTACTGGTAGCAGCCAGTATTCCGAGAAAATCGAACTTCACCGCCGAGATATAATAATGCCAAAGAGGAGAAATAGCAAAAGTCCATCGGCATCCAGGCAGGGAAACTGGATGCAGCGGGGGGTCAATTGCGACAACCCCTCGCACATACAAACTACAGCACAAGTCCACAGGAATCCCGAGACAATATCGACAGAGAAGTAGGCAGCAAAAAAATAATTCAAATCCCCGTTCAAATAAATAAAAATTCTTTAACTCTTTCCTTGCCTGTTGACATCTGCTCTGCTCCAAAACTTACATTTTTAATTGATACTGGAGCAGAGATCAGCCTAATAAAACTCCATCCACTGAAACCAGGCAGTATCTGCTACAGAGATGCTGTGTGCAATATTAATACATTGTTTACAGAGTCAACTTCTACAGAAGGACTCATCTTCGCGAAATTAACTCTGGAATCTACGCAAAATAACTCCATCCTAGAGCACCCATTTCAAATAGTGGGAAATAACTCCATCCTCTCATACGGTGGCCTACTTGGTCATGACTTTTTATCTCGATACAATGCTAGTATCAATTATAATATTCAATAATATAATATAATTATCAATAAATACATTTCTTTAGAAATAAACGATTCAAATAAATCTTATCCGTACGAAGAATATTATTCCAATTATCCATACGTTTATTTGAAAAGCGAAGACCCAGAAAAGAGGTCTCAAACAAAAAGTCTTTTATATACGGAGATAACATTCTCCGATATAAATACTAATAAAAATCTATCTCCATCAATCGCTTCGAAAAGCAATGCAAATCGATCGCCAGCTAATGCTTCACAAGAAATGAAGCATAAAGGTAAAAATCTATCTCCATCTATAGCCAGAAAAAAGGCTGAATTAAATAACAATCAATCTCCATCCAAAGCTTCACAAGATATGAAACAAGAGCGTAAAAGTATATCTCCATCTACAGACGCACAAAAAGCTACATCTAGTAAAATTTTATCTCCTTCATCAATAGATTCACAAAAAGTGAATTCCAAGATAAAATCAAAGAAGTCAAAGAATTTCAATAAAGTTTTATCTCCTTCAAGTTCGATCAAGTCGGAATCGTCGTATAACTCCTTCCAAACTCCACAAAAGTTGGAATCATATCTCCTTCCTACTAATCATCCGAAAGAATCGGATAAATTAAATAAAATTAAAATTCCGGCTCGATCAGAATTCATCATTGAAATTCCAACTCATTCTATTCAAAATCAATCAGTCTGTTTCAAGAAGGAAATAAGACCAGGTTTGTTTCTTGGAAATTCGATAGTCGAACCAGTCAACGGTATGGCAAAAGTCCTAATCCTCAACACAAATGAGGAGGACGCCGATCTGGCACCTTACGAGGTGAACCCAGTTTACCAAGACTTGGACGACTTTGTGGTCATCTCCACAGACTCTGAAAGAGATCCAATTAAGGGCAGAATAATTAAGCCGCAAAACCTTATAAAATTGGATCACTGTAATTCAGAGGAATCAGAGAGTGTTCGCAATATCTGTAGGGAATTCAACGATCTCTTCTTCATAGAAGGGGATTTCCTTTCATATACAGATGCGATTACCCACAAAATCGGGACACTCCAAGACAAACCGCCCATCTATACCAAGCCTTATAGACTTCCTGAAGCAAGCCGAACTGAAATAAATAGGCAAATGCAAGAAATGCTTGAGTCAGACATCATCAGACCTTCACATAGTCCCTGGAATTCTCCACTTCTCCTGGTTCCTAAAAAACCAGATGAGAATGGAAACAAAAAGTGGCGAGTAGTGGTAGACTTTCGTCGTATTAACGACATTACTATTGGCGATGCGTACCCACTGCCTAATATCACTGATATATTAGACCAGTTGGGGAAGTCGAAATATTTTACCACACTCGATTTAGTCAGTGGATTTCACCAGATAAAAATGGACTCGAAGGACAGGGAGAAAACTGCCTTTAGCACACCCTATGGCCACTACTGCTACTTTTCAACGAGCCATGAATAATGTCTTATCTGGCCTTCAAGGCATCTATTGCTTCGTATACATGGACGATATTGTAGTCCATGGATACAATCTCAAAGATCATAATACAAGACTCACAGCAGTATTTAGCCGTCTCCGCAATTTCAACCTCAAACTTCAACCCGATAAGTGCCATTTCCTAAGAAAGGAAATTATGTATTTAGGGCACATTATTACAGAAAATGGAGTCAAACCAGACCCTGCAAAAATAAAATCAGTTCAGTCCTATCCCAGACCGAAAAAGGAAAAAGATATCAAAGCCTTCCTTGGTTTCGTCGGCTACTATCGCCGCTTTATACCAAATTTTTCCAAAATTGCAAAACCAATTACAAATCTTTGAAAAAAGATATCCCTTTCAAGTTCGACGCAATCTGCGACGAGGCATTTTGCGAATTACGCAATAAACTTATTTCAACACCAATTCTATCATATCCCGATTTTGACAAAGAATTTTTTGTCACCTCCGATGCCAGTGACTACGCCATCGGAGCAGTTCTTTCACAAGTTGATGATCAAGGAGATCACCCAATCGCCTATGTGAGTCGAGTTCTCAATGGTGCAGAGACTCGTTACTCAACAATAGAAAAGGAGCTTTTAGCTATCGTTTTCGCAGTTGAGCAATTCAGACCATACGTTTATGGCAGACAGTTTACAATTATAACTGACCATAAACCATTAGTATGGCTCATGAATCTGAAAGATCACTCCTCAAGACTGATGAGATGGAGAATACGTCTCGAGGAATATGACTACAAAATAGTCCATAAATCAGGTAAGCTCAACACAAATGCAGACGCTCTCAGTAGAGCTATTCCAGATAGTAGCGAATATTTCGCAGAACCTACCACCTGCGTAAATGTGGTAACAAGGAATCAAGCTAGAGCTCAGGCAAATCTGAACATTCCCGACACGAGTAATATTACTCCAAACTCAGCTCCATCGCCATCAAACAATTCCTCAGTCATAATAACTGAGACTAATTTTCCTCTTTTACTGACTAAAAATGCGAATCCTAAATTTTTCATCTTGACAATGCAAGATACAGAACTTGAAAGAGTGTTGGATTCGAAACTAAAATTTTCAGATAAATCTCCACTTTTAGAAACTGAACTGAACTTCCTCAAGAAAAAAGACCCATCAATAATTATATCAAAAACTAATTTACCTTGTCGATCCCAAAGAGATAGATCAGACCTCGAAAAGATTTTAAGTGAGATCTGCTCATATACAGAAGCAAATCAGTTAAATCAATTAAATATATCCTTCCCAATTTTAGATGCACAAAATCTTCTAATAATTAAAAGCATTTTTAACAAGGTCTTCACTGCTAAACAAATAAACATTAAACTCCATCAAGATTCTATTAAATATTTATCCGACATTAATGACATCGAACAAGTTTTGAAAGATTTTCATTCATTACCGATGGGAGGCCATCAAGGCGTTTCCCGTACAATTAAAAGAATTAAAAAGCAATTTTACTGGCCTGGGATGTCATACGACATCGTAAAGCATGTAAGGAAATGTAAGCTTTGTCAGGTGAACAAAGTATCCAGAAACCTTAAAATTCCAATGAAAATCTCGAGCATTAGCTCCAAACCTTTCGAAAGAGTGTACCTGGATGTTGTAGGACCTCTCCCAATTTCTCATTCTGGAAATAAATATCTCCTTACATTCCAAGACGACCTTTCAAAATTTTCTGAGGCTATTCCCATAGCCGACACCGAGTCTAAGACACTAGCGGAAGCCTTCACGACAACGATAGTTTGTCGACATGGTATTCCAGAAAGTATCCTCACAGGCCAAGGTTCTAACCTCATAAGTGGCATGTTCGCCGAGGTATCTAAATTGTTGAGAATTAAAAGGCTCAAAACTACTCCATATCACCCTCAAACGAATGGTTCGTTGGAGAGAAGCCACAGAACCTTAGCAGAATATCTCCGATCTTATGTAGCAAAAGATCCACAAGACTGGGATACATGGATTCCTTATGCCATGTTTGTATATAATACAACCCCTCATTCGAGTACTAATTATACTCCTCGCGAACTCCTTTACGGATTCCCAGCCGAAATTCCAAACAATTTGAAATCTTCTCCAACCGTTTGCTATAATTACGACAATTATGCAAACGAGTTAAAAGCGCGTCTACAACATAGCTTCAACATAGCTAAAGACATAGCCATGGCAAACAAAGAAAGATCAAAATTGCAATATGACAAAAGCTCCGTCCAAAAATCTTTTATGGTAGGCGATAAAGTCCTTCTTAAGAGCAGAGTTCGAGAGAACAAATTCTCACCAATAAGGTCAGGTCCGTATGAGGTAATGGAGATTAATTCCCCCGAAAATTCCACCATCAGAATTAATAATAAAAATAAGAGAGTCCATAATAATGACTTAAAACTTTTCAAAGAGTAATATTGATGTCAACAGCTTCATCCTCTTCATTCCAAGTGAATAACGCAATATCATCTTCCAGGTTTTCCAAATGATGCAAATAGCATTCATTTTAATTTTCATCCCTTTCATCTACGGCTCAGGAATAGAGGTAAACCACCTAAATGCCAGTGCGGGCATTTACTTCGAGGAAATTGGCAGAGCCAATTTCTACGCCAACGAATGGAAAATCGTCACCTATTACTACCTGGCGAATTTTAAATCAGAATTCAACAACATCCAGTTCATAGCCCAACAAATTACAGCGACCTGCCAGAAACTGGACAAACACTCAACCTTGAGCCACACTTGTAATGGTACGTTGTTACAAATTAATCTTATATTAGCAAATATAGAATATAAGAACCTGTTACTTGTAACCCAGAATAGGAAACAAAGAGCACTATTCAATGCAGTAGGCACAATTTCCAAAGCACTTTTCGGCACATTGGACGAGGATGATGCCAAATTGTATGACGAACAGATTCGTAACCTCACCTTAACCAAAACTCCCTCCTATCACTTATGAAAAGCCAAACTACGATAGTCGAAGCAACCGCAGATGTTTTCAACAAAACTAAAGCCGCAATAGAAAAAGATTTCTTGGTTATGCATAAGAAGTTAATTTCAATACAGATAGCGACATAATTAATGGAAAACAGAACATTGGATAACAAAATATCCATAGAACTTGAATCACTCATTTCACTGGTTTCGTTAATGGCATTCAGATACCAAAATACCCAGTCGGAATTATTAGATCTTTTAACAGATTCCAAGCATGGAAAATTCCATCCTACACTAATATCACCGAAAAATATTGAAGATCTTTTATCAAAAATCAGGCAAGAATTACCAAATTCACTGATGCTTCCTATAAATTACAGAGACAATATATTTTCACAAATCTACAAATTAAGCACGATATCCGCAAATATTTTCAACAACAAGATAATTACAGAACTCCGAATTCCGCTACCTTTTAAAGAACCTTACCAAATATTTAAAGCGATACTATTACCTACACTCCTTAACGGATCATTCGTGTATATTAAACCATCGAAGGAATACATATTAATAGATTACAATCGCGAACATTATATTGGATTAACCGTCCAAGATATCCACAATTGCGCAACGTTGGATCATACGCATTTTTACTGCAAAATATCATCACCGATCCTTAACGCAAATCCAAAAACAAACCAATGCGAAGTAAATCTGATAAAAAAGGAACCAATTACATCAAAATGTAAAATCATAACATTAGAACAAGATTATTATTGGGAGCAATTATCGCAGCAAAACGCTTGGCTTTTCTCCCTAAAAGATTCCATCCACATAGATATTATTAGCGAAAATTCCATTAGTTCACAAGTTCTACAAGGAACGGGTACAATACACATCAATCCCGGTTGTTATGTTCGCAGCAAGGAATTCATTCTGCACGGACATAACGTAAAAATGTCCAAATTCAATTCCCATTTTATCCCAACGATAAACATTTCCAACATAATATGGAATATGACGTCTTCTCACATGGAAACGTTTATAGAAACAGATCCCTTAGAGATTATAACAAACACGGAGCTAAAGAGATTGTTAGAATCCATCCATTCCCGAAAAGAGCAAGAATCAATCCCGCTCAATCCAATCAACAATCATCATATTCATCATTATGCACTGTCATATTTAATAGTGTCTTTAATCGTATCTATTATCTGCATATATCTATACATTAGATATAAAACAAGGGCGCGCAAAGCTAAAAAGGTTCCGCCGGAACCTAAACTGGAAGATGTGCCTAAACCCGCACCTAAAAACTTAATTTTAAAATAACCCCAGCACCTAAAAGGAAAACGACTGAAAACGTCTAACCTACGGACAGTAACAAACAGACACAGTCTACCTTTTCTAATTTCCACCATCCTAATAATCCACATCCCCATTAAAAAAAAAACAGATTTATTTTCTCTCTCTGAAAAATATTCCTTATAATAAAGATTAATGTTTTCCTTTCTTGATAGAAATGATAATATAATATAAATAAGAAAGAGATATGTAAAATAAAAATAAATAATAGTTTTTTTTTACATAGTATAATAAATAAAATAAAATAAATAAATACAGTATAAAAAAATAAAACACAAATAGTGTAATAATTGTAATTGTTTATATCGCGACCAGTTCTTTTACTGGCCGCCTGGAATAGGGAGCCCTGGTGCAAAAACCAGTGCTCTGGTGATCTAATGTTCTGGTGAAACACCAGAACAACAAAATTCTCAACGAAACAATCGTGTGTAATATCTTACAACAGACACCACTTTTCCTTTTAGCTTCAATCAGATTTTTTAACACTTTTTTAATAAGACAAAAACGCGTTCACTTCTCAAACAGTAATGACCATTTATTATTGTTCAACACTAAATTTATAAAGACAAATTTGCTTACTTTGATGAAGTCGATAACATGCAAGACAAAAAAATACAAAACTTAAACATAACAATTCATTCTCACTTGAAGAGTGAAGATAAAGAATTGCATCGTCGGCTTTAATTCCGCCGCATGACGATACAATGTTGCTGCGATAAATTCCAAATTACAAGCTACGATAAATATTTCATGGGGGGTTATTTCTATGGGAACGTAATCTGATACGATTTGTTTATGATACTGTAGGAATGCGTTCTTTGTGACTGAGTATTCGTGCTGATTATGAAATTTTATTTTTCATGCAACTTGTGATTTGGAATTTAATGCTAAAATCCTAATTAATTAATTGTAATGCTAGGGTAGAATTCAACATCCTCCCCCGCGTTGAACGTTGAGTTCAACCAGTTCTTCCGTTTCGCGGCTCAGGCTAAAGTTCGGCGGCGTCCTTCTGGGTGCGACTACGGGGGGTGTTGTCCTTCGGTCCTCACGGCATTTGATGAATCTTCTTATTGTGAAAAAAGCCAGAGTGCCCATAGCGAGGAGAAGGCTCGTATAACCAACGCTGAAGTGGTGAATGGTTTGATGGAGTGGCGTCATAGGACTTCCTTCTTCAACCTGAAGATCTTGTAACCTTTGCTTCAGCTCTAACAAATCGTGGGACACGTTGTAGGATGACGTTGGCTTGTGAAGTAATTTTGTGACTTCAAGCGGAGGAAGCATTTCAGTTAGATTCTGTGATGGCATGAAAGCGCTTCTCATAGAGGTCGGATAAAGACTGTGGGCTTGTATTGTAGTCGCCTCGTCTTTAATGGCACAACCATTACTAATATTGAGCTTGCCGGATCCTGATAATGACCTTTGGGAAACTGAATGGCCACATATTAGATTGACTGTTGTTTCTCCTTTCATCACATAAATCCAATGGTTTGGATTTATGAGCTGAATCCATCTGGGAACCTTGTCAGTCCTTGTTATTTTACACGTGGTGGGCGACGGAGAGTTAGTGAGGTATCCAATTTCACAAGCGCTCATACCAGAATCAACCCTATATAGCGGATGATGCTGTTTGCACATGTGAGTTGCATGTCCAATTGTGGAACACGCTGACATCTCATTGTCCGAGAGTGGATAGAATTGATCTCGATGTAAACTTATTATCAAGAATCGTGATGAAGGTTCTATCACCAAAAATGTGTCGTTCGTCAACACCGGTACTGGGATGATCCTTATCAATTCGAATGGTTCATAAGTGAACAAGGGTAACTTGAGTCGGAATATTATTTGAGCTGGTCCTATTCTTCCTTGCACTGTCATGAGGTTGTATAGCTCTATCAAGTCATTCTGGCCTGCTGGTAGACGTAATGTTGACGGCAGATTCTCCTTGATAAGTGTACACTGAGCCTTGAGCTGTTGTGGTGACAATAAAAGTGGGTTGATTTTGCCGTTGTGTGTGTCCATGATTACATCCAACAACATAGACTGCATTCTTTGATAATTTGACGTCATTAAGGTTAATCTGATGGATAGTGCATTGAAGGTTTCTGCTGCTCTTTGATCGCGAAGTTCTTGCTGCATACCGTTCATCTGATTAATGTGTCCTTCAAAATCCCGTAATTGATTCTCCGTTCTTTCGTTTGACTTTTTTATGATATTGGCCGTTGAGTCGATGATGGAGGTCTGATTCTTTAATAATTCCGGCAAATGTTGTTGATTTCCTTCAACATTGCTTATGATTTGCCTCATCTTTTCAGCATAGCGAGAATCTAATACTCCGAACAAAGAACTGGCCAAATTACCAACTATATCGAGCGGCGCTCTTTTGGCGCGTGTAGGTATATGATTTAGTAGCAATTCGTTGTTCTTTTCCATCTCTTTCAGTATTCCATGGAATTGTGAGCAAGTCTGTGAACATACCTGATGCTCGATCATAGCCTTGCAGACGTGATTTAAGATAGAAGTGCCGTTTTTTATCGTAGCAAATTCCTGCCAATATGACTTCATTTCATAGTATATGACCAAATTCCATTCATTAGAGATTAAGTGGGTCGAGCCCATACCTTCAAAATAGATGCCGGGCTGATTCTTAAAAGGTGTTACTTCTAGTCGACAGCTCCCTAGTATCGGCATGACTAGGCATGTGAGAAAAAATAAGCTCGCAGCGGAAGTTGACGGACGAGATTTTTTAGACGGAATCTCTTCATGAGATTCGGTTGGCCCTTTTTCTTCGCTGCTGCTGGAGGATTCGGAATGGCCAATCTTATTCGCTTGTTATCGTGGATGCTTCTTTTTAGCTGCTGGTAAGTTGTCGATTTGTGAGGAATAACAGGCCTCTTCCTGCTTTATTGGTAACGGAGCAAGTTTGTGAATCGGTCTCCTGAATACTCCAGAAGCAGTTTTAACGTCTGCCACTCTGATCAGTCCGTCATCGCCTTTGATGGCTTGGACTATTCTTCCTAGTGGCCAATTTAATGCGGGAAGATTTTCATCTTTTACCACCACCATGGTGCCAGGCTGTACGTTGTTGCACCGTTGTTTCCACTTATAGCGGTGCTGAAGCTCGCTCAAGTATTCTCTTGACCATCGTTGCCAAAAATTATTCTTCAAATGAGAGACCAGTTTCCATCGTTGAAGTAAGCTCCCCTTTGCCGGGCCAGCATGAGGATCTACTATGCTTGTTAACGGCTCCCCAATTAAGAAATGCCCTGGGGTCAATGCGGAGATGTCATTTGGGTCCGATGACATTGGCGTTAGTGGGCGGGAGTTTAATATGGCTTCTATTTCTGTCATTACAGTTTCCAGCTCCTCGTATGTAAGCGATGCTGCAGATACACTCTTCTGGAACAGATGCTTGGCAGATTTGACGGCTGCCTCCCACAAGCCGCCGAAGTGTGGCGCCCTTGGAGGAATGAAGTGAAAGTCTGCGCTTTTTGATGTACTGAACCTTGTGATTTTTTTCTGTGACTCCTTACTGTATATCACTCTTTCCAATTCTCTTAGTTGATTGCTGGCCCCGACAAAGTTTGTCGCATTATCGCAGTAGATGTTTTTGCAATTTCCTCTTCTACTGATGAATCGCTTCAAGGCTCCAATGAAGGCGTCGGTGGTCAACTCACTTACGACCTCGATGTGGACTGCTTTGGTTGCGAAGCAACAAAATAGTGCAACATAAGCCTTTGAGGGTCTTTTTCCTCTTAACTTGAAATGCACCCAAAAAGGTCCACAAAAATCGATCCCGACATTAATGAAGGGTCTGGCTGGCTGTACTCTGTGAGCCGGCATGTTGCCCATAAATTGCTCTAGAAGTTGTGGCTTGCATTTCCGGCAGCGGACACAATTCTGTACTATTGACCGCGCTATGGTCTTGCCCTTGATGGGCCAGAATCTTTGTCTAGTAATGGCCAAGAGTGCTTGAGCGCCAACGTGTGAATTGGTGATGTGAATATTGGTCATCAATAATCGTGTGGTGTTGTGGGCGTATGGCAGCAACATTGGGTGTTTGGCGTCATAAGTCAATTCTGATTCCTGCAATCGTCCACCTACTCTAATCAATCCCCTTTCATCCTCAAATGGGCTCAGGCTGCTTAAACTACTATTCGACTTTACGTGGTGCAACTGGGTTAATTGTTTTACATCTTCTCCGAACCCTTGGGATTGCGCTTCCCTTATAATTACCACCAGTGCCCCTTCTAATTCTTCTACACTTAGTGGCGCCTTCTCACGTGCATCCGGCTCCTGGCGAGCATTTGATACAAATCTCAATATGTATGCTACGATCCGTTGCAGATGTTTAAAAGAATTGCGATGATCTATGGCGTCGGTAATGTATCTCGTCTTAATTAATGCTGATAACACCACTTTGGCTTGCCTTTTCTCCAAGTCTGTTTTACGAGTCACTATCTTAGATGGCCATGCCGATTCTTTACCGTGCAGAAATAATGGGCCGTAGAACCATAAACTGCAGTCCTTCAATTTCGCGGGATCAATTCCTCTAGACACCAAGTCTGCCTGATTTTGCTGTGAAGGCACGTGACGCCATTGATCAATTGCAGTTTTTTCCTGAATAGCGGCTACACGGTTGGCAACAAATGTGTGGTAGGAAGCTGATGGTGAGCTTAGCCAGGCTAGAACTATTTTCGAGTCGGTCCAAAAATAACATGCATAGTTTTCCTTCAAGTCTGTCTTTACTCGATGAGCCAAGTCAGCTGTAAGTTTCGCTGCACATAATTCTAATCTTGGAACTGTTGTGGTTTTGGGTTGGTGCTACTCTCGATTTTGCGCAGAGTAACCTTACCAATATGGTACCGTCTTGGAGAATTGAGCGCACATATATTGCAGCTCCGTACGCCTTTTCTGAGGCATAAGAGAAGGCATGTAGCTGCATTTTTTGTGGTATCTTCCCTGCACTAACGTGCCTGGGAACCTTGATATCATTCACAAACTTGAGGGCCTGACGAAAGTGTATCCATCTACTGTGCAACTCAATTGGTACTGCCGCATCCCAATCCAGTTTCAAAACCCACAGCTTTTGGAGAAATATCTTGGCACTCACCACCACAGGGCTCATGAGACCCAGCGGATCGAACAAGTGAGCGATATCTGAAAGTACCTTCCTCTTCGTAACCCTTCCTCCTTCGGTCCACTGGGTTCTAACCGAAAATTCATCCGTCCGTGGGAGCCATGTCAAACCGAGTGTTTTAATGTGACAGTCATTGTCATCAGTAAGGTCTAGCTGAGGGGCGACGTCCTCAAGGGGTATGTTTTTGATTATCGTTGGTTGATTAGTACACCACTTCCGTAACTTGAATCCGGCGGATAACAAAATTCCGTTTAATTGTTCCTGCATTTGAACAGCTTCTTGCAAATGATTTGACCCGGTCATGACATCGTCAACATAAAAATCTTGCTTCAATATCAATGAGCCCAAGGGATGCTGTGTTTCATTTTGTCTGGCTAGGCTTTGGAGACAATTCGTTGCCAAGAATGGCGCCGTTGTTACGCCGTATGTGACTGTGCGCAGTTGATAACATTTCGTAGGCTGTGATGGGTCGTCCCTCCAGAAGATTAATTGGAATTTCCTGTCATCCTTGCTGACTTGTACTTGGCGGTACATTTTTTCAATGTCAGCTGTGAAGACATATCGTGGTAATCGGAACCGCAGCAATATGGGGAAAAGCTCATCCTGGACTGTTGGGCCAGTATGTAAAATGTCATTCAATGACACATTTGATGAGGTTTTCATTGAAGCATCGAACACTACTCGCAATTTCGTAGTTGTGCTGTCTGGTTTCATCACGCAATGATGCGGCAAAAAATAATGCGGTGTAGGAAGGTCTCTTAAATTGACTTCCTCCATGTGGCCTAATGCAATGTATTCCCTTGTGAAATCCATGTACTGCCTTTTCATCTCTGGATTCTTGTTTAACTTTCGTTCCAAAGAATGGAACCGACGTAAAGCGATATCTTTGGATTCGCCCAGATTATGCGGATCTTGGGAAAAGGGCAGCTTAACCATGAAGCGACCTGTATTGTCTCTTTGGGTGTTTAAGTTAAAATGTGACTCACATCTGAGCTCGGAAACCGTCTTGGGTTTTCTGGTGCTGTCAACCTCCTCCAACTTCCAGAATCTTTCCATTTGTTCCTCGAGAGTGCCATATTCTTGCGAGCACACTCCGCATATGGCTTCAGAGCGTTGTGTGGTTTGTATTCCTCCACCAATCACCCAACCAAATACTGTATTTTGTATTGTGGGTAAGTTCTTTCCAAGCTTAATTTGACCAACAGCCAGTAACTCAAAATAGCTTTCAGCTCCAATCAGTAGATCGATGCGATCTGGACGGTCAAATTGTGGATCGGCCAATTTAATGTTCTTGGGTATGGGCCAGCCGGTGATGTCTAGCTGATGGGCCGGTTGGAAGGATGTGATTTGTGGCAATATGAATGCTTCGATTCTCTTTGAAAATCCACTTGTTCTGGATAATAATTCTATGTTGACTCGTTGTTGAGTCTGCTGTATTCCACGACCAATACCACGGATATTCAAATGATCCCGAGTTGGCTTTACTGACAATGTCTTGGACATACGGTCGGTTATGACGTTTAGCTGAGAGCCGGAATCTAGAACCGCCGTGCATTCCACTTCGACTCCCTCCTCGTTCCTCAATCTCACTAATAACGTACTGAGGAGAACGAATTTCCTTGTATTTCTATCAGTTTGGGCTGCTAAAGTCGTTGACTGACTGACTGGTACTTGGTTAGCAGCTGATGCTGAATCTGGGCCTGATTGACTTCTCATAAGATGTGTCCTCTCCATGTTGGATGAGGCGTGGCTTGTTGGCCCTCTTGAACTGTTGTCTAAATGCACCAGTGTGTTATGCTTACCAGAACATTTTGTACAGCTTCGTAAATTGCAACTGGCTGCCGTGTGCTTCTCTTTCATGCAGTTGACACACAAATGGTGCTTCCTCAATAATTGTAGACGATTGTATGGCGATAGTGAGGGAAAGCTCTTGCAAGCAAATAACGCATGGGTCTGTTTGCAGGCTATGCAACGGTTCCCGTTTGAAGTGGCTAAGAGAGCCGACTTGGGGTGCTGGATAACCTTCAGGCCTAGCCTGTCCCGGAAGCAGCTTTGGAATCTCCCTGTTAATGTTTCCAGGGATTGGAATCGGATCTCCAAAAATTCTAACACTCTTTTCATAGAGCTCAATTCCCTTGGGGCCTCTAATGATTGCTCAAATAAGGTGTGTGGAGTTTGATCAAACCTTTTAGTTATCAAATGAACCAACAATGGATCCCAATTGTCTGTTGGTGTTTTTTAACCCAAGAAGGCACTCGTTTGTAGTATCGTGGAGCTTCTTTATGGCTGCTGCCGATTCTATCTGACTAGTCGGTTGGGATAGTAGCTTATTCAATAGCGCTGTTACTAAGAGTCGTTTATTATCGTATCTGTGCTGTAGAGTGCTCCAAGCATCTTCATAATTTTCGTTTGATACTGGTAAATGCTGTATTAATGCCCTTGCTTCTCCTGATAAGTTGCTCGTTAAGTAGAACATCTTTTGGGCATTGCTTATAGGCTGATTATGTATCAGCTGGATATAGAGATCTTGGAACTGTGTCCAACGTAAATAATTACCATCGAATGTAGGTAAGACAATTTTTTGCAATTTGATTAAGCCGCTATGCGCTTGTGAAGATGCAGCCTGATTTGTTGCTGTGTTGAAGTCGCTTAATTTTGCTGGAGTGATATGATTGTATCTTGTATCCAGCCGTCTTGTTCATAGTAGAGATCAGGTTCATATCCCAATGGGTTTGGTCCTGCGGACTGTTCCCAGATGAGCTGATCGTTGGCCATCATATCACGCTGATATGTCCGGAGCAGCTCTACCTTTAATTGATAATAAGGCTTCTCATGAGGCTGCCCGGCCTTAGATTCAATGTCCTGGACGAGATGTGTGATGATTCTCATCAAGGCCTTCTGCCGTCGTACTAATCTTTCGACCTCACCATTTCCGGTCTTCATGCCTTCATCCCCTGGAGTCTGTTCAATTTCGTTTGATTTGTCATCATCTCGTAATGTCGGTTCAACATCACTTGAGGTTGCGATGGGGACTGGGATAGTAGCTGCCGTTGTAAATGACCCTGGTGGCGCTGGTGATTTAGGCCTTGCTGGATGTGCACGTAATTCTTTCATCAATTGCTGATATACTTCCTTGATAGCATCATGGTATGATTTTTTGAAGTACAGGTTCTCCTTGTATTCTTCTTCAAGCGGTGCCACCCTTTTGTGATTGTATTGAAAGAGAGCCCAATATGCCTTGGAAATTTCCAGGCGCTTTGTTATATACTGCTCGTCTTTTCGTGAAGCAGAATCCTTCCCGTAATTTATGTACAGTTTCTCTAGCTTGTCGCCAACCATGGATTGTTCATGGATGACTTCTTCGAATACGAATTCTTCTTGGTCTGAATCCATCGTGGTTGGATGACTTCTTTTTCTTATTTCTCTTAAAGTTGAGCCTGGTATTGGCTGGGAATATCTTACTGCAGCCTAATAGAGTCCTTTCTAGCCTGGTGGCGACCTTCTGGATAGCCTGTTGTGGCTTATTGCTTTAGTAGTAGCGAATGATAACTTAAATTAGCTTCCTGTAGCCTGGGGGTTCCTTTCAACCTGATGGCGGCTTTCTGGATAGCCTGTGTGTGGGATTCAGATCACGTCGGGGTCACCAAAAATGTTTATATCGCGACCAGTTCTTTTACTGGCCGCCTGGAATAGGGAGTCCTGGTGCAGAAACCAGTGCTCTGGTGATCTAATGTTCTGGTGAAACACCAGAACATCAAAATTCTCAACGAAACAATCGTGTGTAATATCTTACAACAGACACCACTTTTCCTTTTAGCTTCAATCAGATTTTTTAACACTTTTTTAATAAGACAAAAACGCGTTCACTTCTCAAACAGTAATGACCATTTATTATTGTTCAACACTAAATTTATAAAGACAAATTTGCTTACTTTGATGAAGTCGATAACATGCAAGACAAAAAAATACAAAACTTAAACATAACAATTCATTCTCACTTGAAGAGTGAAGATAAAGAATTGCATCGTCGGCTTTAATTCCGCCGCATGACGATACAATGTTGGTGCGATAAATTCCAAATTACAAGCTACGATAAATATTTCATGGGGGGTTATTTCTATGGGAACGTAATCTGATACGATTTGTTTATGATACTGTAGGAATGCGTTCTTTGTGACTGAGTATTCGTGCTGATTATGAAATTTTATTTTTCATGCAACTTGTGATTTGGAATTTAATTCTAAAATCCTAATTAATTAATTGTAATGCTAGGGTAGAATTCAACAGTAATTATAAAAACTATTAAAGCTATCTAGATAACATATATAATAGCACCATTTTTTCTTTTATATCAAATATTATAAGGCAATTTGCACTATATGTATATTAAGGTTCTATTGCCCCCTATAATTAATTCCACCATTTATAGCTATAAAATTAAACCTTGTATTACGATAGTTAAGGTAGAAATACGTAACTAAAATTATTACATACCTACATATATTTTTCAATTTTAATAGTACCTAACCTAATCTTAATAATCATTGAGACCGAAAGTTGAACTAATATTCATTGAGAAAGAAAGTTTCCTTCTGAAAAGAATAAAACTTTCTTTTCCCCAGGGGGGAGGGATGTTATGACTCAGGTACCTATCGTCCCGAATCACAACCATATAGTCAATACACCAATATATTGTCCTATACAATATATTGATGTATTGAAAACTCGACCTTGAAAACAAAAATTCATTCAAATTTTCATTTAAATTTTTTAGTCGCATTCAAAAATTTCAAATGCATTTAAAAATGCATTTGCATGTCGTAACAAAATGCAATTTAGCATAAATTGCATTTCGTTATCAGTAATTCACTCCACTCACACGGTATACCTACCTACATGCCGTGTAATCGGATATAATTTTTCGTCGTGCAAATTGAATGCACATGAAATAATTCACATATTCTCACGTACGATCTTTCATCGTCGTGAGAAAGTAAAAAGAAAAAAAGCTTTTTGCAAGATATCGTGGGTACCTGGGTGAAATTTGCCCAAACCTCGGGGAGTTATGTTTTTGGAACCCGCCGAGTATCGTTCGTGGATAAATCCTAGTTGTAAAATTAAGAAAAGATTCCAAGTTGTGAAATTAAGAAAAGATATCCAAGTTGTGAAAATAAGAAAAGATCTAGTTGTGAAATTAAGAAAAAATCTATGCTGTGACATTAAGAAAAAAACCTAGTTGTGAAACTTAGAAAAATCCCGAGTTGTGAAATTAAGACGAAATCGAAGTTTGTTAAAAACAAAGAAGAGTTTAGTTCGTGTTTCAAAATTAGGAAAGCTCAGATTAGTTACGAATAAACAAAAACCTAGTGATTGTGTGTTTTTTATTATTAAACCCGAATACGCAATCTTTCGGTTTCCTTTTAGTTCCGATAGAAGTTGTGTGCTCTCCATCAGGAGCACGGCACACAAGCAAATACAGCAAGGACAATAAAATAAAGTTGAAATTTTAGAGAAGCGGGGCTAAGACGATATAATTTTTCTCATCTACAGCTTCATGATTGTATTTAAAATACGCAGATTAAACGTTTAAATTTGTGTTTATCATGAAAGTTTTTCAATTTTTATACGTTGAAAAAAAGTTGAAACATTTGGTGCAGAAACGATAGTTTTATAAATATCAGGGAGAGTTCTTAAAATAAAAAAAAGAAGATAATCAATAGATAGAGCAAATTTACCAGGCAACAGCTACTGAAAGCTGTGAAGAATCTGAGGGTGAATGAAAGTATATCCGTCTAAATGACGAGGGCGAAAGGTAATACCCAAAAGTATAGAAGAAACGCATCCAATCCACAAGAATCCATTCCACAAGAAGAAAATCAGCAGAGCCAGGAGCACCTCTCAAGGGTAGTTGAATCAGAGGAGGCGGTACGTTAGAAATATCGGAATCGCAAATATTAGATAGTACGGATAAAGAAGTAGACGGTATGACTTCACAATTGAATCCTGACGCTAAAGAATTCATTACATCGAATCCTTCGATTCGTTAAATGGTATTCGACCAATAGCCGTAACCAGAAATATTTCAGCTGATGATGTAGTTGCGCAAAGTCAAATGAAAGGAGTTATTTCAATGGACAAACTTCTAATTGGTAGTGAAATAGCACACTGTCCATCTGACATTCAGATTTCTCCTTACCCAAAAGATGAACTTTATCAAGAGCTGAATATGAAGGAAGCCATTCACGGTTCAGAAAAAGCAGAACTTGTTAATGATATCTGAAATATTGTGTTTTAAATAACAAACTAAGGCCAGACTCGTAACAACTGGTGTCAAGTAAAATAAATTCGCAAATTAAGTGGTGGCATTTGACTTAAGACAAAGTATGATTATTTTGGTGAAATTGAAAGAGATTCTGTGCTTTAGCTGAAATTCTGGAAGATAATTTAAAGCAATGGGACGTAAACTGGACGAGTTTCGAGTACAGGATTTGAAAGTGAAATTGGGCAAACGATCATTACAAACGGCAGGCACAAAGAATATTCTAGTCAAGCGACCTAGAGAAGCTCTGGAAATAGAAGGGATGAATCCTGACACATTTATTTTCGAAGACGATACCCAAGAACCTGAAACTGAAAAAAAATCTGAAATGAACATGGAACTACTTTTGGGTGCTTTAATGGGTAAATTGGAGCTTTCAGACCAACAGATGAAGAATGCTCTTGAAGAACAGAAGAATTCTCTGGAAACTCGTTTGGACTAACAAAGGAATGCTTTTGAGGAACAAAAGAATTCTCTCGAAACCCGTTTGGACGAACAAAATAATTCCTTCTAATCCCGTTGGGATGAACAAAAGAGTTCTTTTCAGAATTGTTTAGAAACTTGTTTGGAGGAACAGAAGTATTTTCTGAAAAATTAAATAGGTGAACAAAATTTGAAAATTGAAGAAATCGAGCAGGAAGTGTCAGAAGTTCAACAAAAAGTGTCGGAAGTATAACAAAAAGTCCAAAATGTCACGGAGCAGCTCGACAACTTTAAAGTAGATTTGGAGAGGATAAAGCATCGTAAACCTTGGAATGAGGGAACTGAAATATCCGCTGCTGGAAGAATGAATCCTCCAATATTTGATGGACAAAATTTGTGGTGTATTTTCAAGAGACAATTCGAGGCAGCTTCAAAAGAATATTAATCGAACATCTAAGTAAGGTAGTCAACTATTATCAACACGTTTGGGATGGACATATTCCTATATTTCTAATGGCTTATATATCAGCTGTTTAAAATTCGACCGGACAAACCTCAGCAAAGGTCATATCCGAAAGGGAGAGGCGCTTACCTAACGAGCTCAAGTTTAGTATACCCAGAGGCGAACAAAAGTTACCAGAATACTACGTAACGGCGCTAAGACAACGATTCGCTGGTGTGGACGAGGCCACGTTCTTCAAAATTACCAAAGAGGGTTGAAACTAGAAACAATAACATGGTATACAGGAATCAGCGTGGTACAAGAGACAAACGGAAAATCGTTCACATGAATTGTTTGCGTCAATACTGTGAGCATCAAGATCATGGATCACCTGTAGCTGGGGGTTAGTGACATCTTAGTAAACTTTGGGTTCGGAGAATAGGATGTACAGGAAGGTTCTAGGATAATTTGGCGAGTCTTATTTCAGACAGTGAAGTGAACGAAGTAAATTATTTGGATTGCGGTAATTAGAAGTACAGTACTAGTGATAACTATAATGAGTTGATTTGATAATTGTTTGTAAACGTTATAAAAGTAAACAGTGAAGTTAAATAAAAGAAGAACTTCGTAATGATATTTGAAATATTGTGCTTTAAATAACAAACTAAGGCCACGCTCGTAACAATATCATCCGAGCCTTAGGATAATCTTTAGGTGAGTGGTGTATGCGGTCCCTTCAGGACTAGTGTGTGACGTGTTTTAGTCTTCGGTCGTAATTCCCTTTAATCACGATTTTTTTTGTGTGTTAATAGTGACGTGATAGTCCAGGACATAGATCCTGGGTACTAACTAAATTTGTGACTCTGACAATTAAAGAAGCTACAGGCTTCATCAACGGAGAAGTTGAGAAGTTATATAGGAAAAGGTTAGATAGTGTAGACATATAATATTTAATTTTCTTGGTTATTTTACACCTTTACACATTGCAGTTCCAGTGCTTACATACAGTTAATATAAAGATATTTATATTATTTTTTTATTATATTGACAATTTTAATAACGTTTAATGACGTGTGTAGATTTTTATCTATTCTTAGTGTAATTAACCCATTGTTGTTTTGTAAGAAGCGTGTGAGCTTTCTACACTCAGCAACGTCTTACTAGCATTTTCTTATGCTTCGTTGTTCGTCAAATTTGCATGATTTTCTCACACTTCGTCGTTTCGCCCAAATTTATCAAAAACTTTCCTTATTTCGTTGCTTCCATAACGTTTTTTTTTTTATTTTATTAAATTTGTGGTTGGTTGGCTTCAATTTATCTAGAAATGGCCGACAAGCTAAAGAAAAATGCCTTTAAGAACCTATTAATGATCATGCACTAGGTGAATCTAGTACTTCCCTGTCAGTGAACATGTCACAAACAGCAACATTGGACTCTGTGTCGGTTAAGCCAGCTTCTTTCTGGAAGAATAATCCGGAGCTGCGGTTCCTCCACCTAGAGGCGCAGTTCGACTTGGCTGGTATTAACCAAGACAAGACAAAATATTATCACGTCATTTGTGCGCTCGACGAGGACGTTGTACTCTTGGTGAGCGACAATATCCGTACACCACCTGCGACAAATAAGTATGACCAGATCAAAGAAACATTAATTTCCAGGAATTTATGGAAAACATCTCTGCTGTGGGACTAACTTCAGCAATTTTGTCAGCGCATGTTGCCCGAACACGCCCAAACTGTATCATTTGACATTTGTTGTATACATTTATCAATAAATTGGTAAGGAAAAAATTTAAAATTAAATTTAAATATTATATTAATGTTGCTGACATTTATGTGACAGCATATCCTTTTAATTACAAAAGTATCATTTATTAATTAATTATTTTGTATTTAAATGTAAGCACCTGTCAAACGAAATCATCTCAGCGGTAGTGAAAACACCTGACAGTGATTTGGAAATTGTTATATATATAAAACCTAGATTAGGATATGGATATATGTATATGTAAATATATGTATAACTATAAACTTGAATTAAAAGAAATTAATAGAAAATAAGATAATCTCATAAACCTATAAACCTGAAAAACCTAAAATTGGGCATATAAAATCATAAATTATAAAATTCGATAAACTAATCATACATAAAACATGATTAGTTTATCTTCCCAAAAGGGTGAAGAAAAATTGCATCAGCAATTTTCTTCAAATTCCACATAATTTATGAAATTTTTCTCATAAAACTACTTGGGAAAAACAGAAGTTTCAGTTTACAACCCAAGTCGTTTTACTTAAAAATTTCCACGACAAATTTTGCCTTCAGCAAAATTTGTCACTTCAACAATTTAATTAAAAAAATAAATCAAAAAGCAAATCGTACCTTCAGTACAATTTGCCGTGAAAAAATCCAATATGTATGTACATACGTACATACATATTGTGTAAAATCTTTCACGATAAGAAACGCGCGCCGCATAAATGCATTGTATGTATATGCGCGTCGCGATTTCAAACGGTGGCTGATGTTTTAAAAAGTGTAAGATTACATTTTTGCAGCCATCGTTTAACGCGAATAATTCTGGACATGTTCAAACATGTCCAGAATTAAAAAGTAAAATTTTCTCAGGATAAGAAAATGCAATTTAGCATTTTCTATCCTGAACGACGGCTCTTGATCACGATGAATGTGATCAAGAGTTGAGTTGATTTTTAAATTTTCATTACTCAAGAGCGTGAGTTGATTTTTTTGGCTTTGGTCGAAATGCATTATTTAAAAAAAAAGAAATGTTTTTTCCTCCTGATCGTCGGTCGGTCGGTGTATATAAAAAGAAAAGAACAGAAAGCTAAATTGTGCTTCCTAAAACTACAGAAAAATATTAGATGTTTAAGTTGTGTTCCTCTTTTCTTAATAGAAGAATAGAAAATAAAAATTTGAAAAAAAGGGAGAAAGAATAGAAAGTTAAATTGTGCTTCCGGAAACTACAACAAAATATCAGAAGTTTAAGTTGTGTTATTTTCATTAATAAAGAAAGAATAGGAAGTTAAATTGTGCTTCCGGAAACTACAAAAAAATATCAGAAGTTTAAGTTGTGTTATTTTCAGTAATAAAAAAAGAATAGAAAGTTAAATTGTGCTTCCGGAAACTACAAAAAAATATCAGAGGTTTAAGTTGTGTTATTTTCATTAATAAAGAAAGGAAAAATAAGTTCTGTTGTGTACCTACCTTTTGTGAAACGAATTCCCAATTGGATGAGCGGTGCACCCAAGTTAAAAAGGTGAGCGTTCGACAAATAAATATAACAATTGGCGCAGCCGGTAGGATCAAGGAAGCTTGGTCAAGTTAAACGATCGTAAACGCTTGAAAAGCCTTGGTCCTACACGAATCTACGGGGAACCTGTGACACTAGCCAAGCTATAAGGCCACGTCACCCCCAACGCTCGGGGTAGATATCATCTATAGGCGCCTCTGCTCCAGGCGAGCAAGCATTCACCCCAGTGAGTGAAAAGACAGCATTAAGAGACTTGGACCTCCAGATTGTAATTCATCACCGAACACCAGAAGCCCTTTTCCAGCAGCGGGAAGGAGGATAATCAACTCCAGAAGGAAGATATCATCGTTCCTGGGTTGAAGGGGATTTCGAAGAAGGCTTTAAGCCCCCCTTTCAACCATATCCAGGGGAAATAAATCGGCCTAGGGCCCCCCGGCAGCAAACAGAAGCTGCAAAAGAAAAACTTCGTTCCAGGATTGAAAGGGATCTCGAAGTCGGCAAAAGCCCCCCTTTCAATCTCAGCTAAGGGAAATAAGACGGCAGGAGCACCCCTAGTAGCAAGAAACATTGCAGAAGGGAATACTCCAAGAAGGCTGGAAGCCTCCCTTTTGGACAACGCGGGACGCATATGTCAGCAGGAAACTCGACACCGGCACCTGAGACAGGCACGAGATCAAACTCTACACCTTCATCCGGCGCGGAGCAATGCTCAGGTGAGAATTTACAACACCTCCGGGAAGGTACAGACAATGCCACAGAAGACGACGCAGCACAACCAGGTAGCCAGGAGTGCCAGAATCCAGCAAGAAACAACAGGAGTTCGAAGCGGCACCGTTTTAACAGGGCCCACAGTTGTATCTAAAGTAAGTCTAGATAAGTTTTTAGATAAGTTGTTAGAAAAGGCATGTGAATCCGATAAGCTCACTGTTACGCACTGCGACGCTCTTGACCATAGATTAAGTCAAGGCAGAGAGCAGAGGCTGACAAAAATCGAAAAATTTAAAAAAGATACAGAGCGATTCAAACAGGAGCCCTTTCGAATTTGCCGGGCTTTCACGTTCACTAGGTTTAGATAAGAGCTCAGCCAGTGTAGTTGTAAGAGCTGAAAGTGACAGTGATATTGGTGGTGACGCATCGGATCAAACAACCGCCGAAAATCTCCTTAGTGGCTGGCTAGAAGTATCCTTCACGGATTCTAGTCCAGAAACCAGCCCTGAAGCTCGACAAGGCATAAGTAGACTACCCTACAAAAGTTTAAATAAAGCGATAATCACAATGGTAGATTATGCAAAGGTGGCCAAGCTTACGGCACAACTAGTTCCTCTGTTTTCGGGTTAAAAAATACCCCACAGCTAGGTCGTGAGCTACAAACATTTATTGGCTGTCGCAAAGAGGCCCTACACTGTTTAAGTGAGGAAGAAAAAGCAGCCGTCCTACACATCTTGCCTACAAGACTTCGTGGCGATGCCTATCATCTGTTTGCTTCAGACGTTCCAACTACTTTCAGTGAGGTGGAGGAACGTCTGAACAGAACCTACCTACCACGAGAATCGTACCAAGAATTGGTCAACAAATTGATCACAATAAGACAAAACCCGTTGGAAACTCTCACTGCCTTCACAACAAGAGTGAAGCAGTTGCTGATGCTTTGCAACGAGGCAGCAGTACTGAAGTACGGAGCAACGGCAGCCCCAGCTGTGAAGACACAGTTGGCGGACTTCGCCAAGAATGCCCTCAAAGGTGGAGTGAACAATCCCCACCTATGCCAGTACCTCCTCATTCTGGTAGAAAATGATCTAGAGCAGCTAATACAAAAGGCTCTAGACATGAAAAAGCTGCAAGGAGGCACAGTTTTCGTCCAAACGCCGCTAACGCAACAGCCATATCCAATGGCACCAATAGACCCTAGTCTTCGAGTTCGGGCTCTCAGCCGAACTCCTTACAATCAAGCACCACAGCCACCCATGTATGCATCACCACGAGCACAAGAGCCCAGGCAGTTTAACAATCCCCCATACGTACATGCTCCACCACTACGCCCGCCGTTTCCACGAAGGGATTCTAGACAACCGGATACACAAAATCTGGTACAAAACATCACCTGTAATTTCTGCCAGAAGCGGGGACACACCTACACGGAGTGTCTAAAACGCAAAAACACCCCCTTTTGCACTAACTGTAGAAGTTACGGGCATGACATTCGCGACTGTCGAAACAACCAAACACAGTCTGAAAATCGTTTCACACGAGGATCGCCTAACAATCAACCACAGTCAGACCCGAACAATACAAAAGGCCCCAGAGTCTTTAGCATAAGACAACAATGTAATTTTTGTGGGCGCCGTGGACATAAGATCGACGAATGTCGACAAAAGCAAAAGTGAGAGGATAAAAGACAGGGAAACGACAAAGAGTCGACCAGAAACTCCCCGGCTCGACTATAAACCCTACCAGCAATAAACAAGGGTCTTCTCAGCCGCCCAACTTCAGTGTGCCCACCGCCAGACTTCCTCTAGACATAGGTCTAAATGGTCAGGCCCAGCTAATAGTGGACACCGGCGCTGAGATCAGTATAATTAAGAAAAAAGCTCTCAAATCTCGCGAGCTTATAAACCACAACAAAAAACTAACGCTTCAAAGCCCTTTTGGCACCGGAAAAACCTTAGGAAGTTGCCAAGGAAACTTCATGCTAAAAAGTAACTTACCTTGCAACTTTCAGGTGGTAAAAAACATTCCAGGTATTTCTGACGACGGCTTGCTAGGAAATGATTTCCTAGCCAAAAACTGTAATGTTGAGGGACCCAACAGGGTTCTGCGATTTCCTCGCATGGAAACTAATCCAGAAGAGTTTGCTGTTCCACTAGAAACCACATCGGACAACCCGTGTTCACAAAACACAGTCAACAAAGAGACACTGGTAGAAGGTATTAAACCCGACGGGGATACACCTTCTACCCGAAGTGTTCTCCAAACTTCTCAGTCAGAAGAAGTCGGCTGTGATAAACAAGAACGCGGTACGGGTGAGTTGATTACCAAAAATCTGGCTTGTAAGACTGGCCAGCAACAGGTAAATTTAAATGAACCTGTGTGCATACCAGCAAGGTCCTAGATCGTAGTCAAAGTTCCGTTGCAGTTGCAGGAAGAAATGCTCAGTCTGTCAAAAGAAATAGACGACGGAGTCTTCTTAGCGAACAGCTTGCTCTCAGCTGGGTTGAAGGCAGTCCCTATAGGAATCCTCAACACACGCAGTTCACAGGTAGTCCTAAAAAGCGTGAACCTAAAGCTTGTTCCCATTAAAGACTACACTGTCGTCCCCATCAAACAAGAGCCAGATAAAAATATTACAACAGCCCATCCTTTGAATCCCATGAGTCGAAATGGTGGCGATGGTGAGCATCAAAATATAATTAAACCTAAGATTAAGAAAATAGGGCATAAGAGCCCAGGTCAACCAAGCAGTAACAAGAAACAGCTTCAAGACGCTTGCGGGTCCCTCATGAAAACCCCAACGTCAGGCGCTGGCCAGCACACAAACGGTCTGCCGTTAGCAACTCCCGCAGATCCATTTGGCCCAGCGCCACTCATATATCAAAGAAATAGGTTAAGAGGTAAAATGAATAGGGATAATAATAATAGATCTAGATTTAAGAACAATACAAACAGGGCAATAAGCGCCGATCAGACGGCCACCCTACAACATATAAGGTACTTGTTCCCAAACGATGCCGAACAAGATGACACCAGTATTCAGCCCCGCCTCACCAGATTATAGCAAGAACTTAGTCTGGATGAAACTTTAAATTCTGAGGAAAAAGCCTCAATAACACATCTCTGTTACGAATATGATGAGATATTCTTTTTAAAGGGTGACAGGCTTACACATACCAACGCCATCACCCACGACATCCCTCTGGTGCAAGACCAAGCACCTATTAACCAACAGATGTACCGGTTACCAGAGACACAGCGAAATGTCATAAATGAGCAACTCAGAGAAATGCTGGACAACGACATTGTCCAGCTCAGCAAAAGCCCATGGAACTCGCCACTGTTAGTCGTCCCCAAAAAAGCGGGAACAGATGGTGAGAAAAGGTGGCGCGTCGTCGTTGATTTCCGTAAGTTGAACGAAAAAACGATTGGCGACGCCTTCCCGCTACCACGAATTGAGGATATCCTCGATCAACTGGGCCATTCAAGATACTTCACCACCCTAGACCTAGCCAATGGCTATCATCAGGTACTCGTCGATCCGAAAGATCGAGCAAAAACGGCTTTCAGTACCAACTACGGGCATTATGAATTCAAACGCATGCCGTTCGGGCTTAAAGGAGCCCCCACATTTCAGCGTTTAATGAATTTCATATTAACTGGCCTACAAGGCCTAGAATGTTTCGTCTACTTAGATGACATCGTCATCTATGGAAAAAGTCTGGCAGACCACAACGAAAAGCTTCGCAAAGTCTTTGACAGGTTAAGAGAAAATAACCTGAAACTTCAACCTGAGAAATGTCAATTTCTCAGGCGCGAGGTAGTGTACTTAGGACACAAATGTTCTAACCAAGGAGCACTACCTGACCCTAGCAAAGCGGCATGCGTCCAAACTTTCCCCACTTTTAAGACAGTAAGGCAAGTGCAATCATTTTTAGGCCTTGCGAATTACTACAGAAAATTCATACGAGATTTTTCAAAAACAGTACATCCTCTAACAAACTTACTCCGAAAGGATGTAAAGTTTAAGTGGACTGAGAAATGCCAAGAGGCATTTCAAAGCATTAAGAACGCTTTAATTTCCCCTCCACTCTTAATATATCCCGATTTTTCAAAACCCTTTAACCTTACCACAGACGCCAGCAGCGAGGCTCTTGGAGCAGTTCTCTCTCAAGGAGAGGTAGGAAGTGACCAGCCAATTGCCTACGCCAGCCGTACCCTGAACAAAGCCGAACGTAACTATTCCACTATTGAGAAAGAGTTACTGGCTATAGTTTGGGCGACTAAAAATTTCAGGTGTTATCTGCAAGGCCGAGAGTTCACGGTCTATACAGATCATAAACCACTCAAGGGAGTCTTCGATGTTAAGGACCCCACATCCCGTCTGGTGAGATTTCACCATAAACTTTCCGAGTTAAATTATAAAATTGAGTATAAGCCCGGAAAGTACAACACGAATGCCGACGCTTTAAGCCGCATTCCACGGGATAATAACAAAGACAAGGAAACTACAACCTTCACGGTAGAAGCTATAGTCCACCACCAAATGGACTCAGATATAGAGGAGGAAAAACACTCACCGGACCAAAAGGAGTGTCTGCAATGCAATGCAGTAACCAGAGCCCAGACACGAAACATTCAGGAAAGTGGAACAAATCAAGACAGCCAGTCCAAACAAAAAGAACAAACTCATCATCCAGAAGCGGCAGAGGACCTTGACAGCCCACCTAGTACCAATCCACAAATTATAGACGAAACTCGTCCCACTGAGGTAATCACAAGCCCAGAGGAGATTCAATTAATCTTAAAGGATTATCATGATTCTCTCTTTGGTGGCCACCAGGGAGTGATAAAAACCTATAAACGGATCCGAAGAAAGTACTGGTGGAGGCACATGCTTAGTGACATAAAAAAGCACATTAAGCGGTGTCCCAAATGTCAAACCATAAAGGCCTCACCACAGTATAAAATGCCGATGGTGATTACAGACATAGCGGAACAACCATTCGATAAAATCTATTTAGATATAGTCGGCCCACTAGAGGAGACAGAATCCGGAAACAAATATATATTAACGTTTCAGGATAACCTCACGAAATTTGTAGATTGGTATGCCATACCGAATGGGGAAGCTATAACGGTAGCCCAAATTTTCTTCGACGAAATCGTCACACGATACCGCATTCCCAAAAGAATAGTCACCGATCAGGGAAGTAATTTCCTGAGTGACCTATTCAAAAAGGTATGCAAACTCCTCAGGATAAATAAGCTGCAAACCTCAGCGTATCATCCCCAATCAAATGGAGCACTCGAACGTGCACATAGACCATTGATTGAATATCTACGAACTATAGTGGACGAAAATCCCAGCTCATGGGATAGTTATCTGCGAACAGCTGCTTTCGTGTACAATAACAGTGTACACGAAGGGACAAAATTAACTCCTATGGACTGCCTTTACGGCTTTACAACGGACGTTCCGTCCAACTTAAGGCGAGACCCCGAACCCGTATATAATCACGAGAGCTACTACCATATTCTCAGGTATAAGCTTCAGAAGTCTTACGCCATGGAACGAAAAATTTTCTGATGAGTAAACAACGCTCGAAAAATTACTATGACAAAGCTCTACGCCCCCAGACATTTCACAGAGGAGACAAGGTTCTACTCAAGAGCGAGAGTCGCAAACATAAGCTCTCCCAGATTTGGGTAGGACCCTATACGGTAACCGGCATCCCCAGTTCAGTAAACCCCAAGTAGCACAAAGCAGCGATTTTAGTTTTAGCAGCTAAAATTTGGTTGTTACAACGTTGTCACAGATAAAATTGCAGCATTTTAGTTAGTACAGGAATGTTTTCTTTTTGCCTCTCTGTGGGAACGTTTTCGCAACAATAAAAACAGCCGAAATGATTGAATAACTTTCTTGCCAAATTTTAGTTATAACTTAATCCAGTTAGCTGAAAAGGTTACCAAATAATAACATTTTTGCTTCGACAGCATTTTTTCACTTCTTTTGTAAAATATCGCTGGTAAAATAGCTAAAAACCAGACTAGTAGCTTTGATATCAATTTGGTTTATCCGTTGATAATTATAGCTGAAGAAAACCTTTTTAGATGTACAGACATTTTGCTGTCACTTGGTTAGCAAAAGTAGATCCGAGATATCTATCATTTACGCATTTGAAAAGCCATTTAGCCTTGCAGCATTTTGAATTTATATCTACACGTTGAAATATATAACCAAAATGCTGCTTAATTGCTTTACTATGTTATATTGGAAATATTCGTCAGAGAAAAATCTAGAATATAGCTATTTTTTATAGTTTGGTTCCAAGTGTCACTTTAATGCGCGATTAATTTTTTCAAAGAAAATTAATTAATATGAAGGTACAGAGTTTTGCATTTTATTTGAAAAAGTTAAAAAAATATAAGCGAAGTGGAAGTTATGCGAGGGATATTAAAAATAGATTGAAAGCAATTTCAAGTAAAAGTGAAAGTGGCCGTGATTATAACTCTCCGAAGTTATATGCATTGCACAATATTAAATGTAAATTAGCATGTGTGAAAGATATCGATAGCCAAACTGTTTTTATACCTCTGATTCACACTTTAGATTTATGCAATATGTATAAAGGAATAGAATAAGAACAACAACAAAACTTTGGTTAAATGTTTATTAATACATACATCTAGATTATAGTTCAATAAAGCTAATCCATTTACAATGTACCTACCTATAATATTTGAAAATTCAATTCAATAAAAAAAAAAAACAATAAAAAAACAAACAAAAAATATGGCAGTTCCCGTTGCAGTGTTTCTATTAAAGAATATTTTAAACATTATTATTAAAGAATATTTTAAACTTCTTGTCCACATGTTTCTAGGAATACTTTTTTGGTTTCTACTAATTCTGAAGTTCCGTCTGATGCTGATGATGATGATGTTTGCGTTTGCAGGGTACATTTACTAAAATAAGAATTTGCTTAATTTGGGTCTTAATGTAATAGAGTTTTTGCCCTACCGTTTTCTCTTTGAATTATATTCCGGAGTTGTCTGATTAAAGCGACTAACGCTATTCTTTAAAATTCTATGGAAGAAACTTTCCATGTCATCAACGCTGTACCGTGTATCTGCCAAACGTATAATCTTAAAAAAGTTGTCAAATATAGATGTGTATTTGAGGAAAGCAATTTTTTTTTTCATTTGATTTGGAAGATCCTGTCCACGAGCACTCGGTTAGAAATGAACGTGAAAATATCCTGTCTGCTACCATATAAGCTATTTTTGTACCATTCTTAGTACCACTTGTTCCACCAATTTCACTCATATTATTTATCTGAAATACACAAATAATAAAACAAATACATAAAAAATCTAAAAACACTTTAAACTTACAAAATCTGAAGCCACGACTTCCGAGGTTTTTAATATAGATTCCAGTTCATTTAAATGGTCTTCTTTTAAAATGGGGAGCAACTTCTTCAGATTTAAGATTACTGACTTATTACCATAATTGATGCTAGCACTATGTACATGTTTGTTTTACTTATGGGATGTACTTCTGCATGATTTCAATTAATTTGTCAAATTTTGTGTGCAAGCCAGCTACTTCCTTTTTTAATTCTAATACATCATGAGAAAACTGCTCATGCTTTTTCAGGAGATCATTAATATCTTCTTCAACTAAAAATTACATAAATTTCAAAATTGTTAAGTTTGTGACTATTTCATTTACGCTGTGGTGATGAAAAATTCATATGAGGCACTTCATAAATGCCATCTGTCACTACTATGTTGGTATCCGAACTATTAGAAGCTTGTGATGTACTCTCCATAAAATTTTGTATTATAACTGGCCCCTCGAGAGCTTGTTCGGTAGCCATACTACCAATAAAATTGTTTGCAGGGGGTGGCAGAACAGTAGTAGCTGATCGTAAACTAGGAAGAGGAGCACTATTCACAACAGCTGGAACACTAGCCGGAAGTAAGTAATTGAAGTCTTCCTCTATATTGCTTGTGGCATTCAGCGTTGTTCTTCTTCGCACAGAATTTGTCGTACTACCTTTCAAATTGTGAAATCTTTCTTCCTCCTCCGTATCTGAAAACTGCGAAAGCTTTTTTCAACTTGTAGAGCATTTTCAAAAGATGTAAAATTGCTCCTTTTCACAGAACATGGTTGTTTGGACCATGTTTTTGGGTCCGACATTACTCGGTGATCTTTTCGCATGGTCATGGATTTCCGTCCTGGCGGCCAATATAGAATTTTATTCTTTTCCCATGATGATGGAACCACGCACAATGTCTTTTCGTTTTCCTCGATCGTCTCCACTATCTTGTACATTTTTGTATAAAATAAGCACACACAAAATTTCCAAAAACACTTATTTTCTACACGATGCTTTCTCTTTAAAGGCTTGGATTGCTATGACAAATAACATATTTGGAACGGTAAATACAGAATTTTTTTCCAAACTAAAAACCATTTAGTTGTATATATGGAGCTATTTGGCTTAATTACAATAATCTGCAGCATTTTGATTACGCATCCAGCATTTTAGGTGGGCATCCAGCATTTTAGCTGTATTGATAGACTTCAACGCATCCAATCAGCTATGGTGGCAATTATTGCTGTGTTGAAGTAAAACACTTCAACTAGATAGTTGTAATTCCAACTTGTAAGCATTTTATCTTTCCAAAACGATTATTTTGTCTCTAAAAACAACAAAGATGCTGAAATAACAACAATTTAGCTGTGTACGTACAGTATGCTACAGCCATATAGCTGTAAACATAAAATGCAGAAGTCGCAGTCGTGTCTTATTCTAATTAGGCCTGTAATCAGAGTTAATTATCTACAATTAAAGCAAATCAGCTGGCATGGCACCTTTTTAGTTTGTGGTGATAGACCACGAAACAATCAATTAGATGTCCTAGCTCGTTTACTGTGGTTAAGTATATTGCTCTATTAAAATGGCTGTAATTAAAACTATGCAGCTTTAATCCACTGTCAGCCATATTTTGTCAAAAATAGCGTTCCCTCTTTTGAAAACACAAAATGTCAAACTTTTGCACTTTTTTTACTTACTTCCCAATACCGCCAAATGCAAAATAGCAATACATTATAATATTTAAAAACTATACGGGCAAAGTTAAAACAATTTATATGACCCTATATTGCAGAAATAAACAAAATCATATTTTTCAAAATTTTTATACGTCTTTATTTATGACTTATTTACGAGGCGCATTGTTATTTTTCAAGCTATTACCTGCCTATCAACGATAAAATTTCAGTGGTTAACACTTTTACGCAAAACTAAGCGCTTGAAATATTAAAAGATATCTGCACTAAATATTAATATGGTTATAATGAATATTAACAAGACGCTTTTTTTACTTCATTCATTTCAATTGAAATATACTAAAAATACCAGAAAGAAAACCAAGGTATAACTAAATTGTCGTAGACTGGGATGTAAAGAAATAACTTAATTAGCTAAATGATCCAAATGAAATAACAAAATAGTTATTTAAAAAGCCACTTTCTAGCAATTACAAAATGGCTTTTATTTAGCTCTTAAATGGTTTAAAAAGGTACAGCTATTTAGTTGCAATAAGTTTGCCAAAAGTATTTAACATCATAATATAAAGGTTGGTAAATGGTTTCCAAAACATTGTTACTGCTTCACTTTTAGCTGCGGCAACCAAAGCATAATGGATACTACAACCTTTAAAAAGCTGAAAGACAGTGCGCCACTTTGCTGGCTAAATGTTTTCAAAGCGTTGTCAAGTGGTTGTGATGGAATTCCATTCCAACTAAAAAGATTTTAATTTGGCAAGCGCAAGGTTGTCAAAACCCAAATACAGCAAGCTGTGCTACTTGGGACGCAACAATTAAAATGCGTAAATGAGAGGTGACGGTACACAACAATCGTCTAAAACCTTTCTACGAATAACATGGTGTCAATATAATCTAAGTAATTCAAAGATACATATATATTAGCATATAAGCTACAAAGTCAACTAAAAACCCATTTTAATATCATATCCTATCCTCTCCTAGATAACAATGCTGTCAATAATTCTCTACGGACTGTTCCTGACCACAATAGGAGCCCTCGCGGAGGAACCTTACACTATAACGCCCCTAAATAATACGGGAATACTATTTGAGGATCTTGGAAGCCTATCAGTTTACCACGATACTTGGAGCATCATAACTGAGTTAGATCTGGCGGAGGTGGACAATCAAACAAAACTGGCGGAACGCGCTGAACACTACGTTCATCAATTATGTGGTAACAAATCTTTCGATCAAGATCTATGTACCCTACAAACCAAACATGTACATGCCCTAATGGAAAACATTAACAGACGCACCAATGTCATTAAAGAGGCAGTGCCTAAATCACGCAAGCCCCGATCCATCTTTGATGGGATAGGTAATGCGATGCACTATCTCTTTGGCACTATGGATAGCGGAAACGAACAAGAGGTGTACAGCCGACTAAGCGAATTAGAGGTAAATACTCAAACCTTAGCTGATCTGGAAAAGCAACAGATCAGTGTAATAAAAAACACGTTTGAACAAATTCAGAAACCCCTATCTTCGCTGTATGAACGACAGCGCCAGATAACCAATCAGATTAACCATCTGCAAAACACAACGGACGATTTGATAGCCCACCAAATAAGACAAGAGATCGTTTCTAGCCTGACACTACAAATGATAGAGTTGGAATTCAGACAACAAGCTCTACTGGACATAATAGTGCCCAGTAGAAATAATCAAATTCATCCCCTTTTAATTTCCCCAAACTATTTGCTAGATATTTATCACAAATCTCACTCCACTTGTCCCAATCTACAGCACTGTTTGTCAGTTCTGTATCAAACAGCAGATGTTAAGACACATTTGTTACAGGACAAATTAGTTATCCGAATCAAACTCCCCATTTTTAATATCCCCAAGATGAAAATCCAACAGATTAGATGTTTCCCCATACGGGTGGATCCAAAGCATTCATTAATACCTGATATCAAATATTCTCATGTGGCAAGCCAAATCCAGACCCAGGAATTTCTGTTGCTGAAGCCAGAAAACCTAAGATCTTTCAAAAAAATTTCAAAGGGAATCAAGGAAGATACGTGAGTTGGTAAGCTGAATACACCAGTCACCAAAGCTACAAAAACAGATGAATGTGTTATCAAACTTCTATTCAATCCACTGGGCGAACACCCACAATGTAGCATCAGAGCTCAAGTTCCCCCAAGAGACACAATAATTAAACTCAATAGACCAAATTCGTGGCTGTACTCCTTAACCGAAACCACTATAGTACAAATAATCTGTACACAAAAGTTGCTCAGTCATCGTCTCGGAGGACAAGGAATCATGACAATCAACGAACCATGTTCCTTGCAAATAGGGCTTCATACACTTTATTATGAAGCAAAAAATCTGCATCCGCTTAAAATCCTGCAACCAAACTACTTCCCAGGCACAAACGAGACTCAAGAGGTATTGGCAGATTATATATCCAAAGTACCCGCTCCTAAAAATTTTGAAAAACTCCCAACATTACTCCTAGGAGATGATACAAACCAACGTATCCACCTAGTTACAAAATCTCTAGACGAAATCCGTACCAAAGTGAACAACATTCACTTTGGACCAAAGGCCAAGATTCCTCATATACTCTCAATTACATCCCTATCAATGACCGGACTCTTGTTGCTAATTGCATCTGTGGTGGCATTGGCAAAATATATCGTACCGGCATTCATGGCTTGGAATGCTAAACGCAGACAACAGCCCACAGCTGAAAACGTTCCTATGAAACCGGTTTACGCAACACCCCAAGAAAAATTAAAACGTACTCAAAGTCTCCACAGAGCGAGATCTATACAAGTAGAATAATCAAAAAGAACTATACTCCTTGGTTGACCCCGTCTCATTCTTCTGTTATAAGCACAGTCGCTCTCCTTTTACTATACTGGCTGATAGAAAATAAGTGAAATAAAAACTAGACATTAGGAGAAAGAAAATATAATTCAAAAGGAAACACTATTCAGAAGTTCTCAACAAAATAGGTTAAAAGCTCTAGAAATTAGGAAAATAGAAGAAAGAAAAGCATAAAAGAGTATAATTAAAATAACTATATAACCAATTAAAATATAATCAAAATTTATATACAAAAAAGGTTATTAATATTAACAAATAACAAATAACTAATATTTAGTAGCATTAAGCAATACAAAAAATAATAATTTAGCAAATAAGATAATAAAATACAATAACATAAATAACTATGCTAAATAGATATAAAATGAAAAGTTAGAATGCTAACATTATAAATAGAAAAATAGCAAATAAAAATAATACAAAAAAAAACAATAAGATAACCAAGAAAAAATTAAAAGGCGTTAGATAAAAATAAAGGAAAAAGAAAATATGCTTTAAAAGTAGATATAACTAAATAAATAAATAAGTAAGTAGAGCCATATAATAGGATTAAGGAAACCGTACATTAAATTAACAAAAAAAAAAAAAACATAATATCTGATTAGCGAATGCTTAGAAAAATATATGAGCATTTATACATTCCTGTAAAAACAACTAAAAAATTATACATGCATATGTATATTTTTGCACAGCAAGAGCAAAGACCCAACCAAAAACCGACCAAGTATTCAGCTCTCTCAACAAAAAAAATAAAAAAAAAAATATGTAATAAAGCCAACAACAGTCTCAACACCGAAACCGCTATATAACACAAAAAAAAAGAAACTCTCAAATTCCCTGCAAAGAACCACAAGCCATGTAAGTAGCTACCTGAAAACAATAGATATATGGATAACAACAAAGAAAAACAATATACCTAGAATTTACATTTTGTTTTTATTATAAAACAAAACTAAGACAAAACAAAATTTAGAAAAGCGAACACAAAAAATTTTTATTAATGAGACTTAATTAAAAAAGTTGTTTTCCTCTTTTGCGACGGGGAGCCGTCAGAGCGAACGATCCGGGCCGTCCGTGGTTGCTGCAAGAGAAAAGAACAAATTTTATTTAAAAAAAAGAGAAATTCAAATGAAAGGAGAAATGACCCAGTTCAGCCCTCATAGGGCGGGAGAGCATCCCAGTCTTCCTCACCACCAGCGGGAAGATCCGCGCCATCTCGGGCAGCGCTAAGCTCCTCATCTGGAAGAACCCAATCCCCCTCAGCAGGCGACACGTCCCAGTCCTCTACAGACGAAACCGGGCTGGACACTGCACCTGGGACATCCCAGTGACACTCAGCCAGATTGTTGGCCCAAGCTACCACGTCATCGCCATGCAGCATGTAACTCGGGTGGGTCCTACATACCAGGCAGGTACACCAGCCGACCTCTCCCGACAACACTAGGGTAGCTCCTAAAAAGAAATAAAAAAGAAAACAGTAATTAGAACAAATGAAAAGTTATTGTTCACCACAAAATAGACTTATCTAAAGGCACCCAGGAACTCCCATTATGAGGAGATAAACAAAGCTCCACCCGGTGAAAGCTATCCACCTCAGCAGGAGCGGACCAGATGCAAATATCTGGGCGCCCATCCCTGCGCAGCAGCAGCCGGATTAATCCCCTCCACCGAGGAGCCACGCTCTGCACCGAAATTGCCGGCACCCTAACACACTGGGGCCTGGAGCAGACGTAGGGAGCACGTGGTCCAATTACTTCGCCGAATTCCATTTTAGCAAGACCGTGAAGATAATCACAGAAATCGCTCCATATAAAGGGCAAAACCCCTAACGTTAGCAAAAACCGATGGAGATACGATTAAAATGTGTGAAGCCCTTATCTCGGTGAAGCCCACGCAATCCCAGTAGCAAAAGTAGTTGCTTTTATTCTCTTTTTTTCATTCTTTCAAATCACACAATAAGAGCTCCATACGACACAAATTGCAATTTATGCATTTTGTATGTAGCTACAAGAACACAGATCTAAAATTTTTTTTTCTTTCTCCCTATTTTCGAAGCCGGTGTGCAAGATGCATTTTAATGTATCAGACCCCGACGTTATGGACCCATGGCATTCTTTTTATTTTTTTTAATTACTTTTAAGGAGTACGATATCAAATTCATTTCAATTTGATAAAACACCCCATACAGAATCTACACCCACACAATTATTTTTCGAGAATTATTCCTCTTCAAAGAATAATTCTCTTTTTCGCGGGGGGAAGGAATGTTATATATATAAAACCTAGATTAGGATATGGATATATGTATATGTAAATATATGTATAACTATAAACTTGAATTAAAAGAAATTAATAGAAAATAGGATAATCTCATAAACCTATAAACCTGAAAAACCTAAAATTGGGCATATAAAATCATAAATTATAAAATTCGATAAACTAATCATACATAAAACATGATTTGTTTATCTTCCCAAAAGGGTGAAGAAAAATTGCATCAGCAAATTTCTTCACATTCCACATGATTTATGAAATTTTTCTCATAAGACAACTTGGGAAAAACAAAAGTTTCAGTTTACAACCCAAGTCGTTTTACTTAAAAATTTCCACGACAAATTTTGCTGAAGGCAAACAATTTAATTAAAAAAATGAATCAAAAAGCAAATCGTACCTTCAGTACAATTTGCCGTGAAAAAATCCAATATGTATGTACATACGTACATACATATTGTGTAAAAGCTTTCACGATAAGAAATGCGCGTCGCGATTTCAAACGGTGGCTGATGTTTTAAAAAGTGTAAGATTACATTTTTGCAGCCATCGTTCAACGCGAATAATTCGGAATTTTCTCAGGATAAGAAAATGCAATTTAGCATTTTCTATCCTGAACGACGGCTCTTGATCACGATGAATGTGATCAAGAGTTGAGTTGATTTTTAAATTTTCATTACTCAAGAGCGAGAGTTGATTTTTTTGGCTTTGGTCGAAATGCATTATTTAAAAAAAAAAAGTATGAGTATGAGTATGATTTATTCCTTTTGTCCTCAGTTTCGCATTTTGGCCATGTAGGAGCTAGGCAACAAGAATTTGCGTACGAAGGATCTCGCTCTCCTGAACCACTTGCAGGTCGGCTCCTTCCCAGAGTTTCATTTCTGGCACAGTTGATCTTAGCCACTGAGCTGTGGTGTCATCGGCCCTTGCCAGTATAAGCCATCCACACGGGTTTCCCCTTCGTTCTCTTCCACTATGTTTAACAGCAAGTTGCCTTGAATTGCCTTTAATTTGTCCACTGTCAAAAGCTGATCTGCGAACTTTGTTACTAAAACGCTTAGTGTGGCGCTCGTCATGACTTGAATAAGGATACGGCCACAGAAACAAGCGCACAATAATTTTCCAATGCACTTAAAAATCATTGTACCATTGCAACTGCGCACGATTGCGCGCTCTTAAGTCCGATTTAGTCATCGGAACTGTGTCGATTTCTAAAAATATAGCGCTTTATTCTGCGGCTGTACCCTAAAAATCTGTTTTAATGCTACCTGATGAATCATCCGCGGGGTTCGCGGGGTCATGCCTTATTAGTGGTGAAGCCCTTGGGGTATTTTGGATGTACTTTGGGAGCTAAATCATCTAATAAGGTATGCTTGGAAGTCTTGAGTCGCTTCATCTTTTCTGAGTTCTGTCAATTATCCCTCCAGTATCTGCAGAGTTTTATTGCAGTCCCGGAGAGCTGTTTGCGCTTTTGTGTATTCGGATAACATATGAGATGTTTTCCGAATCTTCATTTTCCTTTCTTTCATTGGGATCCTTATGGAACTTTCCCGAAAAAGGGGAAACAGAGGCCTGACTGCAGTCTTGGATGATGCAATACAGTCGGTCATGGCATAGCCTGCTTACCATGAAAATCCTTAATGAAAGCAGTTAGTCGTTAGCGACTGAGCTTTTTTGAGCCATGCACCCTTCGGAATGATCCTTCACAGCTTAGGTTTGGAGGATCCTTTTGATTACAGATGTGTTCTCCGCAATTCTTTCCGCTTGGTCAGGCCTTCGGCATAGCAAAGCCTAAGGTGGGATTTCATTAGAGAGGTAGATTCGACTTAGTTCTTCTTCATGGATTACTTTCAGATACTTTCTTTATTTTATGGATAGATCATATTAGGCTCCAGTTGATCGTACCAATACATACTGAGTAATAATGATAGTACAACCAAATTTAGTAGATAGCCATTAATGTATCCATGCCTACCAATATCTATTTTCACGCATAAAACTCTTTAGCTATTGCACACTACTGCCTCCTTAGATCTTATTACTGTGTTATGGAAGCATATTTGAATGAGTATGCTTTGGATGTGAAGTCCATTCTGTCAGCATGAGTTAACAGCTCATTTCCGTAATCAGCGCTAGCACAGGGCGGCATTGCGGGATTGTTAGTGGGGGAAGGGGTTACCCAAAACCTGACGCTGTCACAGCCCATATACAAAAAGATATGTCGTGCCTATACAAAAAAATCGAAACACATATCCAATCCAGAAGGGACCCTTACACCACTTACCTTAACCTACCTGAAGGCGCTGATGTTATGCCTTCTTTGCCGTGCCCCATCCAACCAACTGGCATTGTGGGCCATATCTTACAATGTCCCTATGATGACCTGAAAAGAGCGGAGAAGTAAATCTATTCAACCATGACTGTCGAGGTGGGGTTCCAGGAGAGTGAGGAGAATTAAATCCTTATAGTATCTCACCATTACGTTATAATAATGCATTTATTGATAGGATACGGTAAAATAATAATATATACTACAGCGACTTAGATATGTAGGCCAAAGAGAGCTTACACCTTCTTGGTTCATGTTGAGACAACTTACATCTAGACGTCCAAAACCTCACAAAAACGCGGTCCAACTAAAACGAGCTAATGGCCCTCTAATAGAAAGCTCTACACATTATCTCTCTCTCTTGCTGTATTATGCTACATAAATTCTTTGCAATGATAGCTTTCTTTGGTTGAAAACAAGTTAAGGAGCTTTCAAAAAGTGATCCGGGTTTAAATGGAGATTTTCTTATCTAGTTGTAAGTTGTCTCAGTTTCATGTATGGAAACTATACCCTTACTCTTATGGATTTTCATTTTGAATGGCCATCATTGCTATTTTGGATGTGTGGTGTACGCAAACAGAAATTTTCCCCTTTTTTGCGCACTTGCAGGTGCTATGAAACTTGCGTTATTTTAAATAAACTGGTTAAACGGCAAAAGATTTACAGTGCATTTCAAGCAATATAGTATTAAACATGAGGATTATATTCGCACCCAAAACAGAATGTCAGCCTAAGCCTAATGTGTAAGTTCCTTATCCTAAGCCTTAGCTATGCAAAAACTTATATACAACACCTCAACACAAGTGGGGGGAATTATGTTCAATTTAAGACTGCAAGAACAATTTAAAATGAAAGCAATACTTATAAATTGTGTGTATAATACCTAATTACGACTAATATTCTAATGTGGAAAATACATACAAAAATTTCTCAATATAGTTGCGCTATGTATGTTCTGGACCATTTCCGGTTGGTCTAGAACGTACATAGGTTGAGGGGCTGGAAGCTTTCTTGGGAGAGAAAGGGTAGTATTTTTAGGTTTGAGTCCTGGCGGTTTGTGTTCTAGGGAGCTTTAAGTATCGCGCCTAATGTAGGCAAAATCTTTGTTATACTTAGAGAAGGTGCTGCCATCCATGGGGGAATTGGTGCAAGCTTTGTGTCTTATCTAAGGTTTGTGGGGAGCATTTGCACGTTTTGTTCGTAGTTCGGTTGCTGCCATCTGTGGGTAGTTGTGCAAAGGTGTTGTTTGTACGTCCTTGCTATGTGCCTTTAAGTGCTCTTAGAGCTACTCGGGGGCAGGCGTCACCCCCGTATGAATAGTTTAAGTTGCAAATTAAATTAAAAGCTAACACATGTAAAAAAACGTGATTTTTCACTATAGCCTCAGATATTCACCTAGCTTAGCTATGTAGACACTAAATATAACCTCCTTTCCGCTGGATCTCCACTGATGAAATTCTTCAATATTGTTATGTTACACAATAACAACGATTCTAAAGCTCTAAAGGAATTTTATAAAATGTATGCTGACAAATGTAGAGAAAAACAAGTATTAAAATTACCTTGTGAAGGTTTTTTTATTCCCAGTCGAACTACTTATGTACACTTAAATTATCATAGAGTTTTTTATGAAATACCTCTGTATTGTACTGCAAATCCAATTTTTTATGCAATGATTTTCGATTACAAATAAATTAAATGAAACAAAATAATTATAAAAAAGTGTTTTTATTTTATTAACTTGTTTTAACAGAAAACTGTGCATCTGTCCCTCCTTTGTCTGTTCTTGGGGTCGTATACTTGCCAGCTTGAAGCTTGGTGTTATCAGTTGTTTGGCTTGGGCGTAAAGTCCAGACTGCCAGCATGAGCTGACAGATCACTCGACGGACAGCGTTGACTGCAGGGCGGCACGCTAGCTCGCCTCGGCTCATTGGCGGAGAGTGTGGGGAGGTTCCACGTAAAACCTGCCGCTGCCGTCAGCCATAATCAAAAAAAAATTCGTGCCTACTAAACAAAAGCCGGCACACATTCGGTCCTGAAGGGACCCTTACGTAACTTATCTATATCCATCGTCGAAGGCGCAGAAGATCTGCCTTCTTGCCTGTCCCAGCCACCCATCTGACTCTGAGGGCAAGATTTTTCAGAGTCCCTTATTGAGAGAGAGAGACTAGGAGAGCCTAGTCAACCTTCATCCTACGTGAGAGGGCTCCAGGATAGTAAAGGAAGAACTAAGACTTTCAAAATTTCATAGTTACGTTACAATTTCAGTGTATTCAAAGGGAACATACTATAACCCTTAATAGTAAAATATTAAAAAGGGAAAACAATTTAAGTGAAATATCGTAATATCAACAAATCAATAGTTTTCATCTTAAACTACTTCTTCATTCACTACATAATTATAAGTCATTATCTATTTTGCATTGATTTCTGGCATTTCTAACTACTGTTACATATCATAAACTCATCTATAATGCATTCATTAATTCATATCATCATATCATATCAATTCATATCAATAAAAAGATAAAATATTGTATATACGTACATACCTACATGCATTGCATTATAATTCCTATCAAGAAAAAATAATGCATTGCATGTACGTACATACCTATATTGCGTTATAATTCATATCAAGAAAAAATAATGCATTGCATGTACATACATACCTAACTACATCATTTTATTGTCATTGCACTCATCACTGACCTACGCCAATTTCCATTTGAGGAAACCAGTAAAGGTTGACCGAGTGACGCAATACCCCTGCGCGCAAGAATTCGCACATTGCAATACGATAACCTTGCGCCGGCGGTAAAGCATAGGTGACCAAATTGACATGATGTAATATGATAAGCTACAAGCATTTGGTGAATTGATATGCATGTAGGTACGTATGAATGATAGAAACAATGAAGCTGGGAAATATGTATATACGCATAAAGCAACGAGTGTCGTGATGTAAGAATAACAAGCTGCGAGTAGTTTCCGCAGCTTGTATATTACAAAATAGGAAATTAAGAAAATACACCTGGCCTATACAAATTACACTTTTGTTAGGCCAGAAACATTACGGAAGCATAGGTAAAGTTAATTTTATATGTAAGATTTTTGTATAAATACGATGTTGAATTGCAATAAAGATCAGTGTTCAAGTAACATTCAAAGCAACTCAAGTTGTTCTTACTAAGGGAAGTAAAGCTAATAAGCGGCTCCCATCTTCGAACCAAGGGAAGTAAAGCTAATAAGCGGCTCCCATATAATATCCGAGGGAAGTAAAGCTAATAAGCGGCTCCCATCTTCGAACCAAGGGAAGTAAAGCTAATAAGCGGCTCCCTTCAACCTACCGCGGCTTCATTCATCAACATTCGACCTGGAATATCTCCATAAGGTGAACCTATGAGAGTACTTGAGGACGACTACCTCCCAAGTGCTTCATAAACTCAACACTACTGTAGATAAATGTATTCAAGTCATACCAGAGGATTGAAAATAAGATTTTGCAGAAACAAAAACAAAAATCTTAATAACCAGTTATTTATGTATAATAAAATTTGTCAACAACAAAAAAGTGGGCTTTGAATTTCCATTTAAAAGTAAATTCCTGAAGACTGAATCACAGACCATGAGATAAATTTCTTAATGTCTTTTTCCTGAATATGAAGATATTATTTTCGTTAATGGGGATTTCTAGATTCTAAAAAAAAAGTCCAGTGGTATTTAATATTAAATCCGATTTTCTCGTTACGTTGATAATTCTGATGAAAATAAAAATTTCTTTAAAAGATACTTTTCTTTTGTGTAATTAGGAATGACACCTCTACGTAACAAAAGCGTTTTTAAATTCTTACTTGTACTTTACAAAACAATATTATTTTACACTTAATCTCTAAATAATTTCCTTCGAAAACTTTACTTTGCAATAATTTAGTGATTGAAGATTGTTATTTCACTCATACTTCAGGCTTACTTATGTATATGCATATCTTCCAGTTCAAAACTATACACTTAAATCTAACTAGAAAAGTTGCTTTTGATCTAATTTTCCGTCCGGTACTTTCGGTAATGTGTAGTATTCAACAAATTAACTATAGCTAGTTATATATAAAGCATTAAATCAAAAAAATTCAAAAAGGTCAGGATTCCAATATATATGTGTAAGTAAGTATATCATGAAATCAGACATATATGTATATGTGCAAGTATAGCTTTGAATTGAAACTATGTAAATATATGAAAAAAATATCAATGACAAAAAAGTTCTACAGTGCAAGTCGCTACAAAAGTCGGTGTATATACATGTATCAAAGGAAAAGTGCAATATATCAATAATACTCACAGTTAAAATTCCACGGCCTGATGAAGCGCTTCAGCATCCGCCATCTAGTTAAAAATTAAATTAGAATTTAATGCTTCGACTTGCTGTCTGTAATTTCTTGAGTTTAAATAATATTGCCCAGCGGCACTTGTATCAACACTTATATCTTGAACGAAATTAAATAAGATAGTGCGGAACGTAATGATAATAAAAATTAAAATTTAAAACAATTTTTCAAATTTATTTTATAGTTGACGACTGTATCTACTTTGTGCAATCCCGTCGAAAACGCTCTCAACTGAACTGCTTGATTATTTTGTATGAAAACAGCTTCAGTTTCGTTCCACGCTTCAGGCACCTCGCAGTCTCGCAATGTGTGGATGAGTATATCCAAAGTACAAATGCAATCTAAAAGTGGCAAATAGCTAACAGTTGCAGAGATTTGTCTCATTACATCCCGAATCTCCTGTTGGATACGCTTCAACTCCTTATTAGATATTGGGTTCTTCGGATCACCAGAACTGTTGTCCGTCTGCACTTTAAAATCCCACCACTCCAGAACTTCTTTGGTGTGAACATGTATAATAATCATGAATATTTTCTCAAGAAGATTTTTAGACAACCATTCTTGAACTTGAGAGAGTACGTTTTTCAAAAATTCTTCGATTTTACTATCCTTTGACATTAAAATTGCTAATCCATATTGCTGCGTGTTCACAAAACGCTCAGGAGGATATATTCCCCTTTGAAAAAGTATTGAGTTTATACCATATTTTAAGTATTCCACCACTATAACTGTATTAAATCAGCACTATGTTGAAACCCTTGTGGGACATATGAAGTTTTACTTTCTGAATTGAAATTCGCTAACCATGGTTTAAATCTTCCAGCAAAATGTAAACTTTTAACACGATCACGAAACTGTTTTCCTTTTTTTTTTATTGATTTTTTTTTATCATATCCTATATATCGGTGGCAAATCCCATAAATAATCCAGAGTTCAAATAACGTGGTGTATTAGCAACGCTGACGGATATTTATTCCGTAACTTATCCTTAGGCCAACAATGATGTTCAGCACCCTTTGTAAATTCCTTTTTGGGCAAGATTTCGATGAGAATTTTCGATGATTAATTTTTTCTGGACTTCTTTCACGCGCGTACTTTTCGAGAAGTAAGACAGATTGATCGCCTTCTTCTTTTTTGCGCACTGTCAACTCGTCACTCTAGCTAGAGGAAGCGCATTTCTCTCGGTCGGGGTGCGTTCAAGCTTTCAGCTATGGACAGCAGCCGACATACACGCTGCAGTACGTGTAGCATATTGCTATATGCAATACCCTACGACCATAACAGCATAGTTTTTTTATAAATCAAGAAGTCGCCCTGTTATCCAAAATCTAACAGGTAGATCTATGTTAATGCTCGGAAAGGATGGATGGATTCTTCCACATCTTTTTTCTTGAAATCGCTTTTCTTCTCCTTCTACCACTAAATTACTACAGGATTTATGTTTCTTATTGCAATTTTTAAATTCGTTACCTAGTGTTTAACTATACAGAATACAATGCAATATGCTGTTATGGTCGTAGCGTAGTGTATGTAGCAATACGTTACACTGAGCGAAGCGTACGTCTATTCCAGCCCATTACCATCTGAGCGGCAGAGATCTACATCGCAACTCGCAACTCGATAAAGAAGAAGAAGAATATAGACATTTGTCTGATTGTTCATTTTAATCGCGCAAAGTGCATGGCCTACTGTGAAAGAAAATCGGAAATTACTAAAAGCATCAGCAACGGAATTTTAGTTCCTCATGTAAATTTCAATGAAATGTCAATACTTACAAAAAAATTTAACATAAAAATTTTTAGAAAAAAGGAAAAAGTGTCAGGGTAGAGAAATCCAACTGGATCCCCAAAAAGACGTGGACATAGTGTTCCGAGACAGCGGAGGATTGGGAAAGTCAGCACAAATTCCCAAGCCACCGTAAATTCAGATTTTTATCAATTTAAAATCAGTGCAGTCCACCTTTTAGGTGGAGGCGGCTTTCTCGGATTTTCATGGTATGTGACTAAATTATCATTGTTTTCTTGTCCCCGAATAGCAACTTAGCCTAGCACACTGTTTAGTAAAGGAAAAAATGCAAAGTTTTGGAGTTACATCTGACTTGTAATTCTCACAAAACGTCAGCGTAAAAGATTTGTGTGAATCTTTCGATGACAAGAAAAATTACCATGTTTTCAATGACAGACGATGTAAATTTTGAACAATCTAGACACAGAAACCTATATAAGGGGTCATTGCGCGTGATATAAATGAAAGTTCAATAAATAAATTTCAAAGGGATAAAAGCTGAAGTAAAAAGGAGAAAGGATTTAAATAAATAGACGCATCACAACATAAAGCAAAAGTTTAGAAGTACGCATACCGGCTGATTAGTCTTCTTTCATTTTTGTTTTCTTAATTGCTAAATTTTGCTCTTAATTTTTATATGAATACTTACATTTAATTATCTATATAGTTTTGAAAAAAAAATATTTTTACAGAATATCCTGAATTAAAATAAAATTGGTGGTTAATAAGTAGGTGTTCCTTTTCACACCATCAAGGGGAAGAAATAAATAGACCTGAATTAGGCTAAGATTAGATAAGAGTACCTACTCTAGAGGGGTAATAAATTCGAAAATACAAAAAAAAAAAAGAAATGCTATTTAGGTTTATTCAAATACTGTTCATATTATATTTTAAAAAATAAAAAAAAAACAAAAATTATCACTTTTCGCCTGATTCATGTTCCTTCAAATTCGAATTTTAAAGAACATCGCTCCGCTCGGTAGAAAGACGATAACAAGTTCTCTCGTTGGACCTTGTTAAATAGGCCTAAGATAAAAAGAAAAAAGGAGGGGGAAGAAAAGGCTAAACATATTCATAGGATACAATCAATCAAATAATAATTATTATATAAAAATGTAGAAGCTTGTCTAAGAATTTATTTCTTCCACTTACTTACCTTCAGCCTCATGTATAAGCCCCGATCTTTAGAAATATTTAAGGTAGAATTAGGCGATGAGTATAAGGGCTATTATAAAATGGAAAATGTCGAATTTAACGGGATTACAATAGATTTAGTTTAAAATCACAGAGTAAATTTACACAACGCCATGTATTTATGAAATCAGGTACCGATGCATAGATGTAACCATCTAATTACCTATTTAGAATACATTTTTGCGTAAGATTAATAGCAAGAGAAATAGCTAGGCGAATGTCAATTATCTAAGAGAAATTATTATAACGATTATAACGTAACTATGCCGTGAATATCTTGCATTTCTTCTCTCACTCTCCCGGAGCCCTCTTAATGTGAAGGTCGACCAGGTCCGCTACTCCTCTCTTGTCAGGTCAGGATAGGGACTCTGAAAGTTATCTGCCCACAGAGTCAATTGGGTGGATGGGGAAAGCAGAGAAGGCCGAACATCTATGCCTTCCCAATGGATGTAGGTAAGTGGGGTAAAAGTCCCTTAAGGACTGAATGTGTGTTACGGCCTTTTGAATTGTAGGCACGAAAAATTTTGTATATGGCTTGTGGCAGCGGCAGGTATTCGTGGAACCTCCCCACACTCTCCGCCAATAGCCGAGGCGAGCCTGCGTGCTAGCGTGCCACCCCGCAGTCAACGCTGTCCACCGAGTAATCTGTCAGCTCATGATGCCAGTCTGGACTTCACGTCCAAGCCAATCACTCAACATAGTTCCATAACAATGCGCACATGCAAGGATAGTCAATCAGCAACTATTTAAAATCAATCAGTGAGTATCTTGTCGCTGACTGGATTATCAATTGACTTGGAAATGCGCGTTCTCCCTAAGGGCCTGTTCGAATCAAGGTCTTCGTCTTGTTATTACAGCTAGTGACTTAACATCGAGTCAAGCTCCATCCGAATCCATATCTATACCACCAAGCTTTGCTACTTTGTATAACAGTTTAGACATCTGGTTAGCTGGATTAGTCGAGTTGACTTATTTAATCTTTAAGTACAGACCCATGGTCTCACAGACCATGCCGTTGTTATGTTCTCGGTTTTTATAATGGAGAAGATACGCTACCGCCGCCAAACGCGTCCGTCTACTTTCGAGTTAACTTATGGTGAAAACACAATAAACGCGGCAGGCGTCGCGTTGCTTTGACATTTCAATGGAACATACGCGTTTAAGTTCGTGCTGGCCAAATCGTTGCCGCGCTTGCCGGATTCGACGCGAAAGTAGAACAATGGCAGACGTTTTCACAGACCAGTTGCGTACTATGGACCTTTGGCTTTGGTCCTCTGAGAGTTATCAAGCAGCGTGGTTGTGTCGGAAAGTACTGTTAAAGTAAGTTATAACGGTTTGTAAGTCGTGCATGGTCTGTGAGAGCACGCATCGGTAGTTATGAAATATTTTTGTGTGCAAAAACTGTTCGTGTTCATACATTTTCGCAAGAAGTTGTGTCTCCAGATTTAACATTTTTTTTTCAAATTCCTCTAACTAAGAGCGATTTCCATTGATATTTGATGAAAACGATTGAAAAATCAAGAGAACTGGTTTCGATGGAAAACTTTCAGTAATGAAAATATAGTGATGATTAACTAGGCAAACTTCCAAAACTGACATAGAATGGAAAAATTGAAGACATTGCGCACCCAATACAATTATTTACTCTTTTTGCTTAAAATAAAAATTGAAATTCTAATATCAAAGTGTGTTTACTTAAGTATACCGATAATTTTTTTGAGTATAACAGCGTGGTTATATTCGTGTAAATTTTTTCTAACAGTTTACGACTGAAGAAACAAGAATCGTCTTCAGAAACTTTGCAGCTCGATCACTTGCAAAAATTATGGAACATAAGTGTAGTTTGTATATTGTCATTCTCCTCCTTTTTATCAGTGAAAAGCTTTTATTAAATTTTTTCTTGGATGTTCATACATATGATTTTGAATTTTCTTTATTTTCAAGGTAAACTTATCAGTTGGAGGTCAGACATTACCTCTAATCAGTACTCAGTACCTGAGCTCAATGAAACCAATGGTTGTAGCTGTTGCAAATAATACAATTCCCACCTTATCATCTGTTCCGCCCATACCGACATCAGCCACTATAGCAACTGGAATCACTAATGGAAATAGCTCGTAAAAAGAAAGAGACAGATGAAAAAAGCACGAACAAATCCAGTGTTTTCAGCCCAGTGCTGACTGCTGAAACCTGTTTTGGAATACATGTATGGATTAAAACAATAAAAAATCATGTAGAATATAAGTGTCCACCTATCTCATAAATTTAACACTATTAGTAGACGTCGTTGGGGTTTCACCTGGAAAACACATGAAATGTATTTTTTCAAAGAAGGATAACCACACATATACACAACAGATGTCGGCGTAAGTATTTTTTCTCATTAAAGAAAAGAATTAAAAATAAATGGAAAATCAATAATGAGTCTAGCATTACATAAATCTATGAGTATAAGACGGAAATGTTTAACTGTAGGATCCCATCAATATTATTGAAATTTGAATAGCTAAACTGAAAATAATTTTTAAATGTTGTAAATATTATAGGGAATCATACGTATATTGTTAATACACTTTTGTTTTTGTATCTTACTTTTATTTTCACACATTTATATAAATAGTACCAAGAACTTAAAGAGTAAAATTGAAAAACGAACAAACAAAAATAATAATAATAATGCAAAACTAACTACACACCCAGATTTTGTATGTATAAGGTGTAAGCACTGGACAATATGAAACATGAACAGCGTCATTTTTCAAAATAAATATTTTTTAAGTATTGTAATATGAACGTTCATATTTAAAGGCTTAATAAATTCCATTCAGGAGGAAAGAAATTTCGTAAAATTTGTGCAAAAAGTGAAAAGATATAAACTGAAAATGGAAAATTTTAAAGTGGCGTTCATATCTTGTTTATGGCTTAAGGTAAAAAAATTTTGAAATTACATACAAATTATTTTCATTGTACATGATATAGACATTTTAATTTATTTGTTGTTTTTTGTAGTAATTATTATTTAATCAGATGCTGCGTTAAGGAATCAAATAAAATAGAATAAGATTTCTTAATGTTATTCTGAAAAAAATCTGTAACCACCTTCTGAGTATGTATATGCATTTTTTAAATATTCTAGTCAATAGTCATAATTTCAATGTTGATATAATATAAACATTATTATTATTCGTTTAACATAAAATCATTCTTATTATTATGGTAAATGAAGTCAAACATCATTGTAAAACAAGACAATATAACTTTCAATCGAAATTTTCTCAAAGGTGTTTGTTCAAGAACTATTTTGTTCTCTATAAACTTGTTGATAAGTCAAGGTGTTACACCTTGGCTTTTGATGAGAGTGCAACGGCTCTTGTACCAATACATAAATTTGCAATGCTAGAAGGAAAGGTCTAATTAATAGCAAAATCTGAGTTGCGATTAAAATTAACTGACTGCTATTAAGGGGGCAGGACTACCTGGAAGGCTAAAAAATGCGTATTTTCACGTTTTTTTTTTTATGAAATGAGTATAATTTTTACGGGATTTATTTATTGTTCGGTGGAGTTCAGAGATCTAATTTTTATACACATATATATATATATGGACTTTATGCCCATGATACCAGATCTTTGAAGACGATGTTGTAGCAAAGTAACTTCCGGTGACAGCTCCTGATGACGGAAAAATCAACTGATATCAAAAAATCCAACGGGATTCCATTAATAACACCCAAGAGCAGTTTTTGACCAAGGCTTTTAGCAAAAAATGGTGTTTGTGATCGGCTATGAAAAATTGAATTTACATCAAAACTGAAAAAGCCGCGATCAAAAAGTGGAGAAAATAGTTCAGAATATAATAAAACAAACTGTAGCTAAATTGGGCATTTCGTTCTCAACTTTTCATTGTCACCGATTTTGAAATCCTTGTTTCGATATAATCACGTTTAAAGTTTCCAATTCCAGCAGTAAAGTTGTAGAGATTATGAAGGGCTCTATAAGTACACGCCGCGAATCCACAACGCGCATATGAATACTAGAAGCGAATACCAACATGTACCCTTGCTCGTTTTCATTTAGGTATTGTATAATTGCATACTAGAACGGCCTTGACCGCCGCGCAGAGCGTCGCACTAAGTTTCTCCGAAATGCGATCGAGGCGATACTCTTCCAAATCTCATAACTTCTTCAATTTTTATCAATTTAAAATGTTTACAAAATAGTCTTGAATAGTTGTACTTTCAGATTATGATAAAAAAACAAAAAACGATTTTTTGAAAGTGTGTAGGTAAGCCTACCCTCCTAAAAAACAACTTTATTGCTGCCCAGATTTAATTTATAATAATTTTCAACTTATCTAAGCATAACGACCCTTCTGGCTACTAAATAACTGTAGCTTTTTCCTCGACAATAAAAGTTTGACATAATGATTCTTAATGCACTTGTGAGGATCCATCAACCACTACAGCTTTCTTGGATCTTTCAAATACTCGTCGTTATCTGCGATAAAATACCAGTCTGTTGTAATAAACGACACATCCATACTGTTTTTAATAAAACCTCTGACAAGTACCTTTATGATCGCTTTTTAACTGATATATCGCTATATCTTATGGGGTTATAAATGCTATGAAAAACTTCCTGCCAACTCTAGGAGTATCCTGTTGCTGATGTCCTATCGCATATTAAATTTGAACAATATCGGTGCCCATTATTGGTGCGAGATATTTTACTGAAAATATCATTCTCACTTAAAAGCCTCTGGGATGCTATTATATACGAGTGATATTTCAGTCGATGATCGAAATTTTATGTGTCTGACTTAACCTTTCAAAAAGTTATTCAAATGAGTTATTTGAATAATTGGCAAAATGAATCATGTGAAAGGCTTATGTTCATGCAACGTTTCAATAGTGTAGAGCACAGAATTGGTAACACGAATAGAGGAACTATTTTGTTGTCAATTTAATTAAGTTTCATTCCAGTTTATAATTAAAAGAATAGCAAATTAATTAGTGAGGATGATATATTCATGACGGGATGATACGATTGATGTAGTAATTGAGCGGTAACTTTTTTCAAATTGGTAAACTCTAACTAATTTGTAAACTAATTGAATAAATATTTATTTTTCCCGGACGGGAATCGAACCTACACTTGTTAGAATCAGTCAATGATGGATAAAGAAGAATTTTAAGAACTTTTATTTTTAACGATTCTATATCAAATTAATAAATACAAGACATTAAAAATACGAGACAATTTTTATTTATTTTTCCCGGACGGGAATCGAACCTACACTTGTTAGAATCAGTCAATGATGGATAAAGAAGAATTTTTTTTCTTCTTTATCCATCATTGACTGATTCTAACAAGTGTGTTGTATTTATTAATTTGATTTAGAATCGTTAAAAATAAAAGTTCTTAAAATTCTTCTTTATCCATCATTGACTGATTCTAACAAGTGTAGGTTCGATTCCCTTCCGGGAAAAATAAATAAAAATTGAATTTACAATTTATTTGTGCGCTTTCATCATTACTGGTTAATGCCAGCTGAAAGCAAATATTGGCTTAGTAGGCTAGTGACAAATTGATAAATTCAAGTGGAAAAATCATCTGTCTCGTTAGCTTAGTGGTAAGAGCATCGCCTGGCAAGCGGAAGATCCCGGTTTCAAACCCCGGACGAGGCGGTTGTTTTTTCTTCTTGCATTTATTAATTTGATTTAGAATCGTTAAAAATAAAAGTTCTTAAAATTCTTCTTTATCCATCATGGACTGATTCTAACAAGTGTAGGTTCGATTCCCGTCCGGGAAAAAAAATAAATAAAAATTGAATTTACAATTTATTTGTGCGCTTTCATCGTTACTGGTTAATGACAGCTGAAAGCAAATATTGGCTTAGTAGGCTAGTGACAAATTGATAAATGCAAGAGGAAAAATCATCTGTCTCGTTAGCTCAGTGTCAAGAGCAGTCGCGCGGCAAGCAGAAGGTCCCGGTTTCAAACCCCGGACGAGGAGGTTTTTTTCTTCTTGTATTTATTAATTTGATTTAGAATCGTTAAAAATAAAAGTTCTTAAAATTCTTCTTTATCCATAATTGATTAAAGTATTATGTCATAAAAAATATAAATTGGAAGAGTCGCTTATATGATTTTTTTTAATTTAAATTCAGTTAATTTCGAATTTTATTGATTCCACTGAGCGGACATTTTTTACACAGAAGAATGCACTTTTATGTCAATTTCAGCATTTACTAAGTAAATGATTTCAATCCAAGAACATATAACCAAAGAAACGTAAAGACATACAGAACTTGCGTGGGTAGTGTGAAATTTTATCCGAAAATTTTTCTTCTTGGGCTCTCGGCCGGAGACCCCTAGGCCCAGTACCAGGGTAGCACAAACATCAAATGAGATCGCGATGGCTGGCCGAGCAAATGAAGCTTACTGAAACGGTGCGGCAGTGCAAACGAATCAGTGAAGTGATGCTGAGAGCTGAGTGTTTTGTTCTCTTCAGTGCTACGATTTTCTTACAAGCGGCGTGTGAATACTTCATTCGTATTTGGGCACTGGCTGTGGATGGTGCAATTATTTTTACACAATATTTCACTTGCCTGTTCGTCTCCAAATGTTGTGCTATTGCATATTCCTATGGTTCAGACCGTCTCTTTATGCTGTTGTGGTTCGTGAATTAAATTTTGATAAATGCGAGTTTTTTTTCGTTCTCTCATTCTCTGTTTTCTGTATTTTTGCGAGCCAAAACAAATTTCCCCCGTCAGCTCGCCGCACCAGCTCATTGTTTGAAAAATTTTGTGAGTGAAGAATTTACTATTGTTGCATATTCTGTATGTCTATATGTTTCTTTGATATAACTTAACAAGAAGCTTCATCTGGCATCTAATGATGCACAAGTTGTATGCTTAATTGTTGATGCGGTCGGGAGGTAACAGACTGGAAGAATCAAAGATCTGAGACTAACAAAATATTAATCTGTTCTCTCTGTACCTACATGGTCACACGCCGATGCTAGCCATGCACATGTTTCATGTTTCACTTTGTTGCCTGACTGCTGTTGTAGAGCGCATCACCACACACACACCATTAAATTAAATTAAGCAAATCATACAAGTCACCCATAAGGTGATTCACTGCAGTACATGCAGAAAGAATAAAACAAAAAAGAACATTGATCAGGCAAAACATAAGGTGATTCACAGCATTCTTTTGTATATGCAGAATGCCTTTGCTTTGCAATAAGAAAAGCAAAAAAACCAACAGCATATGGTACGATAGAGTAAACGATCAATGAAAAGCATTACATTGTAGCTTTCTTTGTTTACTTCTACCTGGCTGAAACTTTGGGTAATGCCCGCTGTGCAGTTTTTTGCATGCACAGCAATTATGATCAATAATTGAATATAGCAATGGCTGAAGGTGTGTGATTGGTTGAAATTATGGAAATAAGTAATGTCAGCACTTTTCATAATGTATAAATTCAGTGTAATTATATGAAATAAATCAGAGTTTTTATCAAACTCCACGGGTGCGTATCTATTCTAAATCCTAACTGCGAGCTCCCTAGCTCCAACATGGCTGCACCTAAAGGTAACTGGGCTCTCTAGCTCTACCTTTTTTTTTATTTATCTGGCTATCCTAACAGTGAGCCCTATAGCTCCCACATGGAATAGTCGCTTGGCTAACCGAGAGCTTCATCGCTCCTATCTGTCAAGCACACTGTTTCACAGCGCCTTAGGAAGCACTTGGACAGTGAAATAAGAAGACTTTAACATTTCTTTATTTTCATTGTCAGGTTTGAACAATAAAGGAATTAGTTTTCTACACTGGTCGGCCAGCAATTCCTATCCTATCCGCTCATCCTACTATTCTACCTCTGCTCTACTGCAATGCAATGTAAATGAAAATTCTCTCAAACAAGGTATTCTTCTGGATGAATCCGGTCTCCAAGGGAAGAGGTAAACCAAGCAAAGAGAACACGCAATGCAATGCATGGGTCGCTGGTTCTGGCCATCACGGTGAAAGGCGGTGGCGGGTCGTGAAAAAGACAGGGAATTTTCGTACAATTTGTGAGAGCGAGTCGTAATATAACCACAGGTGACTGGGTGGTGAGTGGCAGATCGTCAAAAAGCAGAGAGCTGCCGTATAAAACTTTTCAATACACGAGATGGGTATTCCTTCTGTTAGATGTTCTTTGCTTCAATGCTAACAAAACAGTTCTTGTAAATTAACCTACAAATATTTTAGATAAATATATTTTTAATGTGTTAATTATGTCCCTAAATTTGAAGGAAAGAAGAAAATCTATTTCCATAAATTATAAATATTTTAATACTATCAATATTGATATTATGACTGCCTAGAATAATATTAAACGTGCATTGTATGTATTTATTTTACTTTTAACTGTATTTTCAGTTGATATTCTTTTCATTTCATCAATGGAAGGAATTCAAATTAACAAAGGAAATATGTATATTAAATAATTAAGTTTTTTTTGTTACTTGTAATTATTTTATTTATTTTATAGGGACAAAGATTGTTTATATTATATACATATGAATATAAATAGTTACAGATATACATATATACTTTTATTTTTAAAAATATAAAATATTTATTTACGAAAAATTCTGTCGTTTTATTATATTATTATTGGATGAGGGAAGAGGGACGTGAACTCTTGCTTGCTGACCAAAGTTACTAACCCATCTAGTGATAGATGTCAGAGCACAAGGAGAGCATTAGAAAAGGATTTAGAAGAACGTGGACCTAAGGAACAGGTTAGTCACTATCTACCCGCGGGTGGACATTCTATGGATGTTCTGGCCATCTCTGTGGGTATCGCCTTTACAATAGAAAACCGAGTGGACTGAACAACTGTAAGCGCAGAGAGGGTGTAACGTGAGCATAATTTACGCGCACTTAAATATCACATTACCCAGCAGTCAGTGATAGAGGAAACGTAATCTTCTTCTTCCTAACCTACTAGCAAGATGCTCATGCGAACGAACGCTAACTCTTCTGATCCATAAAAAAATATCCGCAACCATTTGGTTAAGTCATGTAAAACGGCAAATCTGAACTAGAGGCGTCTGTAGTAATGAATAAATAACTAATAAGGAAATGGCATATCGGGTGAAAACCTAAGTTACTAGGCGAAACGTATTAGTGTGCTGTTTTTGTATTCGTTTGGTCATGGCAGTAATGAAATCGGGACATTTTGAAGAGCGGCATTTTTTATAATCCAAATTGCTATGTAAAATAAACAAATTTTTAGCGCCCCTTTATTTTCAGATAATATTTCTTGGTGTTCCCTTTGATAATTTAATGCACTTGTCAAAATTCAATTGTAACCAATCAAACCGGCATTGTGAAATGTTAAATGTTTTCCCATGTCTGTATATTTTTATAAATATTTCGCTTTTATTTTACTTAAACGCTGTAATTTATTAATAAAACTAATAAATTTGTTTGAAAAATCCCTGCCCACAACATAAACTCTGGTTATTTCTGCAGCACAGCACAGCGCACTTCAACACCATAATTGCAAGACTTCGGAGTCTTGATTATATAAAATCTACTGACTTATAACAATGGACTGAGCGATTTGCTATTTCCTGTGGCACAAAAAATTTAGTTTCTGTAAATCACCGTTAGAGCACCCTTTAAAACGTTTACTACATAAAAATATGTAAAACTCAACCAATAAGATGAAATTTTACACCCGTGTAATGGTCGTAGCATACTACGTGCAGCAGTATGCTACACTAAGGCTAGCAGCATGAGGTGGGCGCGGACTATTTCCTATATGGATGGAGAGCTATACGCGCCGAATACACCCGAAAAAAAAGATAAAGAAGAGGAAGACTTCCTGCGAGCTGTCTGCCTTTTTGAGAAAGAAATTTTTTTGGATGTCAGGAAAGGTGTGAGAAGAAAAAGAATCCCAAAGTTTTCGGTAAAGAGAAACACAAAAAAAAAGGAAAAATAGAAAAACGTGTCTGTCAATCAGAAATTATCGACAGTATTTCATAAATTAAGATACTCTGTGTGATTGGATGAGAGGTGTGCTCCTAGAATTCAGGAGATTCAAGAATCCTGATGAATACGCAACGTAAAAGCACACGAGCCTCCTTAAAGAAAAACCCGATTCCGAGTCACCCAGGAATTTTTAGTTTAATTAAAAAGGGCAGCAGAATTTATAAATGGCGGCATCCTAACCGAGAGTTTTAATTCTTGCGGAAGCAGACGCATTTTTTTTCACTCAGTCCAACCTACAAGGAATGCATGAAGTCCATTTGTTTTCCATCCCTGCATGTAAGGAACTAGGAACATGGTGCAAATGTCCGTGACACCAGAAATAATAGGACACCCACTAATGATCTACGCAGCAGTCACCTGGATTCAAGTATAAAAGATTTCATGTCAGGTTCAGTTCAAATTGCATTACTGTATTAGGAGACCAACAGGTCTTAGCAATTCAAATCATATTAATTTTCTCTATCAATAATCATTAGTTAGATAATAAGTCTGTCATGATTTGTAAAAGGCCATCCCTTCGTTTGAATCACTTCAAAAATTAGAAAAATATTTTTGAGACTCGTTCATATTATCGTATCCAATGCGATGCACTAAAGTATAACTCCTTAAATCTTAATGTAATGGAAGCTGCCAGAAGATTGTAGGTTGGAGAACTCAATCCAGCTCTTCATTTGAGATGTTGACAAATTTATAATATTGGTATCTTTACATGAATTACATATCAGTCAAACTAAGCGAAGGATGCTGTTCCTCTTGTGCGAACAAGTTTTTCTTTTTGTACGGAGCGATAAAAATTCAAGTGTAAATTAATTATTTTATTAGGAAAGAAGTATTTTCCCTAGAATAACTTCCAGTTTAAGTTTATAGCCACCTTAGGTCAAAGTGTCTGCCACATTTATTTTAATTCGCGTTATAAAGTTATATGCGGACCTGAGTCTAATTGGTGTGTTATCTGAATTAAATTTTTTTGTAAAGTAAAGTTTCGATATTTTGATAAAGTTTTCGCGAGTTTTTGAATTGTGATTAAAGTAAAGTTAAAGTTTTAAAGTGTGGCTATTTTTTTTGTGAAATTTTGTTAGAAATAAAGTAAATTTTTGAGATTTTGAAATGGATAAAGTTTAAAGTTTTGCTATCGTTGATTTGGGTTGAAGGTCAACTTTAGGTTTGATTTTGGTCAAGCCTCAAGTCGGAACTATTGTCGAATTTTTGATTTTTTTTTGGAATTTTTTTTGAATCGATCTTTCCCGCTGGCCCTCTGCTATGGAAATAGTAGCTGGCCTCAAAATTTTTTTGTTTGTGCTCTCGCGGAGGCATGTCTTTGTTGGCCGACTGGCTGGACAGAGTCGTGAATCTGTGAGATGTCCTTTTGGCTTGTAGCTAACTAGTTGACCAGATTCATGATTCTGCCCAGCTGGAAGGTTAGCTAAGTATGGCAATCAGGTGAGGAGGATGGAAAGAGTTGTTGGAGGATGGAAGTGATGCTGGAGACCTGCAGTAATCAGGAGTTGGCATACTGCTAACTGCCTGGCTGAAGAATCTCTAGTATCATTTTCAAACTCTAGCTTCTCCAATCCGACTCTTCCCAGATTTCTGTGACGACTCAAGATTTTTCATGCACACATTCACACTGCTTACCTTTATCGTATGACTTATGACCTGATTAGAGAGACTGGGCTCGGAAGGCCTTTGTGTTGAGAGTTAGCTCTTGGAGAGTGAAGGAGAGAACTTTCGTGGAATTTTTTTGGAGCGTCCGAACGGAAATTTTTGTAGATTCAATTACAAGTTAGCTTTTATTTTTCCTGTGCGATTTTGCTAGTGCAAGCATTGATCTTGATTTTAAACGTCTTCCTTTAGTAGGGCTACGACGAGTTGATTTGAATCCCCCGATGAATTGAATTTCGCTTCTGTTGAAATTTTGCGACCTTGCTTATGTGATTATAAAATTTTTCTTTTTTTACCTGTCGAACTCTGAATTTTTCGATATTTTTGAGGAATTTTTTTGAATTTTGACTTTTGTCGAGACCTACGTGTCTCTTGACCAAAATACGACAAACCTCTTTACAAGCTGCAGAAACTAAATAGATTTGACTATCGGCTATATGTTCAATTTCGTTAATCTCTTGGAAGACTGTAAGTCTGAGAGACTGTAAGATGGCAGGGGAACGCCACCTCCGGCGACTGAAGTTCCAGTACAGATGCCAGAACAGTGCTTCATCTGCCAATACGGAGACTGGTCCGCCAGACGAAAACCGGTGACTACAATCTGTGGTCATGGGTATCATCAAGCATGTTTGCAAGCATGAATAGGAGAGCTAGCTAATTTTCCCAATTGTCGAGGCGCGCTCATACAGCAAGATTTCATCGCGTATAGCGGTGCGATCGCGCAGAGGTACTACACTCGTCACACGAAGGAAGGTTGTCTGCAACAGTCCTCACATCTTGAAGTGCCTCAACCGATACCTCCACCGGCAAGTCGCGAGTCTTTTTCCCTAGGGCTACACTCAGTACCTAGATCCCAGAATAACTCAAGAAGAGATAGTTTGTCACCTGCACCTTCGGGGCTGGTCCTTCCAGATACGGATCTCATTATATCTAGTCTTCGAACCCAGCTACAAAGTTTGGTACATGCAGAGATTACCCAAATCATGAATGCTCTGCGTGGCGAGATCACCGACGTCAGACGGCGAGCCTCTGCTGTGATTCAGCAGGCGGATGTTTCTCGTCCACCACGACCAACCTTTGGAGAACGCGTTCAAATGCCCAGATGTTTTTTGGGAAATCAAAGAGACCCGCGCAATCGACACTCGTTCTTGGCTGGGCAACGCAGACCTTCATTTCCACCGGCTACACCTTTCGTTCCACAGGCACCTCCAGCTCCAAGGCAACAAACTAAAAATTATCCCAGCATAGACGCTTAGGCAGTACTGTCAGGAGATGGAACCTGTCGTATAATGGCAATAACTCCGAGCTATCAGTGGATGAGTTTATTTTTCGAGTCAAAGCTCTCCGATCTGGAAGGAGATTTTGAACTCTTCGTAAGGAACATGCTCACGTTGTTGACAGGACCAGAGAAGGATAGGTACTGGTCTCTATTAAGGCACAACCCTTTTCCAACTTGGGAATGTGTCAGGACTGGATTGTCTGTTGAGTGGGGAGTGCCCAAGTATGACTTGAAAATCTGAGTGCAGTTGATGTGAAGAAAGCAAAAGTCCGGAGAATCATTCTCTATGTACCGCCATCACCTAGTACTGCTGCGAGACCAATTGCAGAACTCCATGCCAGACCAAGAATTCTTGGAAATCGTCAAGTCCAATATACTGCCTGAGATTCAGGAGAAGATCTGTTTGCGCCCTACTAATAACATCAGTCAGTTAAGATCACTCGTCAATCAAATTCAAGCTACGCTATTGAGCATTGCGACTGCTAGTGGCTTGAACCCGTATCGACATCAGCGAGTGAGTGAGATTGAGAAAGCAGCAGATTTTGGCCTTGACGTGTTCATACTACCCCAAGGTGACAATAACCTCCCTGACTTATCAGCGATTACAAATCGACATATCGTAATATGTTGGAATTGTGATCAGCAAGGCCACTATTAGCAAGACTATTTACAGGAGAGACAACAAGTTTTCTGCTATGGATGCGGACGCGGAAATGATTTAAAACAAATTGTAGGCGCTGCTTGGCGGAAAACGAGAGACGGGTCGGGAGTCCCACCATCTTTTCTCGACCAGTTTCGACGTCTCGAATGACAATAGCTCCAAAAAATCCAGTCCAATCATTGAACAGGGACGACGGTCCGCTCAATCAACAGACATAAAGGACGTATCACTAGAATGTCCGTTAATATCACTCAGTGACTCTGGTGATATCGACCATCCATATGACGTCACACGGCTTTTAACAATCCTTAAGTAAAAGCAGGGAACCTAATTGACTTCTCTGCAAATCTTCAAACTCCCGTTTTCACCTGTAGGGAGCCTACGATACTACTGACACTTCTTTGGAAGAGTCTTTAATTTTCGACGTTCCGATAAAACCGACAGAACCTTCTGCTGGCAATGTTACTGAGCAAGAGATTCCGCCTCCTGTCGTTTCTCTATTAAAACGGCCACCAAGAACCGTTATGACGAGTGGGCGTGAGCCTGCTTTATACCCGCTGACGCCTTATCATACGCGTCTGCAAAACTACAATGCACTACTACTACTCTTCAGTAGCAGAGCTAGCTGAAATTATGTATCCTGACTTAAACATTGGACAAAGAAAGAAACGATCGACCGTTAGTTGGCGGGAATACTGTCGGCGAATGAAATAGGAAAGAAAAATATTGGCACATATTTCCGTGTCGATGCCAGACGACATTCGGCCGTATGCCGAAGTAAGACTGCTCGGGCCATCCGAGACTGGGTTACTTGATAGTGGTGCTACTGTCAGTATCCTGGGCCAAGGAGCCCTAGAGAAGCTTGCGGAAGCAGAGGTTGAATGGCAGAGGAAGACTATTCATGGTCATGTGGACTTGGACAAAAACCCAAATCGTGCGTCTTTACGTTGTTCTTGGGCTGAGACAGGCAATATATCTAGCAATAGACTTCTGGCGTTTATTTGGGTTGGCTCCAGATGTCCTGGGTAGAGTTGAAGAAGTGATACCAAGTCTAATAGCTACCCCTGACACCGACTGCCATGTTCTTTCTATTCTAGAGCACCAACGTCTTGAAGCCACGAAATAGCACTTTCCTTATTTCGCCTCGTTGGCCGTAGGAAAAACATCTCTTGTCATTCATAAGATTGAAACGAATGACGCGACTCCGATAAAACAGAGGTTTTATCCGATTTCACCGGCAATACAGAATTTGATGGATGCTGAATTGCGTAGTATGCTATCGTTGGGTGTGATAGAGGAGAACCAGAGTCCTTAGAGCTCTCCAGTTGTACTAGTGCGGAAGCGTGGAAAGGTCCGCCAGGAAAGTCAACTCTGTTACAAAGAAGCACGCCTATCCACTGCTGCAGATAGATGCGCTTCTGAGTCGACTTCCTCCGGCAAAGTACATCACAAGCCTGGACCTCAAAGACGCTTTCTGGCAGATCCCACTAAGCACTGAGTCCAGAGAGAAGACCGCGTTTACAGTATTTGGTCATCCTCTCTATCAGTATACCGTGATACCATTCGGCCTTTGCAATGCTCCACAAACTACTTTCCGCCTCATGGATAAGGTCATTCTTTTCGATCTTCGTGAGAATGTCCTCGTCTACTTGGACGACTTATTGATTCTGTCGTCAGACTTTGAGTCTCATCTCACATTGCTAGCCCGTGTAGCGGATTGTTTGAGGAAAGCTGGCCTCACTATCAACGTTTGTAACTAAGAGCTTGTCAGGCGACAGATCTACTTCTATCCACTCTTACCTGGATATAGACGGATACCGCATCCGACAGCTCTATGCTACAAAAATCATGTCCAGGATATGCGTGGGTAGCTGCATAGCAACTGCCGCCAGCGATCAGTCGGCTAGGGGGAGTCCTTGCCCCCCACATCCCTTCAATGCTTGTTAAGTTGTACATAATCGACAGAATAACTGACCAGACAGACGGCCGGTGAGGAAAAAAATTGTAAGTGTGAATGCGGATGGACAGGCAGACAAAAAAGCTCTATATGGGCTTCCTTCTTCTGGTGGTACCTGAAAGGCTGGATAGAATAAAATTTTTATGATTGAACGCTGTAAGAAAAGAAAAACAGAAGACCTCAGCAATGCCGAACAAGTCTCAATTCATCCGAAGAGTTTTCAACGCCGACAGATGAACGACTGAGAGAGAGTAGGAGAGCTGAGAAGAGTCTCCGATGATGTTGAGACTCAGGCTTTGGGTACTATTGGGCTCAGACGCCCCATGCATCCGGGATAAGCCTCCAAAGCCGTAATAACACGCTTAGCCCCATGTTAGTGTGTGCCCTTACTCCTACTCAATGATCCGCCATGCCAGTTCCCCTGATCCGCCTACTCCATCCTGTCGCTCCTATGCCAGCGAGAAGAAGCCATCAAGACTACAACTACAAAAAGGAGTGTAAAGTTTCTTCCTTCTTTTTTGTGATCGCCAATGGCTGATGAGAATCTTGAAGATATAAGAAACTAAATTATTTATATTAACTTGGAGATGCAAATGGTAGAGCTACGTGTAGCTTCTATGCATTTGTATCTCGACCAAGTAAGAGCCAAAAAGCTCTAAGTCTGGTCTTAATATAAATGTTGATTTTAATCACGAGAGCTGCGGATAGCTCAAATGATGGCACCTTAAGTGGTTTAGAGCTAAAGAGCTCTAGTGCAATTAAGGTAGCGGTATGAGAGCCAGAAAGCTCTATTTACCTTGATCGATATCCATGTTGGAGCTAAGGGAGCTCTATTGAATAAAATGCCAAAGTGGAGTATAAAATAACTCTGCTTTATTTCCAATAGTACAGCCTTTTTATATTATCGAATAATCGCTTACTTCATCAATATTGCTTGCAAAAATTGTGTTCTCACCGATCGATCACCTGGAATTGGTTTCACACAGAAAGCGCCGAGTAAGCTTTTCGCAATACTCAAAGTTCTTACAGGCAATATGTTCAATGCTTGCTTAGTGATGAGTTCACTGGCATGGCTATACCGCTTTGTTATGCAAACAAGCTTTAATTGTAAATTCTTTTGCTTTCTTTCTTTTGTGCTTGTTTACTATAATTTCATTCATGCCGTGAATGCTTCATTCATTTGTAGTAAAATTTGTGTTGATGCTTCGCATAGCATATTGCAATATTTTTATTATGGACATTTGCTGTGTGGACTTTTATGTGTTGTAGGTCGCTTAACTTGCGCTCTACATCCTCACCGTAAAGAGGAAAAAAAAAATTTTTTGCGTGAGACTAAAAAAATTTTTTTTTTGTGTGGCCATATTGAGTGAAGTAAACGTTTACATTAAGTCTTAAAAGTATGATTTAAGATAATGTCTATAGTTACTTATTTTCATTCATACATTCTTTCATACATTTAATATAAATTATTCATTTGTCTAACTTAATGTTCTTTTGTATTTAATTGGTAAATTGAAATTATTAAATCTTAGCCATTATTTAAGGTTTCCTATTAGCAAAATTAAGTTTAAGTATTTATATATTATCATATTATATTATATATTTTTTTATATGTAATATATTTTACGTAATTGTCTAATCCATATGTTGACAAAACAAAAGTGTTAATAAAATGATTAATTATGAATGATTATTTTAGTTTGCATTTCATATTTATATTGTTATTTTACTTAGCTTCATAATCTATTTGCTTTAACCTATTCTTATGTACCTTCTTTATTTTATTATCTATTTCTAGGTATACATTTACTCCTTCTATGTTTTTTATCTTATATGGTCCTCTATATGGACATTCATGTTTTCTTCTATCGTTCTTATGTAGTAGTACATAACTACCTATTTCTAAATCTATTACATTTAATGTTCTATCAGATTTTTCTTTTCTGTTCGTTTTTGCTATGATTAGAGAATTTCTAGCTTTCTCGTGTGCTTTGTTTAAACGAAATTTAAGCTCGTTAGCATAGTCCTCGTAATTGTATATTGGGCTGTTGTCGTTATGTTCGACATTATTGAATAGACTTGATAATTTCCCAAAAACTAATTCGAATGGGGAGTAACCCGTATCAGAATGAGGTGTTGTGTTATAACAGAAGGTATAATACGGAATCCATTCATCCCAGTTGTAGTCTGTGGTGAATGATAAGAGATATTCATTTAATACTCTATGATTTCGTTCTATTGAGCCTAAAGTCTGGTGATGGTATGGTGTTGATGTTACATGTTTTATTTTTAAATATTTACATATGTTAGTGAATACCTCATTGACGAATTCTGTTCCCATGTCAGTTTTTATGGTTTTAAAATTACCATGTTTTAAAATGCAATCTTTAACTAGAGCTTTCGCTACTGTTATTGCTTCTTTATTCTTTAATGGAATGGCTTCGATATATTTTGTCAAATCACACTGTATAGTTAATATATATCTGTATTCGTTTGATATCTTTAGTGGTCCTACAGTGTCTATGGATATAATCTCAAAGCTTGTAGATGGTGTCTCTGTTATCACCATTCTTTCTTTTGTATGTTTGAGAGTCTTGTTTTTAGCACATTTTTCACATCTACTTATATAATTTTTAACCATTTTGTTCAAATTTTTCCATATGTACCTCTGTTTAATTTTGTTAATGGTTCTTTTGACACCTGAGTGTCCTCCATGCGGAGAGTTGTGGAATTCTTTAATTATATTGCTTTTGATTACTTCATCAGTAATTTTTTTGGGAGAAATATATATTAATATCTTTAAATTTGTTTGCCTATCTTTCATATTTATCTTGCGCTGCAGCTTATTAAATGTTGTTTTAAATTTGTCGACATTTATGTATTGAAATATGATGTCATCTTTCGCTAACGATAGTGACTCTATTTTCATTTTCTTCATTTCAAAGATCAGTGTCTCCAAGATCAAACCTAAGTCGTGATATGGATTATTGCTGATTTTGATTATTACTCCCTTTTTATTAATTATTATCTTTGGCAAACTTTCAATAATTCTTTTTCTAGAGCTATTTTGTTTGTTAGCATTTTTGCTGCTATTATTGATTTCAAAGCGTAATGTTTTGACCCTTCGTACTTCATTAATCGAGATGCATTCCCATGCATAAAGGTGATCAGTCTTTATGTTGGTAAGGGATTCGTACTGGGTCTCTTTCTCTTTAATCTTATTTTTATTGTCATTTTTAGACATTGCTCTAGTTGTTATATTTATATTCGATGTAGGTATCATCGCTTTAAGGATGTCAGAATCTATTTTTATTCTCGATAAAGCGTCAGCATTAGTATTCATTTTTCCTTGTTTATAGATAATTTCGAAGTCATAGTCAGATAAGTCAAGCCTTATCCTTGTCATCTTGGAAGATGGGTTTCTATGAGTGAAAAGACTTACCAAAGGTCTGTGGTCTGTGACCACTATGAATTTTTTACCATATACGTACGGTCTGAAATAATTGATTGCCCAATGTATTGCTAGGAGTTCTTTTTCAATAATTGGTTTATTGAGTTCGTGTTTAGTTAATGTTCTACTAGCGTACGAAATTGGTAGATCTGTGCCGATTTCACCTTGGGATAAGACTGCTCCAAGGGCAAATTGTGAAGCATCTGTAGTTATAATGAATTTTTCGTTAAAATTTGGATATTTCAAGATTGGTGCATTTACTAGTTTGCATTTAAGTGCCGAAAACGCTTCTTGGCATTCATTTGTCCAAATGAATGGTGTATTCTTTTTGGATAATGAATTTATTGGTTTTGCCATATGAGCAAAGTTTGGAATAAATCTTCTGTAGTAATTACAGAAAGCAATAAATCTTCTGGCATCATCCGCATTTGCAGGGGTTGGGTAGTTTAATACTGTGTCAAACTTTTTGGGATCAGTCCTGACACCTTTTTCTGTTATTAAATGTCCTAAATAAGTAACTTCTGATTGTAAAAATCTACATTTTTGCGGATTTAATTTTAGATTGTACTTTCTCAGTCTATTGAAAGTTTTTATTAAATTTTGGTTATGATGTTTTAAACTGCATCCAAAAATTATGATATCATCCACATAAAGAAATGCTTCTGAATCTAATCCGGCCAAAGCTATTGAGAGCATTCGCTGAAAACTATTAGTGGAAATTTTTAAGCCAAAAGGTAGTCTTTTAAATTGATAATGTCCCTTGTTACTGGAAAATGCCGTTAATGGTCTTGATTTCTTTTCTAATTCTATCTGATGAAAAGAACTCGTGAGGTCTAGTGTGGAAAAGTATTTAGCTCTTCCGAGTTTGTCTAGCACGTCTTCAAGTCTTGTCAATGGAAATTTATCATCTAGAATTTTCTTGTTTAATTGTCTGAAATCGACAACTAGACGCCATTTTTTAGTATCTTTATCTGATTTTTTTGGGACGATCAATAGTGGTGAATTATAAGGACTAACTGAAGGTTCAATTATGTCTTCATTAATCAGACTGTCGATCTGAGTGTTTATTTCCTCAATTTGGGTTTGCGGAAGTCTGTAGTTTTTTATATAAACCGGATTTTTATCAGTAGTGGAGATTTTTTGATTGTAAAAGTTATTTACCGTTAGTTTGTCGCCTGGTAAATAGAAGATGTCTGAGAAGTTTTTACAAATGTCTAAAATAGAGTTAGTTGCATATTGATCTAGATTTTCAATATTTAATTCTTTTAGAAGTTTACTGTATCTATTTTTATTTTCTTGCTTGATATTGAAAATGTAATAATTTTGAAGTGGTTCTGTTTTAGGTTTGAGATTATATAAAGTTACTTCTTTGTCTAAAGTGTTTAGGATTTTAACATGAGCGATGCCTTTTGCGGGTATGATGGAATTCGCTATATAAATTCCATCTTGAATTTCTTCATTCAAAACTACGCTATCTTCAGTAATATCGGCTTTTATTACTTGTATTATTTCAGATCTAGCAGGAACTTTTATTTCTTTTATGTTAGGTAATTTTGTGTACATTGGCAAAGTGTGTTTTGTATCATTAAAAAATAATGAAATGGTGAAATTATAGTAATCTATCTTACAAGAATTTTTTATGAGAAAGTCTCTTCCCAATATTCCACTAGTCATTATAGGAAATGTATCATCTACAATGTGGAATTCTTGCTGGATATCTTGATTATTTATCTTTATATTTGCCCTTATTGTGCCTAGAGAATTGGATTCTGACTGTGTGATACCTTTGATTTTGCATTTATTATGCTCTTGAATTCCATCTCTTGATTTCAACTCATTTGTTTTCAGGATTGATATGTCAGCTCCTGTGTCAATGAGGAATGTTTTATTGCCGAATGACAGATTTATGGGTACAGATATGTAATTGGTTAAAATTTTGTTTATGTTATATATTTTTATTGTGTGTCCCCCGATTCTGCTTCGGGGCCTAGTCCGTTTCCCGACTGGGCCACTTGTATCCTCCTATATGATGTGCTACTGTTTTGACGGATGTTGTTTCTAGGATATCTATTGCCATTCTGTTGGCCGTTATTGTGGTGTCTATAGGTTTGTGTGTTAGACGATCGATTATTGTTCCGTTGAGGTTTAATGCGATAATTGCCTCTTGAAACGTTATGGTTGTTATTGAAGTTTTTCCGAGTATTGTACTTAATGGTTTGGTATACATTTGCTTCGTGTCTTGGTGTTTCGATTTCTACTGCTATTTGTATAGCTTCGCTTAGCGATTTTGGTCTTGCAGCAAAGACTGTTGGCTTTAATTGTTCTTGCAGGCCATTTTTAAATGCATTAAGTGCTAATTGATCATTTAATTTTACGATCAATGACCTATTTGCTTCACCTTGCTCTGTTATTTGTAAGGTGTTCAATTGTGCAAGTAGACCTTCAATTTTTGTTGCGAAATCTGTGACACTTCTGTTGGATTGAGTGATCTTTGCTAACTCAGTGTGAATGTTAAGTGGTGTTTTGTTTGTTTTGAATATGTCTCGCAGATTCTTTTGGAACGTTTCTAAGTTGGTAGGTGTTGGCAATATGCACAGTTTGTTCCTTACTGTTGCTGTTAGACGAGTTTTCAAAACAAAATCTAGCAATCTTTTCTTTTGAGCTTCCTCTGATAAATCATCATGTAGGAATTGCACCAGATTTAGAAAGTTGTCTAGATTTTTACGATCACCAGCAAATTCTGGTATCACCTTCACTGCAGTAGCTATGTCAAAGTTTGGCATATTGATTTCTTCAGTTTCTTTATTCAACGTATCTTTTGTTTTATTTTTTAAAATTACAATTACGCTATTGTACAATTTGTCAAAACTCTTCTTGAATTCGATGGCTTGCTCTTCGTTTGTTTTTGCTAATTCTTTATATTTTGTGATGAAGCTATCCCTTATTTCTTCAACTTCTGTTTCTTTCTTTAGAATGTGACTGGCAGTGTATTGCCTGTTTGGAGTTTTCTTGAAGTTTTCTAATATGTCTTTTAATTTCGTTGTTAAATCCTTCAAGCTCATTTTCTATTTTAAACGGCTGCGACCGCTACTTGCTTCTTTACTTGTTTTATTAAAACTTTCTTGAATTTCCAAAATACTATTAAGCATAAAGCAATAATTGCAAGTACTAGCAGAATTAGCTCTATATCTGATAGACTCCGATTGTCTTGCGTTATGTTGTTAGTTGAGGAACCTGCATTATTATTTATCAGTATCTCCTCTGTTTGCATTTTAGAAGCCTTTTTCCCCATGATGGTATATTTTTTTTTGACCGATGTGGGAATTGATTCGCAATGAAGACACTGTAAGAAATGGTTAAATTTCTCGAAACTTATAGGAAATGAAGAATACAACGGTTGAAAGTGAAATTCCCTTATAGCAAATTGAAAAGAAAAGCTTATAAAGTTGGTTGTTTAATTATTTTTTAATACTTTTTATTTTTATTTTTTCTATAATTTATTCTAATATTTTTAAGCTCTTTTATTTTCTTTAAAAATATATTCCGTTGTTCCCCTGTTGCTATCACTAGCAAGCGATGATAATTTTTTATCTCCGCCCTTGTCTTAGCTTCGAAACCGGCTCTCCTCTTTTTTGTTGGTTGCTGCTTCTCAGTGTGCTCCACCGAATGTTTGCCTCTTTTCCTGTACTCCTCCAAAGTTATTGGTCGTGGTCCCGCTGTTGGATTTTTCAACGCCTCCTCTAGAGATTTTTTTAATTCCTTCCATGGGCTGAGTAGCTGCTCATTCGTCTTCTCCGACGACTCCAAGTTTAGTTGGGCAGGGTCGCCATGTAAAGTTTCTTCCTTCTTTTTTGTGATCGCCAATGGCTGATGAGAATCTTGAAGATATAAGAAACTAAATTATTTATATTAACTTGGAGATGCAAATGGTAGAGCTACGTGTAGCTTCTATGCATTTGTATCTCGACCAAGTAAGAGCCAAAAAGCTCTAAGTCTGGTCTTAATATAAATGTTGATTTTAATCACGAGAGCTGCGGATAGCTCAAATGATGGCACCTTAAGTGGTTTAGAGCTAAAGAGCTCTAGTGCAATTAAGGTAGCGGTATGAGAGCCAGAAAGCTCTATTTACCTTGATCGATATCCATGTTGGAGCTAAGGGAGCTCTATTGAATAAAATGCCAAAGTGGAGTATAAAATAACTCTGCTTTATTTCCAATAGTACAGCCTTTTTATATTATCGAATAATCGCTTACTTCATCAATATTGCTTGCAAAAATTGTGTTCTCACCGATCGATCACCTGGAATTGGTTTCACACAGAAAGCGCCGAGTAAGCTTTTCGCAATACTCAAAGTTCTTACAGGCAATATGTTCAATGCTTGCTTAGTGATGAGTTCACTGGCATGGCTATACCGCTTTGTTATGCAAACAAGCTTTAATTGTAAATTCTTTTGCTTTCTTTCTTTTGTGCTTGTTTACTATAATTTCATTCATGCCGTGAATGCTTCATTCATTTGTAGTAAAATTTGTGTTGATGCTTCGCATAGCATATTGCAATATTTTTATTATGGACATTTGCTGTGTGGACTTTTATGTGTTGTAGGTCGCTTAACTTGCGCTCTACAGGAGGACAAAAGGCCAGAATGAGCTCAGCCCCAAAATATGAGGCCCTGTTGGTTGACTCCAGAAAAGGAACGTTAACCGGAAACTTCGACTTCTACACAAAAGACACTTCTCTTGAATTGATGTTTAATGATACAAAAAAAATAAAACAATATATGTTTAATTGGAATTTCTAGACACAAGATCTCTCTTTCAGATTGCCATTTCATGTATCTACCAACAAAAATATTTACTGAAAGTTTTAATAAAAAGGAAAGAGAGAAAAAAAACTTCATTGGCCATGTTCCCGCGATTTATCCGTATAATAGCGCTGACCGTTTCTTATTTATGAAAATGTACCTTATTTTTATTGCTCTCTCTGCTTTCCTTTCCTGCCTTTTAAAAATGACTATATATATCATTAATACTATAAAACCTGTGTCCTCCCTCCCGGACGGGTAGGAGGCATAAAAGGTCCCTCGCTGACAACTGCTGATGCTGGTGGAGTGCACTCCTTCGTCGGATTATCTGGTGACGTCTTAGGATCTTTTGTGTGGGTACATTGACCTCGTTTTTTTAAAATTCTTTTCATCTCTTTGGATGCTTTCGAAAACATTTGGGTAGCGGGAACAGCCACTGCTGGAAAAGTAACGCTGATGGCGCAAATAGATATACGTGAAATTCAATCCGTTCTATTAATAACGTACCTATCCTGTTATTAAATTCAAGAGAGTGTCCTTCTTCTAGAGAAATTCACTAATACGCAACAGGTATGCAAATATCACTAATTGTTTTAGCACAGTTCTGCGCCGAGCACAGGTAAGTAAAACCAAAATTAATGTATGATCGTGAGCATCCACTAAATATTAATGTTCCGGTTTGTACCCGGGTTCAAGTGGAATCGGGTACCCGGGTACTCGATTCCAAGATTTTCGATTCCAAATTTACTCGGGTACCCGGGTACCCGATTGCGGGTTACCCGGGTATCCGGATATAATCGATTCTCGATTCCAAATATCCGGGTATCCGGGTACAATTGGATATTAATATTTTAGTTCTCCGGTACATTACTGAATTCGTGAATACAGCCAAAATAATACTGCTACCCGAATCGCGCTTTGCTTGATTTTGAATTTCTGTAAAGGAGTGTGCATATGCACAATGAAACATTCCTGAATAAGTTTATGTATATACAAAAATGTACGAGGATTTAGAAATATATCAATTTTCTCTACCCGCAGTCGCTGGGTAGGAAATAGTAATGAGAGGAAGATTTTCACAACTACCTGGAAATACTTTGAAGTCATGCATAACATATTTTGTGTGTTAACGCTGCAATCAAAGAAGATAGGAATCAACCGACCAAAATTGAAAACTTTCCTTGTTTTCTAGGAAGAAACAAATAATGTCATTATGCTTTCGCCTTTTGCATGAATGGGGGAGAGGAACTTGGCTATGCACTATTGAAGTGCGACTAAGACAACCAGTTAAACACAAAACTCGGGAGAAGCAGGGAAGATTTCCGAATGTTTTACATTTAAAATGCATACGGCAAGAAAAGGAAGAAAGAAAGAAAAAAATAAAAAAAAAATGAAACTCCCTTTAGAACTGTTATTAATAAAGATAAAAAATGTGAAAGTGCAAATTGCATGCAACGAAACAAAATGGCAAATGTTTCGTTTTCGTAAATAAATGAGAAAGGCCGGAGCTTTCACGTTCCCGCGCTTTTGTAAAAACCGGTTTTTGCTGAAATATTGATAATGTTTGGTCACATGTTGTTGCTGTAAATGGAAACATGTTGTTGCTGTAATCCTATGATATTTGAACAGCACGTATTTCTGTTTACATTCGTTTTTCCACCATTGCCACAGTTGCACTTACAGAGAAGCAGAGACTTTTAAATCTGAACAAAAGAAAGCTTCTTCCTAACGTTCCCACTCGTTGGGACTCAATTTTTTATATGTTTGAGCGAATCTTGGAGCAGAGAAGTGTAATAGCAGCAGTTCTCAGTAATCGTAATATAACGAAAGCGGAAATTGTTAGAAGCTTAGAGCTTAACGAATCAGACTGGGTGAATATGGAGAATCTAGTTCTATTTCTGAGACCTTTACAGGTTGCCACAAAGTATGTTTCAGGATCATCGTACGTAACTCTATCAGCAGTTAGACCTGTAATATGCGGTATAATTGAGAACCACTTGAAGGATAGTATTCTAGAAAATTCAGCAATAAAGGACTTCAAGTCCAGGGTCATGACTGACGTACGCCAGCGATTCATTATTTTACCAGAGAGCTCTCCATTTTCAAATGATACTGAAGTTTTAACGGCACACTAGTTGGCATCTTTCCTTGATCCCCGATACAAAGACTTTCTCCGAGCAGATGCTTGTGAACAAGAAAGGGGACAAATTCTTAAAGTTGTGCATAACATGATACAGAAGTTTGAAAATAATAATGACATCTGTGTTAAAACTAACGAAACAGACCAGAGTAATTATCCAAAGGATAAAAATACTGCTTTTGGATTTTCTACTGGGTGCAACAGATCGGTTGGAAGCGCTCGATGCGACTGCGCAAATGGAGAGGTACATTGGCGAACCAACCATTCATCACAATACTGATCCTCTGAAATGGTGGAAGAACAATCAGGAGACGGTTCCTTATGTTTCAAAGTTGGCACACAAAATGCTGGCTATTCCAGCTACATCATCCAGCTGTGAGAGATCATTCTCCACTTCCGGAAATACAGTAACAAAGAAAAAGAATCGTTACTTGCCAGAAAATGTGAATATGCTTATTTTCCTTGAACGAAGTAAACATCTACTAGATGATACCATAACGTAAGTGATGGTTAAGCTGATTTTCCTCACCACAATATTAGATAAACTTGCATTTATTTAATACAGTAAAAAATGATCTACAGATGTAGGTATACATGTCTATATAATAAAGAGCAATATTTTAATAGCTTTTATTATCTGTTATTCATTTGTACATATTTACCTTTTTATCTTGATCTACATAATAAAAACTCCTACCAGACATAATATTTTTACAAACATAGATTTAATTTCAAGGATCTAAAAACTCGGACACCACATTAATTTTTCATAATACCCGATTCCAAGGAATCGATTCCTCACTACCCGATTCCAAAAAATCGATTCCTAACAACCCGATTCCAAGAATCGGGTACACGGGTAGCTCGACTCTTACCCGTGAAACCCGGGTACCCGGATAAGAACCGGGTACTCGAAAACCCGGGGTTTAAGGAACATTACTAAATATACGTGATTGTACACTTTTATTTCAGGTGACTTACTAAATTGTCCCAATGTATGATCGTGAGCATCCACTAAATATACGTGATTGTACACTTTTATTTCAGGTGACTTACTAAATTGTCCCAATGTATGATCGTGAGCAGGCTCTAAATACACGTGATTATACACTTTCATTTCAGATGACTTACTAAATTGTCCAACTATCACACTCTTCTGCGCTGAGCAGAGGTAAATAACATACAAAACTAATATACCTTCATACGCAGTCATTGAATACTAATAATTATAAACTTTCGTTCTAGCTTACACACTAAACTTCTCGACTGTGGCACTCTTCTGCGTTGGGCACAGGTTAATAAAACTATCGAACTAATATATATATTCGTACGCAGTCATTAAATATTCCTAACTATAAACTTTTATTACAGCTGACGCACTAAACTTCTCGACTGTGGCACTCTTCTGCGCTGAGCACATGTAAAAAAGAATATCAAACTAGTATACCTTTGTAAACAGTCATTAAATTTTCATAATTATGAGCTTTTATTCCAGCTGACGCACTAAGTTCCTTAACTGTGGCATGCTTCTGCGCTGAGCACAGGTAAATAAAATATAAAACTAATATGACTTTATACGCAGTCATTAAATACACTTAACTATACACTTTTATTCCAGCTGACGCACTAAATTTCTCGATGATGGTACTCTTCTGCGCTGAGCACAGGTAAGTAAAACTATAGAGCTAATATATATTTGTACGCATTCATTAAATATTCCTAACTATAAACTTTTATTCCAGCTAACGCACTAAATTTATCGACTACGGCACTCTTCTGCGCTGAGCACAGGTAAATAAAACTAAAACTAGGAAGTCAATCGCGTACTGTTTGGAAAATTATTTTTTTTTTGTTCATAAATCTGATAGATTCTTGCTGGGAAATCTATGATGCTATAAATGACACCACATTTTTCACAAATTTTTCCTGCCTTATTGGCACACCAGGTAATTTGAATGATGAACTTGATCGCAGGTTGTTTGAAAATCTAAGATACTATAAAACCTTCCTACTTCACGTTCACAGATTTTTTTTCTTCGCTTTCTTTGCCCCACAGGTGATTTTCTGATTCCGCTTGAATTTCAGGAAGGCACTTTTCATGTACGAACCAGAAGAAACACACAACGAAAAGATGAACACAAAGGTACTAATACGCAGTGGTAAGTAGATCTAGTTTTTGGTCTCGTGTACACTTTTATTAATTAATATTTTCACAATTTGAGCAATGCACTTATGTATGTGCGAAGAAAAAGGTACTACTACGCTGTGGTAAGTAGATCTAGTTTTGGTCTCGTGTACACTTTTATTAATTAATATTTTCACAATTTCAGCAATGCACTTATGTGCGAAGAGAAAGGTACTTCTACGCTGTGGTAAGTAGATCTAGTTTTGGTCTCGTGTACACTTTTATTAATTAATACTTTTACAATTCCAGCACTGCACTTATGTGCAAAGAAATAGTACTCCTATGCAGTGGTAAGTAGATCTCGTTTTAAGATTATACGCACTGTTCTTAATTAATATTCTCACAATTTCAGCACTGCACCTGCTTATGTGCAAATAAAAAGGTACTCCTAATTCTGATCAAAGTGGAAGGAATTTCCTTCCCACACGTAGTGTACTCAGATCACTGCACTCATAAAGCGCACAAGACTCAACGTCACAAGTGACATCAATACCATCCCACACGCAGCAATATTAAAGTTTGCTGCAATTGAAAGGGTACGCATACGATAAACGTCACCGTTGCTGCCGTCCTACCCTCACGTGCTAGCACGACCAAAACTGCATAATAACAGCAGAATAGTTAGTTACGTTTATCAACATCACTTATAGCAGCTATACAAGTTGTTATAATCGTGAATTAACACATTCGGTATTATACCTCGACTGCTCTCACGCAGCAACTGGAGCAAAGAACTTCGCAACTGCCCTCACGTACCAGTTCGAGTGAAACAGTCTAATTCTCGCGAGCAGACAAAATTTATTTGCTCTCACAGTTCAACTGTCTCGTGCCTACACACTCACCAAACTCTTCTTCTTTATTACAGGAGTAAAAAAAAGGAAACACAACGAAATCAGAGCTACACCGACATTTTTGTTTTAAAGAGCAACGCAACAAAACCACAGCTACACCGACATTTTTTTTTTATCGTTATTGAATTTGTTTTGAATTGTTATTTTTATTAAGTATTAAGTTTTATTGAATTTTTAAGTAGTATTAAGTCTGAAATTAAATGAATTGTGATATAGATTTGTAAGAAAATTAAAAAAAACCACTGAAAAATAAAATTTTATACTTTGAATTACAAAACTGAGTTATCTCTAAAACTGTCACCCCATGAATCACACAAACACATACAGTCCACTTAAAGAGAAGTTTCAACTTATGTGCGAAGAAATAATACTCCTACGCAGTGGTAAGTAGTTCTCGTTTTACGATTATACGCACTTTTATTAATTAATATTCTCACAATTTCAGCACTACACTTGCGAAGAAAAAGGTACTCCTACGCACTAGTCAGTCTACGTTCCCTGAAGCAACAAAATAAAAAAAAAACAATTTTCCGCCGGTTCCTACTTTTTATTAGTCATCCACAAAAGTAAAGAAGTAAACTCTCACTGCCTTCCTGCCTACATCGCAAACTGTCTTCTCTTGCAGCCACCGTCAGGCGCGCATTTTTCTTTTCGGAATTTCTTGCCACAGCTGGTGTACGTTCTAGTCGAAATTTTCTAAGAATCTCGGGCGGGCCTGCTGTAATGTATAGCGTGATGATATCGCGTGATGCTTTACAGCTAGGCGAATTACCGTTGCAGTATATATGATTCGAACGAAAAATTGTAATTTGTGCTAGTTTTGCGTGAATTAAAATTTTTCCCTGGAACAAAAATATAATTTTGTCTTTATTTTTAGCTATTCAGGGTTTAATTTTGTTTCTTTCTCTTCTTTCTAGGTTTCGAAAGATTTCTTTTTTCACTTTCAGGTTTTATGCTGTTTAACAGAGAAGTAGCAGAGGGCTACTTGTTGAACTTTTTTTCAACCCTTTTCAGGTACCCTGGGAAAATGATGGGGGTTTCTCTGCAGAAGGTAGAGAAGTCGAACAAAAGGAAAGAAAGGTGGAGGAAAAGGGTAGCGTAAGGGGAATACGGTACAGCGTGGGGACGACCCACGTAGATAAGAGTCTCAGGCCGGGCTTTGACACGAGTCATAGGTCAGGATATATAATAAAAGAAAATAGGATCACCCACAACGCGCCCAACGTGGGGACGACCCACCAGAATCTCAAGGCGAGCATGCGCTAAACCCTGGGTTGTTCAGAAATACACGTCCCATCTGCGGCCATAATCCTAGCTCGCCTTGAACGAAGGAGGACCTATCAACAGATAGACTTCGTCTATCAACTCGCCTCGCCCAATGAGCTGACCAGGAAGAGGTGCAGCGATCGGTTTATTAGGTATGGGAATGTTAGGCTCAACACTACGAAAGTCGGTGAAATGGCACTACATATCGTTCTGCGTTCTGCTGAGTCCGGTCGCAGTGCCCCTGAAACCACCCCAATGACAAGTGAGAAAATCGCTTCATAACAGATAGAATTCAGCTGTCAACTTACTCAGGACGACGGAAATCCGGCGGAGTAAAGCAAGTGGGTTCAGGCTCTAAGGAAATTGAAGAAAGGACAGGAAAGTAAGATCCTTCAGATGAAGGCTAACCCAGAAGGGATTAGTAACAAAGACTGTGATCATCTAAACTTGATAGTTTAGAGATAATATACTATAAAAACCTACACTCCGCAGAGACTACTCCGCGCTCGCTGACGCCGGGGCATCTTTCTTTTTTAAAGAAATTTGAAGAAAGGACACGAAAGGAAGGCTAACCCAGAAGGGATTAGTAACAAAGACTGAAACCATCTAAACTTGATAGTTTAGAGATAATATACTATAAAAGCCTACACTCCACAGAGACTACATCCGCGCTCGCTGACGCCGGGACACCTTTTTGAAAGAAATTTGAAGAAAGGCCAGGAAAGTAAAATCCTTCTCATGAAGGCTAACCCAGAGGGAAGTAGTAACAAAGGACAGAGGGCTATCACTCACCACTGAGGAAGGATTAGGAGGGCTTGCGATTAGTGCGTGCTTACTTACGGGAAGGAAAATAAAACTTAATCTATAATGACCATTCACAAGATAAAACCGGTTGTCAGCTGGTCAATCCGACTAGGAAAACGACTTCTAGTGTAATACCAATAACATTAAAAAACTCGAGAGAAAAAAAACGCGACAGTGATATTGACAGTGAAAAACTGATCCAAGACAATACAATTTTAAGCTACCTGCGATTGGCCGCTGTTATCTTAACAACACAAAAGAAAATAAGTAAATATAACAAATTATCCAACTATAAGTCAACGATACTCGAATAAAAAAAACACAAAGGTGTTGGCATGACGGAACAGCGCGACGACACGACGACCCACAAAAAAATCGTTATACAAGCAAAGACAAGAAAAAAAATACTCGGCCATTGCTGAAGCCATAAAAAAAAAATTATCTCTCTTTCTCTCTCTCTCTCTCTCTCTCTCTCTCCTCGACACCTGTCATTAATTATGGTGATGAGGGTCAGCATCAGCCTAATCGCTTAAGCCGTTGGTCAGTATTTATTACGATGAGCCATAACAGGAAACGTGCACATGCGGGGGGGGGGATTTGTTGCAATGTCAGAGATCGGACCTTGAAGGTTTCCGTCTCAGGTTTGCAGGATCGTGACAAGCACTCTCTTAGTCAAGGATAAAAGTCAATAGAGATGAACATCGTTCATCAACTTGACAAGAGCCCGAGTGAGGTCAACAAATCAAGGAAAGGTGAGAGTTCGGAGATTAAGTGGCTGCTGGTACTAGGGTAAGAAGCCGTAGCGGTGATATATAAAACGATATAAATCTGAACGGGACAACCCAACTAAAACTAAATAAAGGATAATACGAGTTTTTTCCTGGAACCAGCAGAAGTGAACGGAAATTAAATTCAAATCAGCATGCGTCGCATACAATGTTCATCGACCACTAATCGACTTAGCCCCTCATCACTTTAATTAGGGAAGGTTCATGGGGAATAACAAAACAAAGAAGGAAATTAACTGTTTTCACTGTGATGGCCCAATATAGGGAAGATTCTTCCAACAGCCAAGGGCATTACAGCGAAATAATCAGCAATTGCTAAACAATAACCTCGCATGGTATTGTTCTGCAACTGTCGGTTGTTTTGCTGATTAGCCCAACAGCTGGCTGCGATGAGCGCTTAGTGGAGCAATCGATGATTACGATAATAATTTACCTCGCATGGTAATTATTATGTAAGGCGATTGTTTACAACTAAGCAACTCAGGTGCTGCAACCGGTAGAACAAACGACAAGGTTGTTGTCGTTTGTTTACATCCGCGTTGCGAGTACAAGCTTACTTCCGAATATTGGGGCAATAAAAGACCAATGACTGGTCTGGCGAGCGCCGTTAAGCGTTCAGTTAAGTTCTAGCTGCTGTTTGGACGTATCAAGTCATCAAGTTTCGTTTGTCGGTTCAGATTACCTAAGCTCCAGGTAGTCTACATTAACGTAAGATAGGGCAAGTCGCGGTAATGCGAAAATTAATTATATGAATAAAAAAGTGTTCTAGTATAATTCGAGAAGTGCCTTTTATTTAATTCAATGGTTTTTCGGTCAGATTGCTTTGCATTGGGACACGACATCACCTCGCCTGGGACTCCACTCCAAGATTACCGTCCCGGCATTGCATCGATCATTCCAAGTAGGATACCAATTTAAAGGATGCTCAACAGCCATCAACCCGTCAGAGTGATCGAAGCAACTATATACGGAGTCATGGGAGCGGAGCGCTATGCATGCGCGAAGAGTTAGGAATCAGAATCATCCGAACCGCCAGGGTGCATCAACCCAACAAGGACAAGGTCAAGATGGATGAACGTCGTTCATCAACTTGTTGGGTTGAAACAGACATGTGAGTCTTCAGACCTGCCTGCATCGAGTGGTTGCCTGTTCAGTGGCCACGAACCGAAGCTTCGCTTCCCAGTGCTGCCCGTAAGCCCAAAGCCCGTGTATACAATACTGAAGAGAAGAGCACTTCAATGCCAGAAACTGGAAAGTTTCGAAGATTTAGGTAGGAGGTAAAATGCCAAGTGGTCATCACTCCGGAGTCCACGAGCTGAAGCTTGGCTTCGAAAGTGGTACGCATCGCGCACAAAGCTCGCTTGCCACCGAAGGAATGAGCAGTTCGACAAAAGGATTATTGCGGGATGAAATTAATTTTGACTTAACCGAAGGCAATTTGCTACCAAACATGCATCTAGGACCAAGGCCAAGTAACCCTGCCACGATACAAAGGTCGAGCCTAACGAGAGCCAAAAAGGAGCCATCATGAAAGTAACGCACTTTACAGAAACAAGGAGAGCTCTGCGTCAATTCAGCACCTCGTATCCGGCCAGGCCACCCACGTCCGGTCACACACTGTCGCCAACAAAAGTAGTAAGAGTTTCGCCGACAAACCAATTTGAAGTAAACGAAATTACTTGCGTCATCTTAAAATATACTGAGGCCTTACCCAAAAAAAAAAGGTCTAATAGTGACAATAAAAATAAGAAATGATTCTTGAAATAGTAATTGAACTTTAGTCAAGAGAAGCTTGACTAAAGGCCGGAAAGAAAACCAATGTTTGGGCGCCATTTGTAACGACAGATGGGCGACCGGAAATATAAAGAACGCAAGATCTTACAGAAGAAAAAAAAAACCGTTTGGGCGGCATTTGTAACGACAAATGGGCGACCAGAAAACAAAAATTAAAATTTGAAATTATACTTATACTTTAGTCAAGAGAGACTAAAGAGCGGAAAAGAAACCAATTTGGGCGCCATTTATAACGACATCCGACACCTCTTTGCTACAAAAAACATGTCCAGGATATGCGTGGGTGGCTGCACAGCAATTGCCGTCAGCGATCAGTTGTTGTGTTTCTTAAGTACTTCTAGTACTCTCATCTGAGCACCTTTATACCTTAATCTGGAACACGGCACGGTTACTGTAGGTAAATTGAGATTACATGCTTTCACGATTATTGGACTTTTACTTATTTCTCCCGAGATAGGTAGAGCAATGATGTGTATGGAGCAGCTTAACTACTAGCTTTACTCCTAGAGCGATTCAATGGAGCAGCTTACTAGCTTAACTCCTAGTGTCGATGAATGGAGCAGCTTACTAGCTTTACTCCTAGTTGGATGAATGGAGCAGCTTACTAACTTTACTCCTAGTTGGATGAATGGAGCGGCTTACTAGCTTTACTCCTGGTAAATGAAACAACTTGTGTTCTGATGGTACTGCTGCTACTGACTAACTGACTCTTTATTCCAAAACACAAGAATATTTATACAATAATTCTTGACTTAATACTTTTGCTTTTTTCTTATTACGCTAAGCGCTTGTAATTTTAATTTCATCACGGCATTCGTATATACATAATTATTATTTCCGTAAAGTGTTCCTTTATAGCATTCATAAATTAATTTCCGCAAAGCTTTTACCGGTTTGTTGTTGTTACATCACGGCATTCATCGCTTTCATATGTACATACATAAATACTTCCGTAGACCTTTCGCCGCTTTGCTGCTATTATGACATCACCGTGAACCATTATTTCTTTCACCTAAGTTCTACCGCTGGCGCAAGGTTATCAAATTGCATCGTGTGAATCCTTGCGCGCAGGGGTATTGTGTCACTGCCTTCACTTGTTTTATATGTGATTAAGAAATTGGTGTAGGTCAGTAGCGAGTGACTTTATTCAATTACTGAACTTTGTAAATATGTCTGTCTATATTTCTATACTTGCAGCTGGGAATTATAATTCTGCATGCAATGAGAATGCTGTAGGTATGTATGTATATACATGTTTGCATTTATTCATTGATGCATGAATGTTTTAATTCTGCGTAAACGAAATCGACTCAGGAATGCATGTATGTATGTATATACATGTTTAACTGATGCCAATGGATGCCCTGTATGTAACACAGTCGGCTAGGGGAAGTCCTTGCCACCCACATCCCTTCAATACTTTTTAAGCTGCACATAATCGACAGAATAACTGAGCAGACAAACAGACAAAAAATTGATCTATATATGATTCCTCCTTCTGGTGGTACCTGAAAGGCTGGAATGAAAAAAAATTTATATGATTGAATGCTGTAAGAAAAGAAGAACAGAAGACCTCAGCAACGCCGAACAAGTCTCAATTCAACCGGAGAGTTTTCAACGCCGACAGATGAAGATTGATAGAGACTGAGAGAGCTGAGGGGAGTCTCCGATGGTGTTGATACTCAGGATTTGGGTACTATTGGGCCCAGACGCCCCCTTTCACCCTGGCTAAGCCTCCAAAGCCGTAATAATACGCTTAGCCCCATGTCAGTGTGTGCCCTTACACCTACTCAACGATCCAGCATGCCAGGGGAACCCCTGATCCGCCTACTCCATCCTGTCGCTTCTATGCCAGCGAGAAGAAGCCATCAAGACCACAACTACAAAAAGTAGGACATAAGGCCAGAATGAGCCCAGCACCAAAATATGGCCCTGATGGTTGACTCCAGAAAAGGAACGCTTACTAGGAACTTCAACATCTACACAAAAGACAGTCCTCTTGTATTGATGTTTAATGATACAAAAAAAAAAAAAAAATATACGTTTAATTGGAATTTCAAGATACAAGATCTTTCTTTCAGATTGCCATTTCAAAAATCTACAAAAAAAAGTATTTACTGACAGTTTTAATATGTAAAAAGAAGACTCCGATTTGGAGTGAAATTTTATGTTAATTTACCCGTACAATAGCGCTGACCGGTACTTATTTGTGAAAATGTACCTTATTTTTCTTCCTCTCTCTGCTTCCCTTTCCTGCCCTTTGCAATTCTTATGTTAAAGTTGGCCCTACTACCTATCCTTATTGACTAAGGAAACGAGGCAGAAAACAAAAAAAAAACTTATGTGCTAAACAATGTTATCATAACATACATGTATACTAATTTAAAAATGACTATATATATCATTAATACTATTAAACCTGGGTCCTCCCTCCCGGACGGCCAGGAGGCATAGAAAGTCCCTCGCTGACTATTGCTGATGTTGGTGGAGTGCACTCCTTCGTCGGATTATCTGGTGATGTCTTAGGATCTTTTGTGTGGGTACATTGACCTCTTTTTTTTTATATTCTTTTCGTCTCTTTGGATGCATTCGAATTGTACATATATACAAACATTTTTTTTTCTTCTTTACATTGGAAACTTATTGCTACTAACAACGATGAGTAGCGGGAACAGCCACTGCTGGAAAAGTAACGCTGATGGCGCAAATAGATATACGTTAAATTCAATCCGTTCTATTCATAACGTGTCTATCCTGTTATTAAATTCAATAGAGTGTCCTTCTTCTAGATAAATTCACAGTTCTGCGCCGAGCACAGGTAAGTAAAACCAAAACTAATGTATGATCGTGAGCAGCCACTAAATATACGTGATTATACACTTTTATTTCAGGTGACTTACTAAATTGACCAACTATCACACACTTCTGCGCTGAGCACAGGTAAATAACATACAAAACTAATATACTTGCATACGTCATAGTCATAGTCATTGAATACTAATAATTATAAACTTTCATTCTAGCTGACACACTAAACTTCTCGACTGTGGCGCTCTTCTGCGTTGGGCACAGGTAAATAAAACTATCGAACTAATATATATATTCGTACGCAGTCATTAAATATTCCTAACTATAAACTTTTATTACAGCTGACGCACTAAACCTCTCGACTGTGGCACTCTTCTGCGCTGAGCACAGGTAAATAAAATATTAAACTAATATGCCTTTGTACGCAGTCATTAAATACACATAACAATAAAATTTTATTCCAGCTGTCGCACTAAATTTCTCGACGATGGTACTCTTTTACGTTGAGCACAGGTAAGTAAAACTATAGAACTAATATATATTTGTACGTAGTCATCAAATATTCCTAACTATAAGCTTTTATACCAGCTAACGCACTAAATTACTCGACTGCGGCACTCTTCTGCGCTGAGCACACGTAAATAAAACTAAAACTAGGAATTCAATCGCGTACTGTTTGGAAAATTATTTTTTTTGTTCAAAGATTTCCTTATGTACGCAGGTAATTTACAACGACGAATCTAATAGAATCTTGTTGGGAGATCTATGATGCTATAAATGACACCACTTTATCTTTCACAAATTTTTCCTGCCTTATTTGCACACCAGGTGATTTGAATGACGAACTTGATCGCAGGTTGTTTGAAAATCTAAGATACTACAAAACCTTCCTACTTCACCATCACAGATTTTTTTCCTCGCATTCTTTGCCCCGCAGGTGATTTTCTGATTCCTCTTGAATTTCAGGAAGGCACTTTTCATGTACGAACCAGAAGAAACACAAAACGGAAAGATGAACACAAAGGTACTCCTGCGCAGTGGTAAGTAGATCTCTTTTTAAGATTATATGCACTGTTATTAATTAATATTTTCAAATTTTCAGCAAAGTACTTATGTGCGAAGAAATAATACTCCTACGCAGTGGTAAGAAGTTCTCGTTTTACGATTATGCGCACTTTTATTAATTAATATTCTCACAATTTCAGCACTGCACGTGCGAAGAAAAAGGTACTCCTACGCATTAGTCAGTCTACGTTCCCTCAAGCAACAAAATAAAAAAAAAACAATTTCCCGCCGATTCTTACGTTTTATTAGACATCCGCACAAGTCAAGAATTAAACTTTCACTGCTTGCCTGCCTACATCGCAAACTATTTCTCGCTTGCAGCCACCGGAAGGCGCGCATTTTTCTTTTCGGAATTTTTTACCACAGCTGGTGTACGTTCGATTCGAAATTTTCTAGGAATTTCGGGCGGTCCTGCTGTAATGCATTGCGTGATGATATCATGTGATGCTTTACAGCTAGACGAATTACCGTTGCGGAATGTATGATTCGAACGAAAAATTGTGATTTGTGCTAGTATTGCGTGAAATAAAATTTTTCGCTGGAACAAAAATATAATTTTGTCTTTCTTTTTAACTATTCAGGGTTTAATTTTGTTTCTTTCTCTTCTTTCTAGGTTTTCAAAGATTTTTTTTACATTTTCAGGTTGTATGCTCTTTAATGGAGAAGTAGCAGAGGGCTACTTTTTGAACATTTTTTCACCCATTTTCAAGTACGCTGGGAGAATTATGGGGGTTTCTCTACAGAAGGTAGAGAGCCGAACAAATGGAAAAAAAGAGGGGGTGGAAAAGGGTAGCGTAAGGGGAATACGCTACACGTCAATAAGAGTAAGTTTTGCATTAACGAGACTAAATACTTGGGTTTTATTGTCGGGAAAGAAGGAATCAGAACTGATCCAGATTAGATCTCAGCTATAGCTTACTATCTGTCACCTAAACGGTTCAGCAAGCCCGACGGCTATTAGGTCTGGCAGGAAGGTACAGCAGATTTATTCCGAACAATACTGATTTACCTGGCTCCATAACTGACTCTTTGAAGAATCCTAGTCAGTTCCAATGGACACCTGAAGCCCAGAAGTTTCTGGAATTCCTAAAGCAAGAACTTGCTTCTGCTCCGTTGTTAGTGAGCCCAGATTTCACCAGACCGTTCATTATACAGTGCGATGCGAGCCATGATGGTATTGGTGGAGTACTGCTTCAACTAAATGACGATGGCCACGAGAAGCCAATAGTCTACGTCTCGAGAAAGTTGAACTCAGCACAGCGTAATTACACCGTCACAGAATAGGTATGCTTAGCAGCTTTATTAAGTGTGCAGAAGTTCCGGCCCTGCATAGAGCTTATGCCGTTTAAGATAGTGACTGATCATGCGAGCTTGAGATGCCTGATGTCTCAAAAGCACCTCAGCGGTAGACTTGCTCGGTGGACTTTGAAGCTTCAGGGTTTCGAATTCACTATCGAGCACCCAAAAGGAAGCCTGAATGTCGTTCCTGATGCGCTATCACAACCTTGATTCATAATCAACTACATCACAGGGGATTCCGTCCCTTGACCAGGCCAGTTTGCCACATGGTGGAGTATCCGTTGTCCCACTCATAATATACCGCTTGTCATCATATGGACTCAATGCAATCTTCTTTTGATTAATCGTGCAGACATTATGGTTATGCGATCGTATGGAGCTCTGATTAGCAGTTAATACTCGCTTGTTATTCAAACATTCGACGTAGTCTTCGAAATTGATATGCCTCTGGACTACATTAGTCTTTACTCCTTTTGCTTTCTTTACAGTTTTACCATCGTTTATACGTAGACTGTACATTTTCGAGCGCAAGCCTGCAAATTCGCTCATGATTTTCCCATTCAGCTCATCCTTCATTAGACCAGGAATCTTTTTATTCATGAGCGGTAAATTGAATTGATTATCTTCTGGGTAATCACTTGTATTAAATTTGTTTATATTTTCGGCCATAAACTCATATGAATTTTTCACTTCAAGTTCACATATTAGAGAATCTGTATCTATATACATGACATTACATTTATCTCCAAAGTCACGCTGCATAAAACTGTAGTGGAAATCATAGAGGCATATCTTTGAAATTTCCAAAACTACCATTCCAATATAGAGGGGTTTATTGAATAAGATTTTGAGTCGCCTTATTTCCACAGCAACTAAATTCTCATCAAATATCGTTGCACTGTGGAAGTTGGGTGCCGCAATCCAAGCTTTTGTACCATTGCAACCTTCCCACTTTACGCAAAGCTTTATATCGCTATACTTGCGAACATTTTCCATGGTCTTACCAAAAGCTGCATTATTCATCTTTTTATAGCTGTCCTTCTCATGATCGCTGGTAGCCTGCTTCCGTTTGGTGGTATTTAAGACAATATATGGTTTAAGCCAAGCTGATTGCTTGAATTGGAGAACCCGGTGCACTTTTTTCAGGATGAGTCCATGTGATAAGCATTGCTTCAAATTTCGGTAGTGTATAACATATTTAGTTGTAGGATGTAATGTTGTCAAAAGCTTTTCTAATTTTGCTCCAGGTGGTGCTGCATGCTCAGAGCAAAACGGTAAATCCTTGTGTGTATCATGTAGATGTCGAGGATAGTCCAAGTCGACTTCCAATATGTATCCAATTGGTGAATCATCAGCAATCTCGAAAATGTCAATATTGGGAACATCAACCCATTTGAATCCTCCGGTTGGTAAATGCTGTGACATTGCGCATCCATAAAGGTTATTTACATCATAATACATCAGGTATTTCTCTTTCTCGTCAGGCTTATTTTGATCGTTTCGCTGAATCGGCTTAAATATTGATTCAAGATCAGCATACACACAAAACGGGACTGGATTCTTATGGTTATAATTCTCATTTTCCAACCATTTCTTTTTTTCTGATGGAAACATAATCCTATAGGCGTTTTGCTTCTCGCATTCAGGAGTGTGTGATGCTAATTTTTCAGCAGAGTAAAAGTAGAGCAAACATCTGTCGCATATATACCGTCTACCATTACGATTCGAAGTTTGTTTCGATACATGTCGCAAAAGATCTTTGATCCAGCAGAAATGATATCTGCCTGCATCATCATCATCATTATCCATATGATCATCATCCTGCTCATAGTCATTTTGTAGCATTAAGAGATTTACATGTCGCTCCATCCTGTGCTTCGTAAGTATATCTGGAACTGTGGTGAAGGAACGCTCTTTTTCTAGGATGAATACGTTTATTGATATATCGTTCTGCTCTTCAAATTGTTTAATCTGATTAAGCGTCATGGGAAATGTTATTCCAGTTAAATTTAGCATGGTTGAATAATGTGGATATGATGAGGTCCTATGGGTGTTAATATTTACAGGATATAGCGCTGATGTTACGGCCCATGCGAAGCATGCTTCATCATTATTCTTCAAATTAATGCAAGCTTTCTTTGATGCAATCTCCTTTGGTAGAGGTATATACTAAGTTCCTCGGAGTTGTTCAAACTTGTTGATGTGTACTGCTAGGTGTATTATATAGTGCAGTGACTAACCACTATCTTTTTCCTGGAATTCTTCCTGCTGAGTATTTATTGGATCCAAAATGTTTGATTTAAACCACTCCTCTAAATTATCATCTGAACTAATTGAAGCAGTTCTCGCTTGGAAATAAATATTTAACGTCTTTTATAATTTCTTTGTCACCAGTTTCTTTAACAAATTCACCGCAAAACGTTGTAGAAACTTTAGTATTAAAATAATGTTTTAAGGTATTCTTAACACGACGAGTAAATAATTTAGCAGCGTCTTGCATAAATAGCTTCGGCTCGATATGTTTTAAATTTGCAATAACACCTTGTCGAATTCTGTCTGCGAACGCTGTCTTTACTTCCTCCCACTTTAGAAAATCACTTCTACTTACGCGAGTAATTCCCCCACCTCGACGGGGAGTTCTCAATATTGCTCTCAATGATTTAATTTGCTCGAGACAGCTCTCGAAATGTCGTTTCCTAGCACTCTTATTGCACTTCCGAAATGCAGCTTGAAATTTATGCATGTTTCTATTGCATTTTTTAAAAATACAGTCTTTATTCACTGAATTTTTTAAACACTCCATCACATCTTGTCGCAAATTTTCAATTATTGAAAAACTTTTATTTACTAACACCGAAGAAATTTTGAATTTTTTTTATGTACTATCACGGAGACTCACTAAAACTGACTGATACTCCTCAAGAGTTTGCTTGGGCTTTTATAGCAACAGTTTGTAAACATGAATGATCCTGCTGCTGCACCTTTTGCCCATTTAACATAAGATCACTGCAAATATTTTAGAATGTTAGGACTCTGCTGTGGGCTCCCATGTAGTTGTGAGGGAGTCTGTTTCATGGCTTGTGAACTATTTTTGGTGTTTTTGCTCATACCGATCATGAAAGCTTTTATTTTATTTTACAATATTCTTATTAATACACCTCAGCTGCACACATACATATCCAACCAAAGATCTACACCCAACAAGTTATATAGCCCCGTTCAACAACAAGCCTGATAATTCCAGGCAACCATACTATACTCATAGTATATAAAGCAGACAAGCAAGCTCCAAGCTGGCATGTATATGATCACGTCCACCTCAAACATGTGTGCTAGAGAGAGAAAGATGTTTTGAGAGAGCGAGATGGTTTCAAGGTACGGTATTAACTAAGGCTTCCTACTGTGTTGGAGCGAGACATATTACAGCACTCCACTACTCATCCAAAACTAAATTAATATAATCATGCCACCTTCTTTCATCAAAACTTTTAATTTAATCCACCCAAACCAACGTAATGCTTTCATGAAAAGATTTAAAAATAAGTAAATAACACTAACCACTCTCGATCATCACCACGGTCTTCACCAAAACTTCTACATCCTACTAGAATTATGTGATGCTAAATAACATTCACCAAAACTTTTAACTTATAGTACCACGGTCTTCATTATTGCACTATTGATACAACACCATTTCGGGTGATGATACTTTAGAGGATATAAATACGAACCGGTATTGGCGATAAGATTTTTACTGAGCGAAAGACTTTCCAATAGACACAAAAAAAAAATCGCTCAACTTGTTTACTTTTCTCGGCTGTGCGAGTTTGTTCGATATAAAATTGCCAGTCATCCCAATACACTTGAAGACTAAAAATTTTCTAACAAGGCTGCAGCTATACAATTTTCATTACTCATCTAAGTCGCCACATCATCCTGCATTGATATTATAGCTCATCAATGATTTTAATTTAACCAATTCTCAACTTAATGCTTACAAAAAATAGCCTAGACTTGAATTATTAGTAATATGAATTACATCATAAAAGGTATGATCGCTAATATCACGAAAACCATAGCCCGTAGAGGATTTCTGATAAGACTTTTCAGTACACGCACACCCCTACAGCGAAAATTTTCTAGGCTTTAATTTCCATTCTTACCATCCCAAGCAGCCGTGATCTCTTTTTAGATATCGAATATCATGATCACTCTTGTTTATAAAAGACACATAGGGACAACAACTTACGCTATAGTTGTTGTTGATTTTTTATCAGCAAAAGAAATTTTCAATTATAACTTCCACTACTCATCTAAGACAACTTATCAGTTGTTGTTTTTTTCCAGCTAAAGAAATTGGGAATCGTTCAATTTGTTTACTTTACTCGGGTCTGTGCGAATTTTGTTTGCATTATTCGACTGCGATTTTGTTTACATAATTCGGCTGTACGAATTGTTTATGCAATGAATCAAATTAGAAGCATTGCACCTGAAGATCAAAAATTAGGCAATTTCTTATCTAAGCTAACATACCTACCCATGTTAGTTGTTGTTGTTGCTAATTTAATAACATGGTGCAATACGAAATATCGCCTGGTAGAAAACCTTTTGGTATGACGTAGTGTGTATAAGTGTGTGTGTGTGTGTGTGTGTGCGCGCGCATGTGTGTTTGTGTGTGCCCAGCCTCGCACAAGTGTCCCGATGTCTCTGTCCCCACAACTCTAGGCGTATATAGCAAGTTTAAAGAACATTCACACAACACCTCCATGGCCTGATGGTAGGGCGCCTCGGATTTTAAAAAACCAAGCGTTCTCGGTTCGATTCCAGCAAAAGCCAGCATTATTTTATTAAAAATCAGCTAAAACAAGAGCTTGAACAGCTTACGGGGGATCAGCCAACCAGATGACGTCATCCCCTGGTCAGCCAGACGATAGGAAAGGAATTCCCTCAGGCAGGCGTAGACTAAAATAGTTTGAATTTTCAAATCAACTATGATAGAGCTTGATCAGCTGACGGGCATCGGCAACCAGTTGATGTGTCATCTCCTGGTCAGGCAGACGACAGGAAAGTAATTCTTCAGGTATGCCCTGTGACGTAACCACTAGACGGAAGCCCCCTCAGTGGCCCAGAACCCCAGTCCAGATCCACCAAAATAGTTGGAATTTTCCGGACACTTTTTGTATGGAAAAAGTGATCCAGAACTCCCATAGCTACACTACTGTAGCTAAATAGTATTTATTCTAGGAGAGTAATGGATCACTTTTTTGAGCCTCCAGGATTTCGCCACAGATTGCACCACCGTCAGAAATGCTCTACGGGCCCTGGTTTTCGAGATATTAGCGTATTAATATTTCAAGTTATTTTTGCTCATGGAAATGGATTCTTGGAGGAGTGGGGTGGGAGGGGGAACGAAATTTTCATCACAAATCTTCTACGGGCTCTGGTTTTCGAGATATTAGCAACATTTGTTCAAACAATTAGCTAATTGGCAATTATATAATTACTAATTGGCAATTAGCTAATTGGAAATTAGCAGCTTGGATGGTAATTAGCTAATTGGCAATTAGTAATGTGGTGTGATGCATTTTACTGGAATTCTCATAAAATAAACAAATTTAAGTAATATCAACACTTGCTGTAAATATTTAATAGAAAACTTCAAGTTTAAGGTAAAAATATGGTTGCTGGGAGTTGTATTGATACAATTTCTTTTGCCGAAAATAAATTTGTCAAACCAAAATTAAATTTCAATATTTATTCACATCAAATTAATTATTTATTTCTAAATCTTAAGTTATAAACGTTTTTCCTATGTTCTATATTCAAAATTGGTAGCAATATAAGTGAAGTTCTATGAATCCTATCTTGGAAACGAAAGCGATCCAGAGCATATGTCTCCCAAGGTCCTTTTCTGGGCTCATATTCAATTATATGTGGAGCACTAGTACTAAATGTAACTTTCATTATCACTAATAATTTAGAAATATTAATAATAAAAAAACTAGTTTCACATTATTGATTTTTTTTTATTTAATGAATATAATAATTAATTGGATACAAATTAACATCATGGCGAATAAACTCTATTTTAAACGTTCGGCCGATAGGACCTTTATTTATAATAAAAAAATCTCCTGCAGTATTTATCTCCAGTATAGTTTCATCAGTAATTGTGCTCTACCGTGCAGGAAGGAAAAGTTGACAGTCTTCCAAGTCCAGGATGATACGAGATCCAAATGCAGTCTTACATCTTCTGGCGCCCAGAATCTTGTATTCCTTATTAAATTCCATTTCAGCTGTCTTTAGAGAAGGTGGGTACTGCTCCAGCTTCTTCAGTTCCTCCATTACGTTTGCCATTTCAGATTACTTTCTCCTTGATTGTTTATCGTTTGAACTCTAAAATGAGACTGATTGCAAATCTGATTCAGCTCCTCAATTTATAGTCATGGTTCCAAAACAAGTTTAATCCTGCTTAAAGCAAATTTGCAATATCAGCACATTAAGCTGAATGATTCATGTAATTTGAAACCACACTTCCTCTAAGCAACCCAATTCTAAGAATTTTACTGATCGAAACGTTTCATTGGAATTCGTAAACATCCTGTTGTAAACAAATTTAAGCAATATCAGCAAATGATTCATGTTTACTCTTTTCAAGTAATTTGATACCGCACTTCCTGTAGGCAGCCAAAAATTTTATTGTTCCAAGAATTTACTGATCGAAACGTTTCATTGGAATGTAAACAAATTTTCACATTTTCATGTATGCATTCATGTAAACAATCTTATTTGCAAATTCAACCAGCAGAATAAAGTAATCAAATTAATTTGAGTGATTTTCTTATCGTGTAATTCGATATCATCTCAGCCTATAAGCAAATTCGTTGGAATTCATCCTGTGCAATGATTATTATAGCAGCAGGATCATTCATGTTTACAAACCGTTGCTACAAAAGCGCAAGCAAACTCTTGGGGAGCACCAGTCAATCTAAGTGATTCAAAGTGTTAGTGCCGAATAAGAAAAAAAATTAAAAATGTCTATCACAGTAATAAATGAAAGTTTTTCATTAATTAAGAAATTGCGAGAAGATGTGTTGAAGTGTTTAAGTGATGCAAATTTTGTGAATAAAAACAATATTATTAAAGAGTGCAACAGAAACATTCGTAAATATCAAGCAGTATTTCGAAAGTGTAATAAGAATGCTAGAAAACGACATTTGGATAGTTGTATTGCTCAAATTAAATCGTTGATATTGTTAATCAAAGCTCCCCATCGAGGTGGAGGAATTAATCAACGATTAATAAGAAGTGATTTTGTTAAGTGGGAAGAAATAAAAACAGCATTCGTAGGTAGAATTAGGGCAGGTGTTATCGTGAATATAAGCTACCTAGGTCCTAAGCTGTTTATGCAAGATGCTTCCAAATTACTTGCTCGCCGCATTAAGAATACATTAAAACAACAATATCATATTAAAGTTGCTACAACGTTTTGCGGTGAGAAACTGGCGATAATGAAGTTATTAAAGACATTAAGTACTTCCAAGCAAGAACTGCCCCAATCAGTGTGGAGGATAATTTGAATGAGTGGTATAAATTAAATATATACGACCCAATACTCACTCAACTAGAAGAGTTTCAAGAGAAAGATACTGGTTGGGCTCTGCATTCTATAATACATTTAGCGGTGCATATCAACAAGTTTGAGCCGATTCGGGGATCATTTTATGTACCTCTGCCAAAGCAGATTGCGTCAAAGAAAGCTTGCATTAATTTAAAAAATAATGATGAAGCCTGCTTCGCGTGGGCAGTAACATCAGCGCTATATCCTGTAAATATTAACACCAATAGGATCTCATCATATCCACATTATTCTACTGTACTAACTTTAACTGGAATAACATTTCCCATGACGCTTAAGCAAATAACGCAATTTGAAGGCCAGAACGATTTATCAATAAACGTGTTCATCCTAGAGAAAGAGCGTTTCTTCACCACAGTTCCAGTTAGACTTACGAAACACAGGATGGAGCGACATGTAAATCTTTTAATGCTGCAAGATGACTATGACCAAGCTGATGATGATGAAGATCATATGGATGATGATGATGATGATGATGATGATGCCAGCAGATATCATTTCTGCTGGATTAAAGATCTTTCGCGTCTCATATCGAAGCAAACTTCGAAGCGTAATGGTAGAAAGTATATATGTGAGAGATGTTTGCTCTACATTCGCTCTGCTGAAAAATTAGAATCACACACTCCTGAATGCGAGAATCAAAACGATTGCAGAATTATGTTTCCCTCAGAGGAAAAGAAATGGTTGGAATATAAGAATTATAACCATAAGAATCCAGTCCCGTTTTGTGTGTATGCCGATCTTGAGTCAATATTGAAGCCGATTCAGGGAAACGATCGAAATACACAGCGAATCCAGGAACATGAAGTTCACAGCATAGGGCTCTACTTTCACTGCAAACATGATGCTAAGCTTTCATATTACAGAGCATATCGAGGCGAGGACTGTCAACAATGGTTTGCATTATAATTGCAAAAAATTGCCTCCTAAGCTGTACAGGAAAAGCTGAACATCAGGCCAATGCAACCCTTGACTAAAGAGGAACGGCGTTGACATATGGAAAATACTTGCTGCCATATATGTGAAATAACGTTTGCAGCCGATGAGGAACGAGTCCAGGACCATTGCCATTTAGCAGGTAAATACTCATTTCTTTTCATAAATTCTTTTAACAGGAAAATACCGAGGGCCAGCGCACAATGCATGCAATCTGATGTATCAAGATTGCTCCATAGTTCCAATAATTTTTCACAATTTATCCGGATATGATGCCCACTTCATTATTAAAGATATAGCTACATCTTTCCCAGGAAAAGTTGATCTCTTACCAATAAACAAGGAAAGATATATTTCGTTCACCAAGCACATGGACGGCAGCTACATAAAATTAAGATTCATCGATTCCTTCCGTTTTATGGCTGAATCTTTAGATAAGTTATCATCATTGCTGCCGATGGATAAATTAAACACTACAAGATCAGTATGGCAGGGATTGGATGATGACACTATCAAACTTCTTACACGCAAGGGTGTCTTCCCATATGATTTTATTGATGACTGGGGTAAATTGGATTTCCGGAGCTTGACAACACAGGAAGCGTTCTACAATAAACTGACTGACAGTGCTATATCTCCTGAGGACTACGATCATGCTGAAGAGGTCTGGCAAAGATTTGAAATACAAACACTTGGTGAATATTCAGATCTATACCTTAAAACTGATGTTCTGCTATTGGCCGATGTGTTTGAGAACTTTCGAGAAGTGTGCATGAAGACATACAATTTAGATCCAGCACATTATTACACCATGCCAGGCCTAACATGGGATGCTATGCTAAAATACACTAATGTGAAATTAGAGCTGATAACCGACGTAAATATACTGCTATTCATAGAGAGAGGCATTCGAGGTGGTATAAGTCAATGTTCGAACAGATATAGTAAAGCCAATAACAAATATATGGATGATTTTAAGCCTGAGAAGAAAGAGAAATACTTGATGTATTATGATGTGAATAACTTTTGTAATGTAAAAGTGGTTACCGTTAAGTGCTGATCAGTTATTGCAAAATATATAACCCAGAAAAGCAATTGCGAGACAATTGAATTCTTTAAGGGTATCGACCTATAAGGCATCGATTATTTACTTTCGCAATAGCTGATCAACTTTAAATTTATAAAATACGCTAATTCCGCTGATCCTACAATATGAAGCAACAAATGAAAGTAGGTCAGTGCGAAAGCATGAAGAAAGGTTTTGGAAAGAACTGAGGGCGAGTGATTGAAGCCGGGCGATCGAAGACGGACCAAGAAAGGTACATCGCGCAAGTGATAAAACGGGCAGCAATTAATTTCAGATTGTAAAGTTTGTAACGGGAATAGATACATATAATAAGTGAATAAAGTTATTGAAAATAGCAATGAATAAATCAAATAAGTGAAAAAGTTGAGTGATTAGAATAAAATAAGTGAACAAAGTCGGCTGATAAATGGATATATGATAAATTGATAAATACACTTATTTAAAATTAAAACCTTTTCGGTTGTTTTTTCTAAAAACCTTCCCATCCTAAAAGAAACAGACCCACCTCTACAAATTGGCGCAGCCGGTTGGATGGGAAAGTGAAAAAATTAATATTTTATAAATGTGTATTTACCAAGTGAACTTAAAAAGAAAATAAAGAAAAAAAAAGAGAAAGAAAAAACAAAACAAAACAATACAGTGCAACTTATATATATATAAATATAAAAAAAAAAAAAACTACAACAGCAATAACAAAGCACGTGAAAGTGGAAAAAAGTGGAGAAACAAGACACCAGATCTAACCATCGTCTGTAAGTCAGCCAATTTTGTAAATATATACATACATACATATCAGTACCGATTATATCATTCACATAATATTTCAAACACAAAAACAAAAATCAGATTTTGTTAACTTCGTAGGTATATATGTAGGTACTTAATTGATAACACAGAACAAGGTATAAAAAAAAAAAAAACAAAAAAACACAAATTAGCTATATATGTATATATATGTACGTAAGGGCTTGAAAAATATGTTAGGAAAACTCAACTTACTTAATTCGTAATATCAGCAGACAATAATTATCGTGTAGAAAAAAAAAGATCAGTTAAAAAAAAAATTCTACTTACGTTTTTTTTTTTACATTTCGTAATATGAAAAAACAAGTTAACCACGGTTCTGTAGATCACACATAAATGTCTTTTGCTTATTTTTTCCCAGATCTAGCCCGAACTCCTGGTAGCCGCAATCGACGATCAAGTCTCCCCCAATTGCCCTAGAGCATATTACTCGCACTAAAGAATACGAGCATCTTTGTGAAAGAATAGATTCACTTTCTTTAGATAATTTAAGTTCCCCTGAACTTACAAGAGAAAGTGTTGAAATCTCTGCTTCAGAAATTGCAGTCTTTCAAGAAGCAACAAGCTCAATTCCAAATTCGTGCGATCAAGTTTCAAAACAAACAACCCAAACTAGATTTCGCGATTGCAAGTTAAGAAGTGGTGTCGTTTACAAGCGCGGTCGTATTAACTCATATCCCATAAAAAAAAACTCCCGTAAGTGGTATAGTCAAAGAAGCAACAATATTCGCACACCCCGGTTCAAGAAATTCTGATAAAAGTACAATGATAGCACTGGAGCGAATAAGTAAACTCGTCAATAACGTCGTCCCCATTTTTCACGGTGACAGACGAAATAATCTCGCAAATGATCTGCAAATATTTTTAGATTGCTGTAAGCAGGTACATGATGCTTTACCTACAGATGAGGAGAAAGGCATTCTGATACCGTTATTGAAAACTAAGTTGAGAGGGGAAGCCTACGACTTAGTAAAACACCTACAAATAAAAAAAATCACCGAATTTGAGTCGCTTTTATTAAATTCATTCACCCCAGAAAAGTCCATTAATGATATAATAAGCGACATACGACGGTGTATACAATTGCCGGGAGAAACTGTTAATGCGTTCGGAACTAAACTGAGTATGCTTTTGGTGGAATGCAAAAGAGCTATTAATAACAAGTATCCCGAAAATAATCAGGCATTAATAGGTGAAATTGAGGAGGAAGCGTGTTATGTTTTTAAGACAGGCATCCTCAGCCCCATAATAAGACAAAGCTTGCTAGGTAATGCGGATAAACGTCTTGAGGAGCTAATCAAAATTGCCCAAAGAATTGAAAAGACTGAAGATCGACAAGTTCAGAGTCGACAAATTGGTTTTAATTGGCAGACTTCTCCTATTTCCTCCCCAAATACATTGAGCGAAATAGAAATCAGACAACTTAAAGATCTCTTGCGTGATACTGCGCTCAGTCACAATGTCCAAGAGAAACTTATACCTTCAAAAAGTCAGTGTTCATCTTATCCTTCCACACTCACCCCTGTACGACCAGAATCACACAATGATATAAGAATATTGGACGTTAAAAGAAATCTGTCTACCCCTCAAGAAAACGCAGGTGTTTTTCCAGGAGCTCACATCATCCAAACGTCAGCACCCCGTATCAATAGAAGAAGTTACTTCAAGAAATGTAGTTTCTGTGAGAAAGACGGCCACACTTATCAAGAGTGCTGGACCCGACGACGCACCCCATACTGTACAATTTGTCGAAGCTATGGTCATATTTTCCAAAACTGCTCAGTAACAAAAGAAAGGAAAACTCAGGTAAATGCAAACCCCACACCAGTAAAATGTGATTGGTGTGAGAGGCTCTATCATACTATAACAGAGTGTCGAGCAAAAAAATCTTGGGAAAAAAAGCAGAACCAAATAAACCACAATCATTCGGGAAACTAAAGGGGGCTAGCCTACTGCGCCCTATGGCTAACCCTTCTACAAATGGGTGCAATAAATTTAAGAAAAATCAACTTATTCCTAATACTCCCACCTTTACTACCATTCCCTTGCAAAATAATGCAAAAACTAAGAATGAAGCAGTAATCGAACTACCGTTAAACATTTCAAAAAAAGGCACCGTTAAACTTTTGGTCGATACGGGAGCTGAAGTAAGTATTTTAAAAAAAGACAGCTTGAGCAGCAATACTGCCATAAATTCTCAAAAAATACTTCACCTCTCAGGATTATATGGTGGTAATGACACAACGCTTGGTTCTTGCATAGGAATTTTTCTTATAGGGGAAGGTCTAAAATGTGAGTTTAATATCTGTAACGCTAACAGCTCTGTTTCTTTCGATGGTATATTAGGACGTAACTTTCTATGGCGGAATGCAAATATTCTCACAACTGAAGGCATTTTACACTTCCCGTACAACGATAGCAACCCAATCGACCTAAAAAACCCTTTTTTAAATAAAACAGTAGCGAAAACATTAGATCATAAGCATAAACCTAATGCAAAATATTCACTATCATCTGATCCTAATGCAATAATTACTAGCACACACTACACCAACCATAGTAAAGGAAAACAATCAAATATTTCCAATTCCTTAACCTCAAGCAAAGAAACAAACATAAACACTGATTTTCTTTATGACACTGCGACGCGGATTCCACCGCGATCAGAAATGGTATTAGAAATACCAGCAGATAACTGTGATGGTGAAATGTTTTGTTTCTCACAAGAGGTTTTACTCGGCGTTCTCACAGCCAATACGTTAATACAGCCACAAAATGGAAAGATAAGGTTAAGTGTAATAAATACGCATGACAGGGAAATTGCACTACCACATTTCGAACCAAAGTTCGAACCTTTACAAAACTTCACTACTTTTAAACCGGAGAAGACACAGATAAACCAGTTAAATGTTTCCACAAAAAATCGTCTCGATAGACTATCAATAAATACTGATCTAACGCATAATATCGAAGAGCTGGAAGCGATAAAAAATTTATGTGAAGAGTATAATGATTTATTTTATTTAGAAGGTGACCCGTTACCTTACTCCACTGCCGCATGTCACACTATTGCTGTAAAATCCGACCAAGCACCAATAAACCAAAGGCCTTACCGTTTACCTGACATTCATAAAAACGAAATCAATAAACAAATAGACAAAATGATGAAAGATAACATTATTATTCCAAGCAACAGCCCATGGAACTCACCGTTATTAGTAGTAGTCCCAAAGAAACCTGGCCCAGATGGTAAAAAACGTTGGAGACTCGTTATAGATTTCCGAAAACTTAATCAACAAACAATCGGAGATGCATTCCCTTTACCAAGAATAGACGATATTTTAGACCAACTAGGAAATTCCCGTTATTTTTCAACCTTGGATTTAGCACGTCATATGGTCATTATGAATTCCTTCGCATGCCTTTCGGTTTAAAAACAGCTCCAGCGACATTCCAACGCGCAATGAATCATGTACTAACCGGCTTACAGGGATTGAAGTGTTTTGTTTACCTAGATGATATAGTCGTCTACGGAAAAAACCTGGAAGACCATATGAAAAAACTAAAGGAAGTATTTGATAGACTCAGGGAATATAATTTAAGACTTCAACCTAATAAATGCCACTTCCTTAGGAAAGAAGTAGTATACTTAGGCCACAAATGTACACAAGATGGTTGTGCCCCTGATACAGACAAAATCAAATGTGTTCAAGAATTTCCTATACCCAGAACAATTAAACAACTGCAAAGTTTTTTAGGTTTAGCTAATTACTACAGAAAGTTTATAGCAAATTTCTCTAACATCGTAGAGCCTTTGACAAAAATGTTGCGCGGAAAACAAAAATTCGCTTGGTCACCGAGAAGTGAAGTAGCCTTCCAAGAAATTAAAAAAGCGTTAACCACACCTCCTCTTTTGGCTTATCCTGACTTTACAAAAGCTTTTAATGTTACAACTGATGCTAGCAACGAAGCATTAGGTGCGGTCCTATCTCAAGGACTCCCAGGTCGTGATCGCCCCATTGCGTACGCTAGTCGCACCCTCAATAATGCAGAGAGACGCTACTCAACTATAGAAAAGGAGTTGTTAGCCATAGTTTGGGCTGTAAAAAATTTTCGATGTTACCTTCTTGGAAGAAAATTTTCGTTCTATACTGACCATCAGCCACTGCTGGGAGTATTCAATATAAAAGACTCCACTTCAAGACTGATACGATTTCACCATAAACTTTCGGAATTCGACTACGAAATCAAGTACAAGCCAGGTCGAAAAAACTCCAACGCGGACGCCTTAAGCCGCATACCTCAGGAAGAAAATTCTATACTAGTCACCACCAGATCTCAAAACAAGAAACCAGAAACATCGAAAGACATCGAAAATCTAAACCAAAAAGGAATGATAAGCGAAGAAGACTCGGTTTTAAGCTTGGGAACAGAATATCTAGATGATTTATCTATTTCAGGAGAAAACGCTACTCAGTATCAGATTATTACTGATGAAAAAGATATCAACGAGATATTAAAAGCATTTCATATGAACCCATTGGGGGGTCACCAAGACATTGCACGGACATATCATCGCATTCGACGACAATACAGGTGGAAGAATATGTTGAAAGATGTAGTCAAATTCATTAAATCCTGTCCTAAATGTCAGAAAAAACAAACATAGTAAGCAAATTCGAATGCCAATGGAAATGCCGGATACAGCAAAAAGGCCTTTCGACAAAGTGTATCTCGATATAGTAGGTCCACTTCCTGTGACAAACCAAGGAAATAAGTACATACTTACATTTGAGGATGACCTAACAAGGTTTATGGATTGCTACGCTATACCCGATGGAGAAGCGGCCACTGTGGCGAAAACCGAAGAAATTAGTAACTGATCAAGGCTCTAATTTTATGTGTGAATTATTTAAGCGTTTATGTAAATTCCTGAAAATTCAAAAACTCAACACTTCTGCGTATCACCCTCAATCGAATGGTGCTTTGGAAAGATCCCATCGGCCATTAGGGGAATACTTGAGAAACTTTGTTAGCGAGAACCCTCATACTTGGGATGAATGGCTAAGAGAGGCTGTCCATGTACACAACAACACTAAGCATTCCTCGACATGTTTAACACCAATGGATTGTCTTTTTGGGTTTACGGCTGAGTTACCGACAAATATTAAGCGCAAGCCCGAACCAATATATGACCACGAAAACTACTTCTACAGCCTTCGAAACAAAATTCAACAAGCCCGTAATATTGTTAGAAAAAATCTCATAAATAGTAAGCGGTTAATAAGAAATATTATGACAGAACAATCCGTGAGGAATCATTCCTAATAGGTGATATGGTCCTTTTGAAAAATGAAGCTAAAAAGGATAAGTTATCACCGATATGGATCGGACCTTATGAGGTAAAGGAAGTAACCTCTCCAGTGAATTTAAAAATTCAGATAGGTCGGAAGGTGAAAACTGTTCATGCTAATCGATTGAAGAAATTTCAAAAATAAAGTTAGCTTAGTCTACACAAACACCCTGAATATGTACAATGTACATTAACAAAAAACAAAATTTTTTTTTATATTACTGAATTTACGATTTTTATCCCTTATCAGGTACTAACTAAAAATGCAATTACTTACTATGTTTGCATTGGGAGCGCTCAATTTAGTTAGAGCAGAGGTTCCATTTACCCGAACCCAGGTAGACAATACAGGTATCATTTTTGAAGAAGCTAGTAAAGCGCTCCTATACAATGACCAGTGGACCATTCTCACTGCAATAAATTTGTCACGAGTTTCCGTGTGGGAGGAATACTTGGATTGGAGTGAAAATATTGTGGTAACAATTTGCAATCAGTATATAGTTTTAAACATACATGAAACCTGTAAACGAGATATAAAAAAGGTACAATATATATCAGGTAAAATAAGATTAGCCCTAAGTAAAATAGAAATGAAACCTAGAAATAAACAGCGGCGGTCATTATTCGATGGTGTAGGGTCGTTTGCTAATTTCCTCTTCGGAACGATGGATCAAGAAGATGCGAAAGAGATTTACTCTAGGCTAGCCAATTTAGAAGGGGATAATAAGCAAACTTTAGATTTAGTGAAAGAGCAAATTAGCATAATAAAAGCAAATTACGAGGATAATAATGAAACACTTGAAAAATTCAACAGAGACTTACAAGAAATTAAAAACCAAACTATGACCATGCTAAACCTTTTTAATGAAACAATAGCAAAAATACTTTCAGAGAATTCAATCATAAAATGGTAACTTTCCTTGGATGAAACCACAATGAATATTATCATTCACCTGCAAGAAATTGAGCGCCAAATTGAAAATCTTTATATCATTCTTAGTAGTTTGAGCAGCAAGCAGTTACACCCGTTAGTGCTTAGTTACGCTCAACTTGCGGAGCTAATGGAAAATCTACCCACAACTTATCCACTTAGTGAGACACTTCAAAACCCGTTCTTGTTACAGCAGTTGGCTACGGTCGAAAGCTTTGTTGACCAGCAGAAATTAATATGCAAAATTATAATACCACTACTCCAAAAAGAGTGGTTTTCTCTTAAAAAAGCGTATCCTCTCCCCGTAATTAGCAAGGGAAACGTTTCAGTGCATTATGAGATACCAGAGGATTACTTACTTACAGATAACGGAGCAAATAACTTTATTATGCTAGTCGAATCTCAAGTAAAAAACTGTAAAAAGATTACCCTTGGTATTACCAAAGAAATTTTAGCCTGCCATTTTATGCTCCCCATCTATACTGTACCTGATAATCATTGTCTTATATTACTTTACAAGGGTTGGCTAGAGGCTAACCAAGCATGCACTATTTCGCATATACTCCAAGAGCACGACTCGCTTATAAAAATGGTCACACAAAATTCTGGGCTTTATTTAATAGTGAAAGAAATTACTGCGACTATTGAGTGTGAAGATTTCAGAACAGTCATAAAGTTAGTTGGTAAAGGTATACTAAATCCAAAACCGAAATGTATTATGAAAATCGGGAATGTACTTCTCACAACTACTAACACCTTTGTTCGAAATGTCTCAATAGAATCGATTGAGTTGATACCGAAAGTTGATTTCGAATTAGAGACACATGAACTGTTCAAACAACAAAATCCAATTTTCACGGCCGAAATGAAATTGCAGTTAACGAATCACCAAACGCACTCCAACTACCTCGAAATACAAAAAAATAAACTAAAAAACTTCCAGTTAAAGGTAGAACAAGTAGAAAAAGACCGGACTTTACGATCGGAAAGGCAAAACCAAAGGAGTCATTCAATTGTCTTCGGAACTTCGATATGTCTCCTTGCCATACTGTCAATAGTGTTAATAATAAAATTAGCAAGGATTGCTAGATCAAATAGCAATTTACAAAGCAGGTTTCCGAGTATTAACAGGAAAATTTTCAAAACTAATAGTTTAGTTAAAATACAGCAAAACGATATAACTCCAGAAATTGAAAATAAGACAAATACAAAAGAAACCCCGGTTGACCCAAATTGCCAATCTATTTCCAGCAAACAAACTAATAACCCCGAAATCAAGACACCATCGATACCATTAACTACCCCTACTATGGACTTTTTTCGTGCGGGAGAAAAGACTAATATTAGTGACTTTGAAATAATTTAATAATAATAATAAAAAAAAAAAAAGGTGGATATTTTGTTATTTACGAGAAAAGGAATTAATTATTTACTCAAAGTTTTAAATGCAAAAGCGTAATTTGAATTAATTAATTGGATTTTTTTTTAGCAATTTATAAATTTTTCTAAGGTGTTGTAATAATACATAATAAACGTAAATAAGTATAAATAAATATTTGGGGTATATTATAAAGTAATAATAAAGTTTTAATAGAACAACTATACGAATTGTAAACGTTAAGATTAATACATGTAACAAAAAAAAAAAAAACAAAAAAAATGAAAAAAAATACATATATATATATCAATTGTTAAAACTTTTTATAGACATTTATTTTTGTATGCTTTATACTGATCAATATGAGTAAAGTAAATCGACAGGAATAAAATAAAATTCCATATTACGAGAAGGATTATAAATAATAGCTACACACAAATTATATTATGTAATTTCTTATTTCTTATATTTGTAATAAAAAAAAAAAAAAGTGTATTAGTTTCGTTGATCATAGTTTTTTTTTATACCAGAATGTTTCTATAAAAATATGAGAAAAAAAAATAAATAAAATAAAATTATAAAGAAAACGCAGAAAATAATATAAATAAAAATATCAGAAAGTGAAAAATAGAAAAAGTAATTAGAAATTATATATTAAATGTGAGGTGACCCATGTGTTACAACTACATAATGAAAATAAAACAAAAATATGATAAAATAATACAAGTTATATGTAAAAGAAAAACAAAGGAAAAAGGTATCTATATATATATATATATATAAAAGCAAATTGTATATTATGAATTCATTTCCGTTACAGTAGAAAAAGAAACTCTTTCTTAGTTAAAGATGTCGTCTTCAGGTATTTCCAAAACCTACAACTTCTCTTTTTGGCTTCTACATATTTTCGTCACTTATAATAACGAACCACTACATATAATACAACCCCAAAAATCATACCCTAATGAAGGCTTACAGCCTTCGCTTCAAAGGGTGGGGGGAAGAAATGTAATGTAAAAGTGGTTACCGTTAAGTGCTGATCAGTTATTGCAAAATATATAACCCAGAAAAGCAATTGCGAGACAATTGAATTCTTTAAGGGTATCGACCTATAAGGCATCGATTATTTACTTTCGCAATAGCTGATCAACTTTAAATTTATAAAATACGCTAATTCCGCTGATCCTACAATATGAAGCAACAAATGAAAGTAGGTCAGTGCGAAAGTATGAAGAAAGGTTTTGGAAAGAACTGAGGGCGAGTGATTGAAGACGGGCGATCGAAGACGGACCAAGAATGGTACATCGCGCAAGTGATAAAACGGGCAGCAATTAATTTCAGATCGTAAAGTGTGTAACGGGAATAGATACATATAATAAGTGAATAAAGTTATTGAAAATAAGTGAAAAAGTTGAGTGATTAGAATAAAATAAGTGAACAAAGTCGGCTGATAAATGGATATATGATAAATTGATAAATACACTTATTTAAAATTAAAATCTTTTCGGTTGTTTTTTCTAAAAACCTTCCCATCCTAAAAGAAACAGACCCACCTCTACACCTTTATGGACGGGCCATGTCACAACATTTACCAACCGGAGGATTGAAATGGGTTGATGTTACCAATATTGTCGTTTCCGAAATTCCTGGTGATTCTCCAACTGGATACATATTCGAAGTCGACTTGGATTATCCTCAACATCTACATGATAAGCATAAGGACTTACCGTTTTGCTCTGAGCAAGCAGCACCACCTGGAGCAAAATTAGAAAAGCTTTTGACAACATTACATCCAAAAACTAAATATGTTATACACTACCGAAACTTGAAGCAATGCTTATCACATGGACTCATCCTGAAAAAAGTGCTCCGGGTACTTCAGCTTGGCTTAAACCATATATTGACTTAAATACCACCAAACGGATGCATGCTACAAGCGATCATGAGAAGGGCAGCTACAAGAAGATGAATAATGCAGCTTTTGGTAAGGCCATGGAAAATGTACGCAAGTATAGTGATATCAAGCTTTGCATGAAGTGGGAAGGTCGCTATGGTGCAAAAGCTCGGATTGCGGCAACCAACTTCCACAGTGCAACGATATTTGATGAGAATTTAGTTGCTGTGGAATTAAGGCGACTCAAAATATTATTCAATAAGCCGCTCTATATAGGAATGGCAGTTATGGAAATTTCGAAAATATGCCTCTACGATTTTCACTACAGTTTTATGCAGCGTGAGTATGGGGATAAATGTAAAGTCATGTATACTGATACAGATTCTCTAATATATGAACTTGAAGAGAAAAATGCATATGAGTTTATGGCTGAAAATATAAACAAATTTGATACAAGTGATTACCCAGAAGATAATGAATTCAATTTACCGCTCATGAATAAAAAGATTCCCGGGCTAATGAGGGATGAGCTGAATGGGAAAATCATGAGCGAATTTTTAGGCTTGCGCTCAAAAATGTACAGTCTGCGTATAAAAGCTGGTAAAACTGTAAAAAAAGCGAAAGGAGTAAAGACTAATGTAGTCCAGAGGCATATCAATTTCGAAGTCTACGTTGAATGTTTGAATAACAAGCGAATATTAACTGCTAATCAGAGCTCCATACGATCTCATCACCATAACGTATACACTATTAGTCAGAAAGAGATTGCATTCAGTCCCTATGATAATAAGCGTCATATTACGAGCGGAGCGACGGATACTCTACCATGGGGACATTACTCTATTTCATCAGATCAACAAGTAGCAGCCGCAGAAAGAATCTAAGTCAAATGTTAATAATAAATGTATTATAGTTTTAGTTTCATTTATTGAAGTAATTTGCATTATAACTACATGTATAGTTGTAGAATAAAAAAGTATTGTAATTGTATTATAGTTATAGTTGTTTTTCAAGATATTATAAAACATCTTTGTTATTAATCCACGAATTGTGCTTTGATGAAAATCCGAGCCATTTAACGTAAGCTTTATCTCCACTCTTCTTTATGATTTTCTCTACGAGATACAGGTTTGGGTGTTTAGCTTTCAGCAGCTCCAATTCATAAAAGCCTCCTGTGATTGGATTTCCTTGATAATCTTCCAGCCGATATGTGATGGGATTTGTGTTTTGAACTTTAATAATTTTAAAAATCTCAGCTGTCCAGTTTGGTGTATAGCCTTTCTCAAATATATGCTTGTATTTGCTGATGCGTACAAAAACTTTGCAGGAACAACAATTTTTATATGATTGTATACAGTTGAAAGCAGTTGTTTGTCATTGGAGGTGTTGATATCACGTGGTCTCATTTTTGTAGTTCGATGTATTCTTGAGTTTTATTCAGTAAGCAATTTCTTTACCGTACCAATCCACTGATAAGTTCCATTAAAGCTGAATTCCTTCCACATCATATCCTTCAGAGTTCGGTTAAATGGTTCCACTATTGATGCTTTGAGGAAACTGTACGTAGAGTAATGATTAATTGAATGCTTGCGCATTAGATTTTTAAAGAGGCTGTTGTAGAATTCCTTTCCATCATCAGTCTGCAGGTTTTTAGGTATTCGTCCCTCGCTTAATATAGATTGCATGGCATCTCTTACTTCTACACCAGCTTTTCTTTTAATTGGAATTGCCCATGCATATTTGGAGAAGGCATCAATTACTGTCAGCAGATAGCGGTAACCCTTGTTCACATACTTGTAGGGATCCATTTCAACCAAGTTTGCCTGCCACAAGTCATCTAGTCCTTTGATAATCACACGACGTCGTTTAAAATTTTTTCTCGCTGGTTTATGCAGCTCATTTACCACTTGTCTCTTACTGATCGTAATTATAAATGAAACAGATTTCTCAAGAGTTTTTACTCATATACACCATCTTTTGGTGTCAAGTCTTTCTTATTTATTACTGAAGTAAACAGATAGTTTTCAATCTTTGCGATTTTGCCATTGATATATAGCGTTAAATTTGCCACCTCTATATTAATAGTTTTTCTTATTTTTTCCACACTTATTTTAATTTTCTTGTCAACATAGTCTTTGGTAGTAGCATCATCATTTTCAAGGGGCTCACCAAGTCGTTTTATACACTTTGAGTTCAGATCGTAGTCTCCGTTTATCGTTAAATTAAATCCAATACCCCGCTCTCCTTGTTCACCAGCTGTACCCTGAGCTCCTTGTTTACCAGCTGGGCCTTGAATTCCTTGTTCACCGGCTGGTCCCTGAGCTCCTGTTGGTCCACGTTCACCTGGTTTCCCAAGATATCCTCGCTTAGAGAAACGTCCAAACTTATCAACGCTCATCTGTAGATTGTGAAGAAGTATGGTAATGAGGTAGTATTTAAACTATAATATCTGCTTCTCGCAACTCCTCCAGGATAGATATAATTTCATTGTTGTGACTGGTGTTTCCAGCCTGCTTTGATGCTATTAGAAGGCGCAGTCTATCCACTAATTCATTTGGATCATCCCAGTAAATGTGATCAATGTTTTCTTTAGGCAGACGCATTAGTTCTATGCCTTTATGATGAGTAAGTTTACTGCTTATAGCTTTATACTTAGCCGCTCTTGTACCTTTTATTTGTCCATCTTCAGCATAGTCACGTTTATATGCATTGGTATCTCTCAAAGTAGATCCATAATTAGTTAAATCTTATTTAGTGTAGAGACTTTTTACAAGATCTTTCATAAATAGCAGCTCACATAACCCCAATGTTGTTTTATAGCTCTTCTCCTTGATAACAATATTTCCTACATCATCAACATCAAACGTTGAAGTACCGATACTCCATGCGTTGTTATCATAGTAAACTCCATAGGTTGGATCAATTTTAGGGCTATTATCAGTGAATAGCTTTAAGTAGTTTGAAACTATGTATCCAGACGTATCGGGGGAGGTGACAGGAGACCTTCCTGTTAATGTTCTTGAATGTTTATGTGTTGCGAATTCTTTTTCAGATGTTAGGGAATAATCTCCATAATTTATAGGTGTGGTACTAGCCTCCATTTACACATATTTTCGTTTTGGAGGAGCAAAAGGTTCCACGATTTCGTTGTCTTCTTCTTCTTTTGGTTCCAATTTGACTGGTGGCTCGTTTTTGACTCTGGTAACAAACTCTTTTAAGGGTTTGGTGATTGGCTTGAAAGTTTCTTCAAGTTGTGCTTCTGCTTCAATCCTTCCCGTCTTTAGAGCTTTAAATTTCCTTCGCACTGCATTCCTTGTCTTGATGATTTCTTTTAATAGATTTTCATTCATCTTCGATATTAACTGAATAACAGCTTTCCAAACAGCTCTGATAACAGCTTAACAGCTTTCCAAACAGCTCTGATAACAGCTTAACAGCTTTCCGAACAGCTCTGGTAACAGCTTAACAGCTTTCAAAATAGCTCTGATTACAGCTTAACAGCTTTAAATCAGCTTTGATAACAGCTTAACAGCTTTCCAAACAGCTCTGATAACAGCTTAACAGCTTTTCAAACAGCTCTGATAACAGCTTAACAGCTTTTCAAACAGGTCTGGTAATAGGTGAACAGCTTTAATCTACTCAGCAGGTCCACAGGATTCGGTGTGTTTCGTCTGAGTTACAGCTTCGACTTATGAAGATTTCGCATGTTTCACCCTTTTATAGTACAATGAAGGTATCAAATCCTTTACGGTAGCCCCCCTTGTTTAATGAGCTGTCCTTATCAATCATCAAGAAACCATATTCATCCTTCCAACACTCAGCACAGGCTCTTCGAAATTTATCAAACTTCATGTCTGTATTCACATGATCATTATAAATATGTTTCAAATTCAAGTCATCTTGCTTGAATAAAATGATTAAATTAGCATTGTCACGTATTAAGTGCTTTGGTATATGCCTATATGTTTGACAGAGATAGAAGCTATCTATATCTTCGTGGCGACCCATGCAAAAATAGGATCGCACATTATTTTGCTTTTCACATGCTACATCATCGAAAATAAACACTGAATGTGATTTGGCTTCTTCTGGAGGTAGAACGTCGCAGTTGTTTGAGAATGTATAATACTCCAATCCTGATATATAAGTCATCACTCGCTTCAAGTATTCATACTTTGGTTGATGTAAAGATTTTGAATATATGTAAATATTTTCATATCTCAGACCATTGGGATGTTCCAACAAACTTATCATAACATTAGTTTTTCCACAATTCGATGGTCCAACAATGATGCTCCTTATACTATTAGGCATAGGGGGCCATGCTTCTTTTTTACCTTCATAACACCTACATCAGCATTTCGAAGAGGAAAAGCTTGTTGTTGTTTAATGAACCGCATATTAAAGACTAACCGGATTCCTATAAGTACACCTGTTTATATTACATTTCAACAGTATCATCGGAACCTTATAAGATGTCGGATCACAAATCGAAACGCTCCAGATTATCTTTGAAAGGGGGCAGAGGACTATTAAATTCAATCATCAACAAATTACCTGTAGAATTACATCTACCGGGATACCAGTACTGTGGACCAGGAACAAAGTTACAACAAAGATTGGCGAGAGGAGATCCAGTCATTAATCCACTGGACGCAGCCTGCAGGGAACACGATATAGTATACTCGCGGCATAAAGACACAAGTGATCGACATATAGCTGATAAAATATTAGCTGAAAAGACCTGGCAGCGTGCAAAATCTACGGATGCAAATTTGAGTGAACGTGCCAGCGCCTGGCTTATAATAAACGCAATGAAGGCTAAAATTAAGCTAGGTATAAAGCTAAAAATAAACGCCAACCCACATTCCGAGAAGCAGTACGAAACGAACGTAAAATTTTAAAAGTAAAAAACCGAAAGACTTGATGGAAGCTACAAAAATAGCTCTTAGTGCAGCTAAAAATATTGTGAAAAGAAAGAAGAAATCAATTGAAACTCCACGAGTAATACCTGTACCAAAGGTTGGTGGAGCACTTCCGTTCCTCATCCCGCTGTTTGCTGGGCTTTCAGCATTGGGAGCACTATCGGGAGGTGCAGCAGGCATAGCTAAAGCAGTAAATGATACCAGTGCCGCAAAGGCAAAATTGGAAGAAAGCAAAAGTCATAACCAAGCAATGGAAATTATAGCGGTTGGTAAAGATGGAAACAGGCTGTTCTTGAAGCCGTACAGAAAAGGACTTGGACTCTATCTACAACCTCAACCAAAAAACTATTAAAGACGCTACCCAAAAGACCGCTAAACTAGTTGGATCTTCACAAGTATACCACAAACTTGCCACACTTCAGAGGAGTATTTATGCGTGATAATCTACCTAAAAAGCCAGGTACACACTGGGTAGCGTACTACAAGAAAGGTGATAACATCGAATACTTTTACAGCTTTGACAATCTCCAACCACCAAGGGAGCTCATAAACTACTTGGGTAGTAATATTACGTACAACTACAGCTCTTATCAGAACTATGATGCAGTAATTTGCGGTCACTTATGTTTAGAATTTTTATATGATTGTTATAGCCATTAATTATTATCAATAAATAAATGTATCTATATTGAAATTGTGACAGTTCATTATCAACCGCCATGTCATTAACACTTACCCTCACGGGAAATTCATCTCTACTCACTGCTGAGTACTTTTCTCCGCTGGAGCTAGCAACGGATTATGTTTGTGGATTAATTGATTTTCAAACATACAACTCTATACCAAATATTGATGTGGGCAATAATCTGGTTCATGTAGGGAATGAGGTTGTTGAGATACCTGTTGGATCCTATGAGATTGATGATATAGCAAAATACGTACAAGGATACTTGGATAAAGAAGGGAGAAGGATAAAGGTTACAATAAAGGCTAACAATAATACATTGAAGAGTGAAGTCAAGGCAACTGAAGAAATAAATTTTGAAAAACAGAGATCCATAGCACCTCTGCTAGGATTCAGTAAAAGAATTTTGACTGCTAATATAGTGCATACATCATAGTTGCCAGTCAACATCATTAAAGTAAATACTATACGCATCGAATGTAATATTATATCAGGATCATTCTTCAACAACACACAAGTACACACTCTCCACGAGTTTTCCCCGAACGTTGGGCCTGGGTATAAAATAGTGGAGGTAATCTATTTGCCTGTGAACACCAAACGTATAGGTTCTCTAACATTGAAGCTTCTTGACCAAGACGGTGACTTAATCAACTTCAGAGGAGAGACTATAACCATCAGGTTACATTTGAAGCCACAGCATGTTGATATACAATAATGATAAATACGAGTTCGGAGCAGACAAGATCATTAGTCAGCGGACAACCTTGAAGCGATCAAGACCTACATTAACACCTGCAAATACAGCATATTTACAATCAATTAGCTCAACGCTGAAACAATGAATAAAGGAATACTAGATATTGCACCAGACGCTCACTTTGATAACAGTGTTACTAAATTTGAACATCACTCCTATTCACCATTTCTAACATCATTTAAAAACAGCGATGAAATCCGTATCTCTGTACAACATCAGGACTTGAATCTTCTACCCAGCAGGAGTTTTCTTTACATTGAGGGGTCGCTAACAAAGCTGGATGGAACCGTTTCAGCAACTGCAAAATTAGCTAACAACGCTCTACCATTTCTTCTTGAGGAAATACGCTATGAATTGAATGCAGTGGAAATCGATCGTACAAGAAATCTTGGGATTGCGACAACATTAAAAAACTACGTATCGCTAAAAGCAAATGTAAGCAGGATACTACTCAACGGCAGTTAGTCACCAGATTCATCCCTTATACCAACCAATGGACTGTTTAACTATTGTGTACCTCTGAAATATTTATTGGGATTCGATGAAGATTACAAGAAAAATCATATAAATTCCAAACATGAACTCATATTGATCCGGAGCAGGACAGATGATAATGCTATTGTATCACCCACTGATGTGGTGAAAATTGAAATTAATAAACTGCAATGGAGCATTCCACATGTTACAGTATCCGATGATGAAAAGCTGCAACTATTTAAAATTATCGGGAGAGGTCGGCCGATACAAATACCATTCCGCAGATGGGACATATATGAGTATCCAGTACTACCGGAATCCACGCATCAAACCTGGTCAGTTAAGACTTCCACTCAACTGGAGAAACCTCGATTTATCATCTTAGCATTACAAACGGATTGAAGGAACGATAAAACCAAAGATGGAAGCAAGTTTGATCACTGCAAACTCACCGATGTTACAGTTCATTTGAACTCAAAATCATATCCCTATGATGATTTGATTTGAAATTTGATTTGAATAGATACGCATTGCTGTATGAGATGTATATAAAGTTTACACAATCATACTATGGTCATCAGTATCAGCCGTTCCTCACATGGGAGAAGTTCAAAACCGATGCTCCGATCGCTGTCATTGATTGCTCATATCAAAATGAAACAATAAAAACTGGACCTGTTGACATAAGGCTAGAATTCAAGACATCTGAAAATATACCGGCTAATACAACAGCATATTGTCTGCTTCTACACGATCGAATAGTGGAATACAGTCCGCTGACAAGTGAAGTTAGAAAGTTAAATTAAGAAGATGGCTGGCATCGTAGACGTTCAAGGATTCAAAACTAGTCTCAATGAATTTATCACTAAAGAACTGGCAATTTTACACAATGAAAACCAGATACAGCATTTTATATTTCAACCACCGTTCAGATACAAAGATTTGACTTCAGCAAAAAAGAGGCAAGTAAAATGGCTTCAACACAATTTTCATGGATTCCGCTGGGATGATGGCTACATACCGTATCACAAGCTGTACACTATAGTTGAACCACTGCTTCGAAATAAAATCATATATGTAAAGGGAGCTGAAAAAGTTCAATGGATGCAGAAGATAGTTGGAGAGAGTGAAATCATTATCAATGTCGAAGATGAATACAACTGTGGAAAACTAATAGAGATTAACACAAATGCGCCATCTTGCCAAGTTCATTTTGGACAATGTGCTATAAGAAATACTTTTATAATAAGACATTTTATTGGAAATAAAAACAAATGTTTATAAAAGATAAGACTTTTCAAACACACATACCCCAGAACCCTCACTGACATCTTCTAGAATCTGTTCATGGTGATGTCATGTTGTGAAATTCGAATGATGCTGAACTCTCCCGCTAATAAAAGAAAACAGCAAAACCAAGGCATGCTGGTAGTTCCGGCTAAGGCCGCTAGGGAACCTTACTCAAGAAATGGCGTTTGCGCCCGAACAGATGTCGCTAGAAAACCCTAGTACCGGAGCATGCTGGTAGTACCTGCTATGCCGCTAGGGCGCAGTCAAGACCAAATGATACATCCCGGTAGTACCGGTTAATCCCGCTAGGGCGCAGTCGAGTCTCAATGGTGCACCCAAGACACAACGGTGCATCCAAGGCACAAACCAATACATCCAAGACACAAACCTACATTTAGTATGGGCTCAACCCAGCTAGCGAAGGTGGCGCCATCTGTGCCGAAATCCTGGAGGCTCAAAAAAGTGATCCAGAACTCTCCTAGAATAACAACTCTAAATCTAATTTGAGTGACAGCAGAAGCTTCCATTGTACACGTACTAACTATTGGTTTCCGTTGCTCACGTACCACCACTTGTCCTCCGTTGTTCACGTACTGGTGACAGGATAGCATTTCCGTTGTAAACGTACTGACTATTGGATTCCGTTTGTTCACGTACTACCTCTGCGTTCTTCACGTACTGGCTCACAGACAGGGTTTGGAGGTGGAGGAGGATTTTTTAGGTCTCCCGGACAAGCCAGTTCAATTTGCTAGAAATGTTGTGTAGGAAATTCGGGTAGGCGGATGAAGGTGTCTAGTGAATCTATATTGGCCTACTTATAGCATCAATTCAAAAAGCTATTGCGAATTACATGAAGTTAAAGTTTCTATATAAAACTTCACTTATACATTTCTAAATATATATCTATGTACAGGTTCGTTACAGCTTACAACTTGATAGTTTTTGTTGTAGATTCTGTGACGTATCTTTTGTTCTGAACGCTTCTGTCAGAACTCTTTTCGGCTTTTCTAGAGATGTCGGTTTGGCTATTGCAGACATCTTGTTTCGCACTCTTTCGGTTAGGCGTGCTAGCCATACGAATTCAATTAATTGCGGCTGGGAATCAGCCTTTAGCTTCTTACTATACATTTCTACGCGGCTTAGAAAATTTGACAGCTCTTTTGTGTTGCCCCCAAATTCCGGAAATATTTTTATAGCTACACTCAGATCAAAGGTATTTGTGCCCATTTTTACTCCTTTTTGTGTGGTATTTGCCCCTTGATTTGTTTCTTTAGATTCCGAATCTTTAGTGCTGTTTAGAGTTTCTTGTGTTTTCTCATCTAATACCGATTTTAGTTCAATAAACTTTGAATTGAATTTGTTCTGCAGCTCGTCTCCTTGTTTTCCTTTTGGAGTGACTGTTATTAGATCGAAGTCTTGCTTGATCTTTCTTGCTAGAACTTGCTTTTGTAGCAATTTTCTACTCGTGAATGTTCTCTGTGGATCTTTCGTGAAAGTTTCTTATAATTTGTTTAATTCGGTGAAAAGATTCTCGTACGTTTCCATCAGTTTATTTATTTAAATATATTATCGAAGAACCCAAAGATAGTTAACATTATTTTTAAAGTCATGTCTAATAAAAATTGTTGATTTATTATTCATTTATTTTAAAAGTAATTTTATTGTTAATAGTAAATTTACTCTAATGTAATCTAGGACCCATATAACTAACTCTATTCCTAAAATGTATATTCATAAACTCATAAGTTATAATTATTTTATTATTAAGTGTTATTTAAAAACCTATTGAGAAAAAAAGATTGTTTGTTAATATTTTATCACTAAAAGCTATTCAATATAAAAAGTTAATTTAAAGATGGCTATGCTAATATATTGCCACTCCCCTAGACGTTAGCCAGATTGTTCACAAGTTCTTGTATGTTTTTGCTGATGTATTTGTGCAGCACTATTTATCCGATGTATATTGCGATCGCTATTAGGTCTAGCAGTATCGCTATCGTCAAAGTAGTCGGTACGTGTAGAATTTCGTGGATGGAAATTGATTGAACTAACGGACTTGTTGCTGCTGCTGCTGCATTTTGATCCACGATCACTTCCTTCGGTTGCGGCTTTCCTATTTCAGACTAGTGAGTTTTTGTATTAGCTGCTTCTTCAAGCTTTTTACCGTTGTGATCGGTATCAATCTGTAAAGCTCTGCTATTTGTTGCCTGAGCTTAAAAGCTGCGCCGCCCCTTTTTTTCTTTGTGTATTGTGTGTTGTTCTGTTGTATGTGCTTTTTTTGGTGGTTGTTGCCTTTCTTTGCATTGCGCGATCGTAATTGCCTTTGGACCTGCTGTTGGATTATTCTGCAATATTTCTTGCAAGCTAGGCTTTTTGTGCAGCGGTATAATTGGGTGCTTTTAACTTTATTGGGCAATATTTTGGAATTTCTATTGCTTTTGTTGTGGTAGTAGGTATGTATACTTCGTGGTATGCTTCGTGGTATGCTTCTTGCAGGCTAGGCTTTTTTTTTAGCATATTAAGCACCAGGGTGCTGTTCTCTTACAAATTGTGGGGTCAGAGAGCTCCAGTCGTTGTCCAATATGCAGGGTCGCCATGTGGTAAGCTTGATGTTTTTTGAGCTCTGGAGCTGCCATGATTATTGATTTAAAATTTCACCTTTATGTATAATTTATTAGATAGGCAGAGAGCTGACGCACTTACTTGGGATGGCTAAAGAGCAGCTGTGTTTTTATTTAATGAGGCAGAGTTTTGCCGATATTTATGTGGAAGGCAGAGTATGCCAAATTATTCCTTATGGCAGAGTTTGCCAAATTATTCCTTATGGCAGAGTATGCCAATGTTTATTTGGAAGGCAGAGTATGCCAATTTATTCCTTATGGCAGAGTATGCCAATGTTTATTTGGAAGGCAGAGTATGCCAATTTATTCCTTATGGTAGAGTATGCCGCTGTGATGAGAATTAAAAGAACCTTGTCAAAAGTTAACTTAACTCTGTCTTTATTAAATCAATCGCAGGTTATTTATACAATTATTTTACAGACTACGATAATACAAAAGGGGGGCATTATTGCAGAATTGCAATAATGCATTGAAAGAATCATTTATGTTGTGTCAGCTTTTCTGATCACAACATTCACATCGAATTATTGAATGATTCACATAGAACTGCGAAATTTGTAAAGCGATGACCCCGGGTATTAATACTTTTCTCGATTAAGAATTATGCTTGCATATCAGAATTTGCTTGCATTTCAAATTCTTCTTGAGCTCGAGTAACCTTGTTTGTTTTTAATTATTTTTCATTCCAATTTCTGTTTGTATTTCTTGACCGTGGTCATAGCTTTACAGGGTACTGGGCATCTTCGTTCAGATTGTGGCTCCCCGGAGGCGTGGGCTCATCAGGTTGCTGCTTCGAGGGAATGGGCGCCCAGATGTATGCATCTGGGGTGCTCCGGCGGAGGCTGACGTGTTTCATTGGTTGGAGCTGTACTTGTGGCCCCACGGTGGGAGTTCCTGGGTGGCTATGGGTCAGTTTTTTTTTTGTGAAGCCATTAATTAATATTTCAATTAATTTTTATTTATTTATTTTTTTTTAGGGGCGACTTTGGCACAATCTGGGGAAGTAGGATGGTGTGCCCGCCCGAATTGTAGGATGCACCCTAACTACCTGGTGGATCCGAATTGGATCTAACGGGTGCAGCTTCGAGTTACGCCTCTGAGGAGAACTGGGATGTTTCGTCCGTTCCCGCCCAGGAGGACTGGGATCTGCCTGGAGAGGCGCCTGGTCATGTCCAGGAGGATTGGGACCTTCCCGGTGACGCTTCTGGTCCCGCCCAGGGATAAGCCGAGGAAGCTCCCCCGCTTCATGGTGCCTAGGACTGGGTAAATTATTTTCACATTTTATTTGGACCTCATTTTCTAATTACCTTTTTTTCTGTTTGTTTTAGAATTTGGGTGATGCATAGATTCCCGCACCACTACAGTTTTTTTTAATTTTTCTCTTTTTCTTTTTGTGTTTGACTACTTTTTTTTGTAATAACTTCAACTTTTTTTCAAAAATTTGTACGTTTTCTTTTATAAAAAAAATTTTAGTTTTACCCTGTATTACTTTTAGTACTTCTTATTAAAAATTAAAAAAAAAAATATTCTTGGCTAAATGGTGCATTATAGTTTTTCATTATTGATTAAAAACAATTTTTTGTGTTCTCCCTTATCGATTTTAGGTAAAAAAAAATGGACTTGACAGATTTTGAGTTCGATCATCAATTTCTCTATAACGCTGATTTGTATTTAGGGTTGGGCGAGTCTAAGTGGTGTTAAGCGGCTTTAAGCTTGACCGGCTGATATTAATGTTTGGGTAATCATTTTATTGGATTCGGTAATTATATGCACAGTTTCGTGCGCTTGTAGGATATGTTGGGTAGGTGCTGATTATGAGGTTGGTTGTTATTTCGAATACGGAGATTCTTGCATTTCTTTTATTATTATTTTTTGGCAAGGTTTTCGTTGTTTTACGGGTTTTGTTCGGTTGAGCTTTTACAGGAATATGCATATATATATGTTTTCTTATGGGAAATATATTAAATTGAATTATTTATTCTACTAATTTAAGTCGCTATTTGCAATTTATAACCTTATTACTTTACCTCTCTATTTATTACAATCTTAGGTATTTATGTCTATATCTTAGGTAATTATTCCTATGTATTACTTAATGTTGCTAAATATTATTTACTTATTATTTTTATTATTATTATTTTTGTGTAAATAAATTTCGGTTATTTCTTATTTTTTAATTTTATTACCTTACTTTCTTTGCTATGTGCTACTTAGGTTTGTTAATTTTATTCTTAGATACTACTAAATAAATTGTATGCTTATGTATTATTAAGTTTATGTTGTCGCTTCAGCTCTTATTTATTACTACTATTTCGGCTTATTTTCTAAACCAGTATATTGAAAGGATAGGATGTCGCGCCAGTAACAAAAGAATGAGACGGGGGCCAACCAACAAGCATAGATCTTTTAGGTTATATCTCGCTCTGGGAAGACTTTGAGCCCGTTTTAACCTTTCTTGGCGTTTCGCGTAAACCGGTTCCAAGGGGGTGTTTTCAGCTGTGGGCTATTATCTGCGTTTAGCAATCCATGCCATGAATGCCGGTACGATATATTTTGCTACTGCTACCACTGATACCATTAGCAATAAGAGTCCTGTCATTGATAAGGATGTGATAGAGAGTATATGAGGAATCTTGGCCTTTGGTCCAAAGTGAATGTTGTTCACTTTGGTACGGATTTCGTCTAGAGATTTTGTATCTAGGTGGATGCGTTGGTCTCCGGGGAGTAATGTTGGGTGTTTCTAAAAGTTTTTAGTAGCGGGTACTTTGGACATATATTCTGCCATCTCATCCTGAGTTTCGTTTGTGCCTGGGAGGTAAGTTGGTTGGAAAGTTTTTCGAGGATGCACATTTTCTGCTTCGTAATATAGAGTATGAGGCCCTATTTGCAAGAAACATGGTTCGTTGACTGTCATGATTCTTGTCCTGTAAGACGATGAGTGAGTAACTGCTGAGGACAAGTTATTTGTACTATAGTGGTTTCGGTTAAGGAGTACAGCCACGAATTTGGTATATTGAGTTTAATTATTGTGTCTATTGGGGGAATTTGAGCTCTGATGCTACACTGTGGGTGTTCGCCCAGTGGTTTGAATAAAAGTTTAATAACACATTCATCTGTTTTTGTAGCCTTTGTGATTGGTGTATTCAACTCACCAACTCACGTATCCTCATCGATTCCCTTTGAAGTTCTTTTGAAAGATCTCAGGTTTTCTAACTTCAGCAACAGAAATTCCTGGGTCTGGATTTGACTTGCCACATGACAATATCTGATATCAGGTATTAATGAATTGTTAGAATCCACCCGTATGGGAAAACAGCTAATCTGTTGGTTTTTCATTTTGGGTATATTGAAAATGGGGAGTTGGATTCGGATAACTAATTTGTCCTGTAACAAATGTGTCTTAACATCTGCTGTTTGATACAGAACCGACAAACAGTCCTGTAGATTGGGACAAGTGGAGTGAGATTAATGATAAATTCCTAGTAAATGATTTGGGGAGATTAACAGGGGGTGAATTTGATTATTTCTGCTGGGCACTATTATGTCCAGTAGAGCTTGTTGTCTAAATTCCAACTCTATCATTTGTAGTGTGAGACTAGAAACGATCTCTTGTCTTATTTGGTGGGCTATCAAATCGTCCGTTGCGTTCCGCAAATTATCAATCTGTTGAGATATCTGACTCTGTCGTTCAGTCAGCGAAGATAGGGGAATTTGTTCAAACGTGGTTTTTATTACGCTGATCTGTTGCTTTTCCAGGTCAACTCAGGTTTGAGTATTTACCTGTAACTCGCTTAGTCGGCTGTACACCTCTTGTTCCTTTCCGCTATCCATAGTGCCAATGAGATAGTGCATCGTATTACCTATCCCATCAAAAATGGAGCAGGGCTTGCGTGATTTAAGCACTGCCTCTTTAATGACATTGGTTCGTCTCCTGATATTTTCCATCAGGGCATGTACATGTTTGGTTTGTAGGGTACATAGTTCTTGATCAAAAGATTTGTTACCACATAAATGATGATGTGATTGATAGTGTTCCGCGCGTTCCGCCAGTTTTGTCTGATTGTCCAACTCGGCCAGATCTACCCAGTGATGACGCTCCAAGTGTCGTGGTAAACTGATAGGCTTCCAAAATCCTCAAATAGTATTCCCGTAATATTTAGGGGCGTTATAAAGTAAGGTAACTCCGCTAGGGCTCTTATTGCGATCAGGAACAGTCCGTAGAAAATTATTGACCGAATTGTTATCTAGGAGGGGATAGGATAGCATATTAAAATGGGTTTTTCTGTTGAGTTTGTAGCTTATATACTATTATGTATGTATCTTAGAATTACTTAGATTATATTGACATCATGTTATTCGTGGAAAGGTTTTAGGTGATTGTTATGTACCGCCACCTCTCGTTTACGAATTTTAATTGTTGTGTTAACTGAGCTGGGATGCCGGTTACCGTATAGGGTCCTACCCAAATCTGAGCTTATGTTTACGACTCTCGCTCTTGAGTAAAAGCTTGTCACCTCTGTGAAATGTCAGAGGACGTACAGCTTTGTCGTAGTAATTTTTCGAGTGTTGTTTACTCATCAGAAGATTTTTCTGTGCCATGGCGTAAGACTTCTGAAGCTTATACCTGAGAGTACGGTAGTAGCTCTCGTGATTACACACGGGTTCGGGGTCTCGCTTTAAGTTGGCTGGAACGTCTGCTGTAAAGCCGTAGATGCAGTCCAGGGGAACTAATTTTGTCCCTTCGTGTACACTGTTATTTTATACAAAAGCAGCGGTTCGTAGATAGTTATCCCACGAGTTGGGATTTTCGTCCACTATAGTTCATAGATATTCAATCACTGGTCTATGTGCACGTTCGAGTGCTCCATTTGATTGGGGATGATAAGCAGAGGTTTGCAGGTTAATTATCCTGAGAAGTTTGCATACCTTTTTGAATAGGTCACTCAGGAAATTACTTCCCTGATCGGTGACTGTTCTTTGGGAATGCGGTAGCGCGTGACGATTTCGTCGAAGAAAATTTGCGCTACCGTTATAACTTCCCCATTTTGGATGGCATACCAATCTACAAATTTCGTGAGGTTATCCTGAAATATTAATATATATTTGTTTGCGGACTCAGTTTCCTCTAGTGGGCCGACTATATCTAGATTGATTTTATCGAATGGTTGTTCCGCTACGTCCGTAATCACCATTGGCATTTTATACTGTGGTGAGGCCTTCATTGTTTGACATTTCGCACGCCGCTTAAAGTGCTTTTTATGATGGCCACCAAAGACAGAATCATGATAATCTTTCAGGATTAATTAAATCTCTTCTGGGCTTTTGATTACCTCAGGGGGACGAGTATTGTTTATAATTTGTGGATTGGTACTAGGTGGACTATCAAGGTCTGCGGCCTCTTCTGGATGATGAGTTTGTTCTTTTTGTTCTTTTCGGTTGACCTGGCTATCTGGATTTGTTCCACTTTCCTGAATATTTCGTGTCTGGGCTCTTGTTACTGCATTGCATTGCAGACACTCCGTAAGATTCGATGAGTATTTTTCCTCCTCTATATCCGAGTCCATTTGATGGTGTACTATAGCTTCTACCGTGAATGATTTCGTTTTCTTTTCTTTGACATTGTCCCGTGGAGTGCGGCTTAAAGCGTCGGTATTCGTGTTGTGCTTTCCGGGCTTATACTCAATTTTAAAATTGAACTCGGAAAGTTTATGGTGAAATCTCACCATACGGGCTGTGGGGTTCTTAATATTGAAGACCCCCTTGAGTGGTTTGTGATCTGTATAGACCGTGAACTCTCGGCCTTGCAGATAACACATGAAATTTTTAGTCGGCCAAACTATAGCCAGTAACTCTTTCTCAATCGTGGAATAGTTACGTTCGGCTTTATTCAGGGTACGACTGATGTAGGCAATTGTCTGTTCACTTCCTACCTCTCCTTGAGATAGAACTGCTCCAAGTGCCTCGCTGCTGGCGCCTGTGGTAAGGTTAAATTGTTTTGAAAAATCGGGATATATTAGGAGTGGAGGGGAAATTATAGCGTTTATTATGCTTTGAAATGCCTCATGGAATTTCTCAGTCCACTTAAACTTTACATCTTTTCGGATTAAGTTTGTTAGAGGACGTACTGTTTTTCAAAAATCGGGTATTAATTTTCTGTAGTAATTGCAAGGCCCAAAAATGATTGCACTTGCCTTACTGTCTTAAGAATGGGGAAAGTTCGGATGCATGTCGTTTTGCTAGGCTCAGGTAGTGCTCCTTGGTTAGAACATTTGTGTCCTAAAGATATTACCTCGCGCCTGAAAAATTGACATTTCTCTGGTTGAAATTACAGGTTATTTTCAAAGACTTTGCGAAGCTTTTCGTTGTGTTCTGCCAGACTTTTTCCATAGATGACGATGCCATCTAAGTAGACGAAATATTCCAGGCCTTGTAGGCCAGTTAATATGAAATTCATTAAACGCTGAAATGTGGCCGGGGCTCCTTTGAGCCCGAACGGCATGCGTTTGAATTCATAATGCCTGTAGTTGGTACTAAAAGCGGTTTTTGCTCGATCCTTCGGATCGACGAGTACCTGATGATAGCCATTGGCTAGGTCTAGGGTGGTGAAGTATCTTGAATGGGCCTGTTGATCGAGGATATCCTCAATCCGTGGTAGCGGGAAGGTGTCGCCAATCTGTTTTTCGTTCAACGTACGGAAATCAACGACGACGCGCCACCTTTTCTTACCATCTGGTCCCGCCTTTTGGGGACGACTAGCAGTGGCGAGTTCCATGGGCTTTTGCTGGGCTGGACAATATCGTTGTCCAGCATTTCTCGGCGTTGCTCATGTATGTCATTTCGCTGTGTCTTTGGTAACCGGTACATCTTTTTGTTAATCGGTGCTTGGTCTTGCACCAGAGGGATGTCGTGGGTGATGGCATTGGTATGTGTAAGCCTGTTACCTTTTAAAAAGAATATGTCATCATATTCGTAACAGAGATTTGTTATTGAGGATTTTTTTCTCAGTAGTTAAACTTTCATCCAGACTGAGTTCTTCCTCTAATATGGTGAGGCTGGGCTGAACCTTAAACTACTTGTTTTATATATGAGAGGAGCTGGGTCAGATGGATCTGCGGGAGTTGTTAACGGCAAACCTTTTTTATGCCGGCCATCGCCTGGTGTTGGGGTTTTCAACAGGGACCCGCAAGCGTCTTGGAGCCGTTTCTTTTTACAGCTTAGTTGACCTGTGCCCTTATGCCCTACTTTCTTAACATTAGGTTTACATATATCATGATGCTCACCATAGCCGTCATTGCGACTTATGGGGTTAGACGGATTAGCCCTTGTACTATCTTTATCTGGCTCTCGTTTTATGGGGACGACAGTGTGGTCTTTAATGGGAACCAGATTTAAGTTCACGCTGTGTAGGACTACTGGTGAACTGTGGTACCCTCTGATTCTCAGAGGCACATATGAGCAGATTAGGGTTGCCCCGTAATTCAGTGGGAGAAGGGGGTGAGGTTTTGTGCCTAGCTGTTGTAAATTAACAGTCCAAATGTCGGAGCATTCAAGTAGGATTCAGAGAAAATCTCTCCTAGACTGCTCCGACATTTGAACAGTTAATTTACAACAGATAGGCCAAGCCGACCTCACAATTAATCAGTCAATAAAACAATTGCGAAAAACGAAAGGACTGCACAATTAGCAAAATTACAATTCAAAACAATTGACCCGAAAACGCATTCTTAAGAAATCAAAAACAACAACTGAAATCCAATACAATAGTGCAAAATAAGCCAAAGAAGCATTTACACAAATGCAGGTCACATTTAAGGTAGCGCATCAACTTGAAGAAGTGACTGCATTTGTTTACATACTTTGCAACATGTTTAATACGGGTCATCCTAGCTTGAGTGTCACAAAAAACAATATCAAGAGATGTGTAATATTCGCAAGTAAGTAATCTAATCATAGGTAATCAATATATGTAAAATATAAATAAGCTGAGAAATAAAGTGGTAGACACAGTCGTATTTAGTCATACCAAGAATAACTTTGGCGTTTCACTAAACGAGGCACTTGACTAGATGCAAGTTTATAGCTGCACTTGCAAAAAGAGATCTGCTTTATAGCTGCCTCCTCAGGAGCACTGCCTAATGGCTGACTACGAACATTAGAAGAGTAAGCCAGTTTTCGATTCGGTACACAATTTGGCACATCCAAGTGTTCGAGCCATTTGCAAAATAGTCACGGCAAGACATTTTTGGCCCTCTATGAATAAATATAGCAACACTTGGGCTCGATCCTGTCTGGCCTTTCAACAAAGACAAATTTCTTGGAATATACATAGGCGCATTTCCGCCCTGCTCGGGATTTTTTCAAGATATTCACGTCGACCTCTATCTCTTTCCCGAAGACATCGGTCCCTAGTAATCAAGCCTTAGGACGTTCAACAGATATTCTGTTTGAAGAATCAGTTCCGTGGAATACTCCCAAGAATGCCAAAAGTAATTTATGGGATTGCCGCGGGGGAAAAGTTACTTTGTTCGTGGAAAGTATGCCGTTATTATTCCAAGGAATAATGTCTTTGGAAACTTAGCGGATATTTTTCGCGGATACTCTATGGAGAGTTTGTTTGGATATTCTGCAAAATTATTCTACAGAAATCCTTCAGAAATAATAAGAAAAATGTCTTTGGAAATTCAGCGGACATGTACCACGAATACTCTGTGGGGGTCGTTGAAGTCCAAATTCCATATAGTAGGATGTATCCACCATTAACAACAAGACATAAAGTTGGCCGGAAGCTGTCCTAGCTATCACAAGCGTGACACCTCTGTGTCTTCATAAAATGGTTAAAAGCTTCTTAGAAGACGAAACCTTAAGGTGGGAATATGACCGGCTATTATGCCACAAAACAGAAAGAAATCACCACCCATTTGAACTCATCTGCATAAAAGAAGAACCCAGCATGCTGATGCGCAACAGATGAATGTCCTCCTCGGCCTTCCCATGGAATAGCAACACTGTTGTTTGTACGGCACACTCCGAGCTCCTGGGGAAAGTGAATGGTCCTATGGTTTGGTCAAATAAATTCGCACTATATCCTTCTGCTTTGACGAAACTTGTTTATTCATTAACTTTTGTTTTTTTCTTTTACAAAACTATTATTTCTATTTAACACTCTTTTCTTTTTTTAATTTCTGAATAAAACTTCTAATTTCTAGGATACAACTTCAATTATGTATTACTTTCAAAAAAAAAAAAATATAAGTCTGATTTAGAATTTTCTTTTAACTATTTTCTTGAATAAAACTCATTTATGTAATATTTAAAAAAACAAGTAAAAAAGCTAGAATTGGTCTAAGACCAATTCTTATGATACCCTAAATGAATGCCCGTTTTAAATTTCGTATGGTCACCGATCTATTTGATTTTGAAGTTGTTTTTCGCGTATATTTCAAGAACGATTTGTCGCACAGAAAAAATGATTATAACCAATTATATAGGATTTCGTATTCTACGGAAGTTTTTGGTACAATAAAAATGTCTTGGACTTATCGTTTTCACAGAATACGTAAAAAACCTATATGGCAACACCATTTTGACATTTTATTTGCTAATGTAGTAAAAACATCATGTAGGAAATTTCAACTCTATACGTCGTCGATGCGTTCTCAGGCAGTGTCCAAATATATAGCGGAAAACGAAATTTTTATATGGCAACCCCACGAAGGAGTTGCCCGATTTGTCTTATTTTCGAACTTAATTTTACTTTTTTTTTTTAAAGTCCGTGTACAAAATTTCAGCTCTCTAAGTATACGCGTTCTCGAGTTATCGTGCGCACAGACAGACAGACGGACGGACGGACGGGTGGACGAACGGACGGACATGCGAAAATCAAAATAACTTTTAATATTATGCGTGGGTGTCCAATTCATTTTTCTCTACCATCATTATTTCGAGGTGTTACAAACGGAATGACAACCTTAGTATACCCCTATAGATTTCATCTAGGGTATAAATACAGAGGACGAAGTACAATACATGCAGCAGATATACCAAAGTAATTATGACATGACTGTACTGAAAAACCACATAGACGACGTCGAAACAACCATTCTGACCAGTAAATTAGGCGTACTTTCCAGAAACATTCTTACAGAAACAGAGTTGAATTTGATTCCAAACCTAGAGAACTTCAAAGATATTAAAATCGTAATTGCATTCCACAAAGAGCAAATAATTGTAATAATTTGAAATTAAACATTTACGGTAAAAATCTAATTAAATATGAACATTGTAAGGTAGAAACATATAACGTATCATATGATAATTTTTATACTAGCATAAAGGATAATATTCAGGCCACAGCAGTATCCCACGATGATTCCCTGATTCCTCCTTAGATAATGTTCCTAAAAAGATACAAAAAGGAACACAAAGAATTTTTTATTAAAATAATTTAAACATAAAAATACTTATCTTAGGCTAGGGAACTTCCTCCCTTCAATCCAAAGCCGTCCTAAAACTTCCTCCACTATTTTTTCACCTGAAAATAAGCAAAAACTCTTATAAATAACTAATAAATAGAATAAATATAAACAAACTTACCAAAAAACTCCTACCGCAGTATATTTACAAATCGACATATCACAAATTTCAACATATCACACCAGATGTTCTCGCCTTCGCCGCAGTAAGAGTTCAGTGCAACTCAATGGTCTCATATGACGTCACTGCGGGACGCTGCCATCAAAGTTTAACAACTTTGAGAACGAGCATTGCCAAGGCAACCTATCATGAAGCCGAAACGTAGCGGTTCGCGGCGGCTATAAAAGGGCGACGAGCTGCAACAGAATCACCCATTCCCAATTCAGAATTTGATCTGAAAACATCAGAATTTACTCTGATTTTCCTAATCATCCAAACCTAATTTTGTTTCCATCTAAGTAGGAATTTACTCCTACTGCAGAAATTTAATTCTGCTAAATCCATCCCACACCTAAGTAGGAATTTACTCCTACTGCAGAAATTTAATTCTGCTAAATCCATCCCACACCTAAGTAGGTATTTAATCCTACTGCAGAAATTTAATTCTGCTTATCTTTTTATCTCCCACCTGAGTAAGAATTTACTCCTACTGCAGAAATTTAATTCTGCTTATTTGTTATGTCCCACCTCGGTAGGAATTTACTCCTACTGCAGAAATCTAATTCTGCTCATTTTTGCGTCTCCCACCTGTGTAGGAATCTACTCCTACTGCAGGCATCTACTTCTGCTTTAATTTATCCCACGTCTAAGGAATCTACTCCTGCTGCAGAAATCTACTTCTGCCTTATTATAATTATTTTAGCATTGCTCTCGTGCTTAGACGTGCAGCAAAAACTTCTATTGTCAAGTTACTTCATTAAATTTACAGTGGATTTTTTCTCTTTATTTCAGAAATAAAAGGAGAACAAATCTCTGTGGCAGTATTTTTTGGAACTACTGAATTTATCTGTTGAATTGTTTTAGTTAAGTAGTAGTATTTAATTTTGTTTGAATTATGATAGTAGGCGAGGTTAATTTTAAGCGTTGAACTATTTTTCATAGGTTAAGTTTTTTTTATAAAATGAATTTATGATAATAGTTTGTAAGCAGTACATTTTAATAAAATTTTATATTTGAATTTAAACAAAGCTGAGTTATCATTTTACAACCGGCACCCCCATTTAGCTTGAGCACAGATCTCACAGATAATATTATTTTACCACATTTTGTTACAAAAATAACAGAAAACAAAACTATAAGTTTAATTAGCCTTGAAGAAATCCATATAAATAATATTAACAATGATAGAAGTAAAATTAACGAAATAATAGACGATAAATATGTAAACCGTTTATTAAACATACCTATAAATATTATTATTGTAATAATCATTTTAGTTATAGTTTTTGGCATCAAAATCATATTACCTAAAAATAAAGGCAAAATTGTAACAAATGCTTCGTAGGAGCCTCAGACTAACGGTGGGGGTATTATAGATCATACCATAAAAAACGTAATATAAAATCTTTATTAAATTAACTGTGCATTTTGCCATTATATTTTTGTCAAATCAACGAAATCCAATTTACACTTTCGTTCAAGTTCATTCATGTTCAGATTTGACAAAAATTATTAACGTTCCCGTGAGAACGAAGGTATAATATTAAATTCACTTTTTCCAGCGCGGTAGACGCGAAGTCAGCAATTTCATTAAAATAAAAAGCGCATAAATGATTAACTGAAGAATAGGAAAACATATTTACAGTTAGTCTGAAGTTTGAAATCCGAAGTAAATCGTCGCGCTCTTAAAACTCGTTTCTAACATATAAGTCGCCAATAATTTCTAAATCTTTTCCTAAAGTGTATAGCGTTCTTTATGTTTCTTTTACTGAGGAACAATGCTTGAATTAAAATCTGCCTAGATTATTCCGAAATTCATTTTAATCAAGTAATTGTACATATATAATATAACTACGAAATTTAGAATAAACTAGCTAATATGTAATATATAGAGCATATATAAAAAACAACAAAATTTCAAACCTGTTATTAGTAAGGCTACCTTATCTCTAATACCGCTATCTCACAGTTTCCTGTAAGCCAATGTGTGTGACGATTTATGCTGGAACCACGGCCATTTTAATTAGTTCGACTGCCCTATATGTTTGCCATTTAATCAGGATCCAATGCAGGCCTTCAAACACTTCTTCGGAACTCCTTTGTGTGGCGAATAGTTCTGGACCAACTACGGCTATTTTGCGTGCCTGCCTTCCCTGTGGTGATAGGGACTTCCGTCTTTTCCGTACTCTCCAAGAACCTTTACTGCGACTGCTTGCCGTCTATGCTCTTCAAATTTCGTCTATAAACTTCAATCTTGACCAATTCACCTGTTCCACACGGCAGAAGCAAGATCACTTTAAACACTTTACTAGCTCGCTCTCCTTTGCTTAATTACAACTTAACTTTGGAACACTTTTCAAATCAGCTTCTCTCAAACCTGTGCTGCTTGACCAAAAGTAACAATGTGTCCCGGAAATCTTGGTGCTTGGCGCTTCTTCTTTTTTTTCGAACTTTAAGTCGACTTCGACCACTCGGTTATAATCAACTTCACTCCACCTTAGGCTGCGCACACACTGGCCATCTTCCGTCACCTAATAGCGAAACCTCCCTACTTATTCCTTATTGCTACTTCATCACTTAATACAACAACTACGGCTCTACTACTTTTAACACTGATGAAACAACTATCAATACACTACAATTGTGAGAGTTCATTTTTATAAATTCATAAATTTCTTACAAACAAGCGCTACTTTGTCTGCCTACCTTACTTACTTAACAATTCTTCAACTACGCCTATGTTCACCTTAATGTATTAATCTACTACTATAGAAGTTCTTAAATCAATTACATAATTACATCTGGCATTTGGCTGACATTGCTTTCTGACAATTATATTCTGTCAGTCATAATTTATTTATACTAATTCGGAAATGTGTTTAAATATTACATTTTAGTTGCAAGTTAGTTCAAGTCTGTAATTATTCGATACGGTGTTAGTGAACCAAGCCACGAACGCCGTTTTTTATCTTTTAATTCGGTGCCCATCATCTTATGTGGATTATTCTATTTACGTTGGAGATATTCTGTGTATCATACATTTACCCGCAAAAGGATGCTTGAAGTGGCAAATTTCATGTTTGATACCTTTTATTTTATCCAATAAATAATAATTATTAAATTAATAGTTGATCAATTTCTAGGACGCCTTAACTCGAGATGTAACTAATTATTGTCTGTACACATTCATTCCTTGATTGACTGAAAAACATTGCTACTTACTTATAGCATGTACCTATGTGACCATGGGGATTTTCGGGAGTGTTAGCAACAAACTGGCTTCCTAGATCTCCCTACGCATGTGGACCTTGCTTGGCAACTATCTATTACTGCTATCCTTATTCGTTCATTTTTTTTTTTTTTTGGGAATTTTACTTGCATGATGCTAAATTTGTTTCATTTCAGGATTTGTTTTCAATATGGAACGACACCGTCTGTTACATTCCCCCTTCACCTCGCTAAAGTTTCATTCACTATAATGAAACTTTCATCTACTCCACTTTGCCTAGTCGGTTATGAAGAATTCAGCTGACCCATACCCTTACATCTCTATACTACTGCTTTGAGCAATGAACAGTAAACTGTTAAATTACCACCAATCCTTTACTACCATCCATCTTAGGTTCTTAGTGAGCACCTATAGTGCTAAAACTGTTAAGCCTTTGTCTTATTGACTGTGTTTCCATATAATTAATGGTAAAACAAGCATTTTTTTTCCTTTTTTTTCGTACGCTTAACAAGACTTCTCGCGAGCTATACATCGTTTAGTCTCTCAACTCAACTGGGGTTACGCACTCTCCTAGCAATCTCAACATCAAGAAAGGCAGTCCAAATGACTGAAACCCTTGTTATTATTTCCTACACGCGTGACTGACCCGTACATCTTATACTCAATTCCTTTGTACTTTATTTTCTATGGATTCTACGATAATCCGTAACCTTATGTGGTTGGGCCTATAACACTGAACTCAAGATTTTCCTCTAACCCTAACTAGACTCACTCAATTGACATTGCTCGGCTTTAAGTCTCGAACATGCCACCATCCGAGATCTGTGCCCCCGGTGTCCTTCAACCTGTAGACCAGCCTTGATCTTTTATCGCATACCACACATTTAATAAATTTAGGAGCAAGTTTTGCGGAGAATTGCTTACTTGCGTCCGATAAGATGTAATTACGCTTAAAGACTTCATCGCCCACGTTGAATTCCTTACTATAAACTCTTCTATCAAAATGTTTCTTGTTTCCATTGTAGGCTTTCTCAATCCGTCCATAAATATCGACATACACGACTTGCAATCTGTTGAGTAGCCGGTCTCGCACCTCAAAAGCATTCGCATCATTGACATCGCTACACAATTTATGATCTGATCCAAAGCCTAGATATTCCCTACCAAAGTTAAGGTAGAATGGACTGTACCCTGTAACCTCATTGACGGCCGTTCGCAACGCAACGCAAATTTTTGTAACTTGTTGATCCCATGACTTATGGTTGTCTTTGACATAGGACCTTAATGCAGCACCGATCACCTTGTTCCACCGCTCAGTAAAGTTGCTCTGGGGGTGGTATCGGCAATTCAGCCAAAACTTACTGATGTCGTATTCTTTTAATAACCTCCTAAATAGATTGCAATCGAACTGCTTGCCGTTATCGGTAATAATTACTTCCGGTACCCCATATTCAAGGAAAACCCGTTCCTCCACGACCTGAGTTACCTTCTTGGCGGTAGCATCTCGTAAGGGGAATATGCATACGTATTTCGTGAACCAGTCACATACCACTAGCAGATAGGTGTTTCCTTTTGTTGATCTCGGAAATGGTCCCATCAGATCTAATGCTATCATTTGCCAGGGCCTCACTGCGCTGCGGAATTTTCCCATTAAACCAAAGGGCTTCTGATTCGGGCTCTTAGAAGCCAGACAAACTTCGCACGACTTCACGTATTTCTCAACATCCTTAGAAACTCCAGGCCAATAAGACCGTGCTAGTACTCTCTGTCTCGTCTTAAATATTCCTAGGTGACCGGATCGCGGGAGGTCGTGGCACTCATTTAACACTGAAAGCCGGCAAGACTCTGGTACGACTCTCTTCCACTGTGTCTCTGTAAAATCTGCTTTGACATCTTTTAGGAGTAATTCATCCCCTACCAATTTCCACCTACTCATTCTTCTCGAGTTGCTCCGTACTAGCTCTACCATTTCATGATACCATTTGTCGCTTCCAGCCGGATTACAATCCAATAGCTCAACTGCAGGAATCCTAGAAAGTGCATCTGGCACTATATTTTCTTTACCTTTTACGAAAGTTACCTCAAAATCAAAGGACTGTAGTTTCATCACCCATCTTGCCAAACGTCCAGCTAAGTCTTGTTGTCTAAATAACCACGTCAACGCGGCATGATCCGTTACTACACTGAATCTGTAGCCCTCTAAATTGCCACGAAATTTCTCTACGGCGAACACTATACTTAGACACTCCTTCTCGGTGGTGGTGTAGTTGAGTTCTGCGCCTCTGAGTTTCCGAATAGCCTATCCATTAATTGCTGCAAGCTAGCCGACTGTTACATAAACCGAAAGGCATTACCTTAAATTGAAATTGACCAACGCCGGGTATGCAGAACGCTGTCTTTTCCTTAGACTCTTCAGTCAAGGGTATTTGCCAGAAAGCATCTTTGCGGTCAATGGTAGATAAACAGCGTGTTCTATTAAGTCTGGCCAAAACACCATGGATACGAGGAAGAGGATATGCTGATCGTTTAGTCACTTTATTAAGTTTGCGACTATCTATACATAATCTGTCGGCTCCGTTCGCTTTCTTTACTAAGACCACCGGTGAGCACCATGGACTGAGCGATGGTTCTATCACCCCCAGATTCAACATACGTTGTATTTCTCTAACATACCTTTCTTGTATGGCTGGAGATACTTGGTAGCCCCTTTGTACAATCGGATCAGCATTCCCCGTGTCTATTTTGTGCATCAGCAGGTGAGTGTTACCCAGCTTTCCGTTGCTCAAATTCTTGAAACGATCCATGCTTACATTCAGCTTCAACACTTGACCCTCCGTTAAAGTATTAGCGCTCTTTAAACCGAAATCTTCCTGAATCATTACCTCATTAATTTCCCATTTACCCAGACGGTGCTGAACAGAGACCCGAAAGCTCTTCCAAAAATCCACTCCTAGGATGATGCCCTTGTCTATGGTCGCGATTGCCAGTACTTTCAGAATTTGTATCTCCCCTTTGAACTTCACCGGAATATAAAATACTTTTGATACGCTATGTCTAGTGGAATCAGCCGTAAAAATTGGATGACAGTCTTCCTTAACAGCCCTCAAATTAAGGCCTTCTAACAATTCTATTCCTTGTTTTCCGACAATGCTTATGGATGCGCCACTGTCTAACAACGCTACTACTTCTGCTCCCAATATGCCAATAAAAATGTGCGGACGCTCGTCATTGGGATTGATTATGCACTTATCGTTCCTTTCTAGCTTGTTGAATGAAGACGGCTTATTTCTGAAGCTGGTCCCGTCCTCTGCCTCCCAGCTTCGTTGGTGTTTTCCATACTCGCAGTGTTAGATGTAGACTGGTGGGCGTTCGATGATATTACATTTACTTGTGCTCGCCTGCTCACGTTTGCATCCATGGCCCGATATTCATTCCCCTGATTCCTGTCACTCCACTGGCGACTATTACTAGGTACATTGTTGGTGTTTCTGTCGACGTTTGTCCGAGAATAGTTTTCAGTATTCCTACGAGACGGATCGTTGTACTCACGTCTGACGCTCGGTTGCTGGCGCTGAAACCCATGTGACTGAAAATTTTGCCCTCTGAAATTCCTGTTATAACCAGGGGTCTGCATTCTATTCGGCCCATCATACACACGAGGCCTCCAATTATCACTCACGTAGCGGTTGGTATTCACTTGCTTAGTTTGACCGAAGCCCATATTTTCCTTGGCCTGAGCTTCACCTTCTTCAACCTTTCGACAAGACTTCTCCAGCTCCTCGGCAGCCTTAAATTCCATGAGCTAAAGCGCGTATGTACGGCGGTAAAAGATTTCGCCGAATTGTTCTTACTCTTTCTTCCTCATTGGGCGGATGAGGCAAACGCATGAATAAATCCTCGATTACCGAAATGTATTGTACGATACTTTCATTTTCTTTCTGCTTCCTTTCCTTAATATGCCGTATTAGCTTTTCTACGCTGTTTAATGGTTCGAATTCTTCCAGGAATTTTTTATAAAGGTTTTATAGTTGGTGAGCTGCTCACGTTTTCTTCGATACCATCTTAATGCGGAACCCTCTAACACATCAGCAAGTGACTCTAGCACCTCTACGTCAGACACGCGTCTAGATCTGGCAAAATCAGCAACGCGCTGCAAAAACTCAGAAGCAGACTCCCTTGGACTGTCCCCAGAAAATTTAATTGGCCATTTGTACAGCGTCGGACTTGCTTGATTACTACGCCTCACTGAACTCGGGACTAACAATGAAGTACTCATCTCATCCTCACTATCTTCCAGACTTAACGAACCTATTCTGGTGGCAAAATTCGATCTATTTAGACTTGCTTGTGCCCTGGCACCTCCTTCCTCACCACCGCATTCTTGTCGACTGGTCTCCCCCTCAACACTAACCAAAGAGTCGTTAAAATTTACACTACTCCTTGTTTTTTTGTTTTTTAGGCTTTCCCCTTTCCAGATCTCGTACTCTGCCTTTTCAATTTTATCTTTAAGCACCGAAATGCTGGCCAGCAAGATATCCTGCATCGCTTTAGACTCCTCATCCTCACCTACATCCACCCTATTTACTCGAATTTCTAGGTAGCGCACCCTAACCATCAGTCTTTCCAGCAATACGTTGTCATCGGTGTCGGCTTCTGCGCTCAGAACAGCAAACCAATTGTCAGCTTCCTTCAGATCTTCGTCGCAGGGTAAGTTGGATTTAATTTGTAGGGCTTCTGTACCCTCCTTTGACTCTTTGGTTAATTGTTTACGCCACCAGTCTACTTTTCCTTTTCTCGTGTAATCCAATGGTCTGACCCCTCTACATCGCATCTCATAAGCAATCTCAAGGTCTGCGAAAAATTTGACAATCTCCCCAAATGACATCTTGCGTCGCTCCGCTATTATTAATGCAAGAATTGTCCTTATCTGTGACTACGGCTGCAGCAGAAAAGCAACAGATTAAATAAGTGAATTTCCCGGCTACTCTCGTACAACTTTTGTCCCTATCTTTACGTTCTTGTGCGTAGAATTACATCTTAACCAAAATTCTTGAGTTTGCTTCACTAAACTCTCGGCGGCCAAGTATTACTCCCCGGCTTACTGAGGTGATACTCACTGCTGCCACAGTCGCTTTGTCTCTCTTGTAGAGGATTCCAGTTGGGCAATCATACACAACTAGCCCTAACACCCACTCTAGTAGCAATTGGTGCGACGTTTCCTCAGATTGTAATCAAAGATGAAATATAGTACACACACGCGCTAGGTATAAAACTACAGAATTCTCCTCGCAACCGTCATCCGTTATCTATCCCTTACGACCTATGGCCATTGAATTGGATGGGTATCGAGAAGATTGGCTTAAAAGTAAGCGGCACGTAGTCTATTGAACTAGACCACTAATTCTTTTTGCGACTACGGTCCCACTCGCAAGTTGGAAGCGCTAATATTTTTTATTTATGCAGACTTGCTACCATTCTCCTACAGAAATTCATAGAATATTGTGCCCCGAACGTTGTTCAATTCATTAGTCACAGTCCCTGATGAGGTGTGATACGTATATGTTTTGTTTAACTTTGTCTACCGCTACACTTGCGTCATCTAAAAGAGCTTACAAGTTTGGAACCCAGGGTTGCACTATTAAGTCTAACGGACTTGTGAGTTTTAGTTACTAATCTAAAATGGTGACTATATATATACCTATATGAGTTGTGAGTCTTAGGAATATTAACACAAACACATGATTTACAACGGAGAAAAATTCAGTTCAGCTCCTCATCCTATGAAGAAAAAAAAAATCATAACCACCACTTCTAAATCTAGATACCTTATACCAATAGTCCGCCTATCGCCAATACCTAAACCCTTTTTTTTTTTTAGATAAAATCAATTCAGTTCCTCATCAATTGTGGTGAATTACGAAAATGTGTACTATTTTAATCTAGGTAAAGAACACTGCACATAAGCTTAACAACTCATTTTTACTATATGGAGGAAGATTCAAGTCCGATCCTCAAGCCATATGTTTCTTCACCAAGGCATTATAAGCTTCTATTTAATTTAAACAAACAATCGAAATCTAAGCGATTCAGATGACCACACAGCATAAACTCACAGCTCTTGCGAATGGAAACAGGAATTGTATTTATTCTGGACTCCTATCAAATTCTTTACATGTAGTCGCCTTCCCAACATACGCGGCCGACGATGCTGAGCCGACGAATGCGATGAGAATTCTTTAGTATGCACTTACTTTTTGCTAATGAGTGTAAAACTTTTAACATGTGGAGTTGCGAATTAGTCTTCCCTGTGGGTTCAGTAATAGAAAAGGTCCAAAATTTCAGTGTCAAGTGCATTTGTTCTACTTTCATCAAATAGTTGAGGAAGGCATTGAAATGATTTGCATCAAAATGAGTGCAGAGTGAATTCCTTGACTTCACATTCACGACGGTTGAACGTGGACGGAATTCTGAATTAAATGATCGAATCCAATTATGGGTATGCACAAAAAAGAAAACAACTCAAAATGTGTAGACGGTTTTGACCTTCCAACAGCTTCAATAAGCTACAGTATGCATTTTGCGAAATTCAAGTTGTTAAACTATTAACGTTATACTATTAATCTTCCAAATATAATCCGCTGATTCCAAATTGGTTCCTCTTCAGTTCAGCGGGAGCAGGAGTATATCTTGCCCTCAAGTGCACGAAAACTGAACTCAACCCTATATTTCTTAAAAATTTATTTTTTATTTGAGGTAATCTCACAACCGCTCTCATACCATTCGGGATGCAATGTGGGGAAAAAAAACTCTATATATGTTATACTCAAAGGAACACTAGAGACCTAGGAAGGCAGTTGATCGACGTTAGACAACCTACAGCTCATGTAGTAGATTCCTGCTCGACTGCTGGCCCAAACTTTATGGTAACTGGAGTATGTACCCTAAGGTGTTGATCTCCCCATTGGGGTGAGACGCCTCCAAATATGTCACAAATATTATGCGCCGAGCCTTTGATTCTGCCTCAGTGGTTTCGATCAACACAAAAGAGACAGTGCAATCGGCACTCTCAAAACAAAACTTTATCCTCCATATGTTGAAATCAAGCTCTATGTCTAATGATTATCGCAAAAAGACTTAAGAAGAAAGGTACATAAAAAATAGATGTAAATGTAACGCAGTGTTGTAGCTAATTCATCAAGGTAAGGTAGCATACATGTCGCTTAGTTCTCACTTCATTAATCCGTGATCATACCAATATGACCACATTGCTCAGAACAACAATACCCTAATCTAGTGCCTACGCGATAACTCTTCAACTCTTCCCATCTACAATAACCTTGCATAAATAGTTCCAGCACCTGTGTGCAAAAAAAATTTTTATTTTACATATATAATCTTCCCTTTTCTTTTAGAAAAAAAACTTGGTAGGTCGTCCTTTTAACTAACAATCTCACTTAAATGCGATGAAACAACAACCAAATCAAAATATCGTCGCCACTCAATCAGCACATCAATCCCATCATTTCACGCGATCCACATACGCAAGGGAACCACAACTAACAATAGAAAATCCACAAAAAGAAATGAGCAAGAGAGATATCTGATAAAACGAAACGCATCTCTACATATCGATACACACATCACTATTCAAATGGATTGCTTCCTCCAACCGCATCAATAACCACGTTTTTTGTTAGCTTTTAGGTTATGCAAATTTCACACACTTTTCCCAATCACTATAAAAATTCCTATCTGCCTACTTATCTTAGTAACTTTCTTCAGCAAATCCCAATCCAAGCTCTGCTTGTCCATCAGAAATATCCAGGTTGAGCCCCCATTTTATAGCGTTCTTTATGTTTCTTTTACTGAGGAACAATGCTTGAATTAAAATCTGCCTAGATTATTCCGAAATTCATTTTAATCAAGTAATTGTACATATATAATATAACTACGAAATTTAGAATAAACTAGCTAATATGTAATATATAGAGCATATATAAAAAACAACAAAATTTCAAACCTGTTATTAGTAAGGCTACCTTATCTCTAATACCGCTATCTCACAGTTTCCTGTAAGCCAATGTGTGTGACGATTTATGCTGGAACCACGGCCATTTTAATTAGTTCGACTGCCCTATATGTTTGCCATTTAATCAGGATCCAATGCAGGCCTTCAAACAATTCTTCGGAACTCCTTTGTGTGGCGAATAATTCTGGACCAACTACGGCTATTTTGCGTGCCTGCCTTCCCTGTGGTGATAGGGACTTCCGTCTTTTCCGTACTCTCCAAGAACCTTTACTGCGACTGCTTGCCGTCTATGCTCTTCAAATTTCGTCTATAAACTTCAATCTTGACCAATTCACCTGTTCCACACGGCAGAAGCAAGATCACTTTAAACACTTTACTAGCTCGCTCTCCTTTGCTTAATTACAACTTAACTTTGGAACACTTTTCAAATCAGCTTCTCTCAAACCTGTGCTGCTTGACCAAAAGTAACAATGTGTCCCGGAAATCTTGGTGCTTGGCGCTTCTTCTTTTTTTTCGAACTTTAAGTCGACTTCGACCACTCGGTTATAATCAACTTCACTCCACCTTAGGCTGCGCACACACTGGCCATCTTCCGTCACCTAATAGCGAAACCTCCCTACTTATTCCTTATTGCTACTTCATCACTTAATACAACAACTACGGCTCTACTACTTTTAACACTGATGAAACAACTATCAATACACTACAATTGTGAGAGTTCATTTTTATAAATTCATAAATTTCTTACAAACAAGCGCTACTTTGTCTGCCTACCTTACTTACTTAACAATTCTTCAACTACGCCTATGTTCACCTTAATGTATTAATCTACTACTATAGAAGTTCTTAAATCAATTACATAATTACATCTGGCATTTGGCTGACATTGCTTTCTGACAATTATATTCCGTCAGTCATAATTTATTTATACTAATTCGGAAATGTGTTTAAATATTACATTTTAGTTGCAAGTTAGTTCAAGTCTGTAATTATTCGATACGGTGTTAGTGAACCAAGCCACGAACGCCGTTTTTTATCTTTTAATTCGGTGCCCATCATCTTATGTGGATTATTCTATTTACGTTGGAGATATTCTGTGTATCATACATTTACCCGCAAAAGGATGCTTGAAGTGGCAAATTTCATGTTTGATACCTTTTATTTTATCCAATAAATAATAATTATTAAATTAATAGTTGATCAATTTCTAGGACGCCTTAACTCGAGATGTAACTAATTATTGTCTGTACACATTCATTCCTTGATTGACTGAAAAACATTGCTACTTACTTATAGCATGTACCTATGTGACCATGGGGATTTTCGGGAGTGTTAGCAACAAACTAGCTTCCTAGATCTCCCTGCGCATGTGGACCTTGCTTGGCAACTATCTATTACTGCTATCCTTATTCGTTCATTTTTTTTTTTTGGGAATTTTACTTGCATGATGCTAAATTTGTTTCACTTCAGGATTTGTTTTCAATATGGAACGACACCGTCTGTTACAAGTGATCTCAATAAAGAGTTAATTAATAGTTAAAGTTGGTGTTTTCATTCATATTATTTTTTTTTCTTAACAATAAAAATAGATTATTAAACCCTTAGTGTTAGAGTCGATTAGACTTTTATTGGGAATATCAACGATGAGACCGAATTTGTTCAGAAAGTCCGCTCCTAAGATTGGATGATTGACTGATGCTAACAAGAAATTATGTGTGTAAGTATGTCGGAGGCCTAGGCTGCATAGGAGTAGTTTTGCTCCAAAGGTATTAATTTTTGTACCGTTTCCCGTGAAAAGGTAGCTTATGGGATCTCGTTTTGCATTCGTGTAGTATGCGTGTGGAAGGACAGAAATATCTGCACCTGTATCCCCTTTCTCGTGGATATGTTATTTGTTTCGTCCCGTATAAATAGGCAGCCAGGTTTTAGATCGACCGGACTGTTAGCCGCTTGTACAGTTGGGGAGTTCAATTTTTTGTATTAGCTGAGCTAGGAGACGATGATTGACCACTGACTTGGAAACTGCAAGAGGTTGAACATTTTCTTGCGAGGGCGGCGTATTTATTATGGTACCAGCCGAAATTGTTTTTGTTCTTGTCATGTTGCTTATTAGTTGACCGAGTTCTATGTCTTCCTCGACTATATGAGCGAAAGCGGGAAATATTTGATTTCAAGAGTGATTTGATTTCCGGAATTTTGCGTTTCAATCTTCTATTATCTGCATTTCCAGGTTGAGAATGGTTTATTTTGTTTCTGGTCATGCTGTTTACGGAAGGTTGTGACGGTATGGAAGCCTCCCATATTTTGTCGGCGAGGTTAGGTAGTTCGGATTTTCCCTTATCTGATTGAGACATAAGGGCTATCCTAATTGCTTGCTGGAGTTGTCTAAACCATAGCTTTCGTATGAGTTTCTCTCCTATGGTACCTGATGTACCTGCCAGATGCTTGGCAGTCCTAAGGAACTCTGACGGTTTTCTGTCACCTATTTCTTCACATTGGAGTAGGCCAAGGGCGGTTCCTCATTCGAAGCTAAGCAAGCACTGCTTCCGTTGCCAAAATAAAAAATCCAAACATAAAATACAAATCATTCTGCTTTAAAATATTCTTAAAATATTTAAAAAAATGTATAAAATTCAAACAAGTTTACTCCTCTGCCATCACTAGATTCAACCTGAAATTTTTTATAAGTAACACCATATTTTCTCCTACAAACTAGGAACATACCACCCAATCCAATGTCATTATATCGCTACTAACATACTGTATGTTACGCTGTCTAAAGTGTAGCGTTTGACCCAGCCACCATCATTCCACCCACACCAGATTTGCCCCGATTTGTCTTGTCAAGCAAGCTACTCGCGTGGTATGGACGGAACGGCATTAGAATCAAACACCGTTGCCACTGTCATCGCAGTGACGCTGAAATCCCTCCAGCGTATTTATAACAACAAAGCCAATGTAAAAAGTTAAATACATTTAACTTTTTAGGCTCATATTCACACAAGAGTTTGCATGCGTACATTGATATGGTACGCTGGTCGCAGCGTAGCGTTTGACAATTGATTTACACCCCTTGATAGTAACTTTCATTGATAAATTCTGAAGTATATGCCGGTGCGGGTGAGTATCGGGCTTACTCACGATTTATTTAAATGCTACCAGATGTTAATAAATTCGTAGCTTTTTTTAGATAACTTTTATCCGACCTTCGTGACGCATATTGTGAAATTTTTAGAATAGTTTTAGAATAGTAAACGTGGATGGATCTACATGGGATTTTTTGTTTTAGAATTAGTCAGTGGGCTTAATTTTTACGTTTTTGGGGGTTTTGGGGGGTGGGTGTTAACTACACTCGTGGCGACTTTTTTCACCCGAATATCTTTAAAGTGCGTGATTTCCGAATTTCTGTTCAAAGGGGGTGTAAGTTCTTGCGGGGGGTTGATTTTAACCGATGGGTCTTGATGTGAAATAAATTTTCCTGTTTGTTCGTGTAAAACGTTTTTTCATGGAAGTACTTACATTAAAGTGCGATAATCTTCTAAACTACACTTACCGCAGAGGTAAAAAATTACATCACATCATTTGCAAAAGAACATAGATGCGAGTTAATATGCATATATTAGATAGATTATCAGTACGTTTACATGAATACTTGAAGTATACTTGAAGTATACTTGAAATAATCAAAATATCATGAAAACGCTCATTCAATGTGTAAATTTCAACTTATGTAATTGGAAAATTAAATTCAAGAATAATTCAACTCAAGAGTAATTGGAATTAATTCAATCAACCGCCCTACCTGAGCTTCAAGTGGATTTCAAGCCAAGTACTCAAGTATTCACGTAAACGTACTGTATCTCGTGTTATATGAGTTTTTAGCAAAAATGTAATGATTAGAAAATAAAATATATTAAAAAAACTTTTTAAATAAATTATAGGATAAGTTAAAAACTAATTTTTCTTTCACCCAAGAAAAGTTTCATTGCAAAACTGAATCTACCCAATAACAATATTTTAAAATTATATTATCTCGTTTGACTTTAATGTTTGAATGTTTTTTATTATAAACTTTTTTTTTAAACATCTTTTGTTCATATTGCGCAAAAATAAGATAATGACTATCTATAATATTATGTAGGTACTTTCTGTTTAATTGCGAGAGAATGTAGAATTCTTGCTTGAATTAGATGATTAGATATTTTGCGTACGTTGTGAAAGGGGAAATTGAGTGAAATTTTTGTATTTGCTTAATTATGGGGGAGGCAGTATTTGCAGTGAATGGATTGAATGAAAGATATGATTGCATCGCTGATTTATTTAACGATGATAATTGCTTCCTTCTCTTTCAAGAGCAAGAATAAATAAGAATATTTATATTGTGTATTATTGACATCATTGACTTTGATATATGTATAATTACTTATAGTAGCAATGAAATACTCTGAAAAGCGAAGCTATAGTTTACACAAAATGTATTACTTTCCTTCTTCTGAATCCCACGAACCGCCACTGGAGTAGGCGCTCAAGGCGTCGCTGTCTTTCAATTAATATTGATTTCAATTTATCGTAGGGGTTCGCTGTTGGTTCGGTTTCCACAATATCGATTACCATTTCCAAAGCACTTTCTGGTAAAGCAGCTATCACGTGATAGTATTTGCTTAATTCTTTTTTTACTTTGAATACATTAAACTGCGCTTCGGCTTGTACAAACCATGCGTTTGGGTTATTTGTCCAAAAGGGTGCAAGTTTCACATGCAATGAAGCTACGTCGGTCTCAGGTTTAATGTCGTTTTGGGGTTCAGTCATTTTGATGACAACTAGTGTGAATGCGTTGTTATATGTTTCACGCGCTTTGTTATTCTTTATTTCCCAAAGTTAAATTTGAAAAATGTTTTTTTTTTTTAATCGTAAAAGGAAAATGTGTGGTTATATATACATAGCTAGTATCTGAGCTGAAGGTTTGAGAGTGGCGACCTTAAACACCAATGTAAAAACCTTAGCAAAATTTTGTTGATAATATTACTACCGAAACAAACAAAAATTTTGTGTACTCACGCATCTAGTTTTTTCGACACTTAAATTATTAAGATTTCCCGTGTACTGTTGTGTACTTATGTATTTTCCACTACTTGTCTGTCATTTTCTATTTCTATCATGTCGATAAATAGCTTGTGTTATTTTATTATCTTCTGCTGTCTCTTTTAAGTGTGGACTGAATTTCTAAAATGTAAAAATTTACACTCATCTGAATTTAATATACTTTAATGAACGACTTTTGAAAAGAACTTTGAAATAAATTGAAATTTACTTTAATTTTAATGACATATGATTGCTGAATATTATTCCTGAGTATGTGTGAGGAATTATTGCTATAAAACTATCCGCTTCAGCAAAACCCTCGAGAATACTTCACAAGCCATGAAACAAACTCCCTCCCTACCACATGCGAGGTCCAACGGAGTCCTTACATTCTAAAATATTTGCAGTGCTCTTATGTAAAACTGACAAAAGTTTGATTTGAATATCTCCTCCGCCCTAAACTACTATTCATAAAGAAAAAATCGTGTTCTAAAAATCTTAAGCATGCTTTCTTATCTTCCGAGCCGTAATAAAATTTGCATACCTTTCCTAACAGAATTATATAAAAAAATGTGTCTTAACCAAATGACTACGATTCCTCAAACAAAAAGTATCAGCTGAGTCATCATTGTAATGTGTGGATGCCGTGGGCTGATCATATCGAATGTAGCTGCCTACAGATTCGGACTCCGGTTGCACATACACACATGCAATTATCACTCAGCTGAGAGGTATTGAGCGTAAAATGGTAAGTTTACTTTGTAATCGAAACTATTTTATTATTTTGTTAAGTAAGGTATATAGGAAGTGTAGCCCTTGGAAAGGTAAGGAACGAAGCTTTAAATTACCAGAAGACTATTTTCCTGTATGGATAGTAGTTTATGCTCTATTGGATTGTTTAGGAAACATGCATATATTGACCTAAAAACAACATTAACAGTTTCCGCTTAATATGTACTCATTTAAATTAATCAAATGTATTGAGCAATTCATTAATTTAAAAAACAAATTACCGATATAGGCATAATTCGCAGTTCATTACTCGCTGCCCATTAATAAATGTAATTATTGCTTGGTATGTAGTTCTCAAAATATATATAAATCGATATATTGTAAAAACATTTTCAGTGATAGTAAAGTTTTCCTAGAGTCACTAACAAGTTCTTTCTACGTCCCATCCGTAGCCTATCCTATCCAAAATACTATCTCGCGCCCCTACCAGTGGTAAGCGCAAGTAATATACCTAACCAAATCAGTTCGCTCATCTACCATAGAGCTACACATGGTCCTTCGAGCCAATTAAAATACAAAAGTAAATATAAAGAACCGCCCGAGTTCTTAAAAGAAAACTACGTAAAAAAAAGACAACAGAAGCACTGTAATATCGTCTTACAAAACAATATTCAACTCCAAACTGACCTACCACAATGGAAAAACTCGGTTCACAGCAAGTAAAAACTGGTACCGCCATATGCGATCAACTAGAAATAATAAGAAAAGAGCCCATTGATAGGATGACCGAGAATTTCATAAAAAAGAAAGAAGATACGATTAACAACCTCTGGGAGACATTCAGCCAAAAACATCAAGAGATCGTCGCATTAAATTGCCCAGAGCACGAGTACTTCACCAAAAGTTATTACTAGCAAGTGGAGACGGCAAAACAAAAAGCAATTGATAAGCTCAGCACCTACGCTGCCGCTTTAAGTGGGTCATACAATTTCACAACACCAAAGGTGACTACCGATACGTCAGAGAATGGGGCAAATATCGAAGATAATATAAAAAATTTTGATGAGAAGGTAAATTCGCTACGTTGCAAAAAGGGAAAATTCGCATTGACTCATTTCGTAAACAATTACAACAAATAAATGTGGATGACGAAATGAGTAATAATACCATAGAATTTTATTGCAAAACGCTAACCGAAGATTGGAGATATTTGGAATCCCTACATGATGAAACTCTGATGTATCATGAAGTCACCGATGACGTGCCATACACGAATAACGAATTTGATGAACTAAGGAGCACTTATATGAGAATGGTTATTGAACTTCAAGAGAAGAAAACAACAAATATAACCAACGCAGCTGAAAACGATGTACGCCTCCAACGTCTAAGCATTCCTATATTTGAAGGAAAATACGAAACTTGGACTGCATTTCACGACATATTCATGAGACTAATTCACTGCAACAAAAATTGTCAAATGTCGAGAAAATGCAATATTTAAAAACAAACCTAAAAGGCCAAGCAGGCAAGCTCATGAATCACTTGGAAATCCCTGACAACAATTATACGATGGCTTGGGAGATTATTAAAGAATGATTTGAAAATAAGAGAAAATTGCTATCAGTCCACATTCAGACATTACTTACATTACCCAAATTAGAAGTGGAATCATCTAACGGGCTTAAGAGAATTCACGACACAATGAAGGAGTGTTTGCATGGAATAACGAATCTCGGGGTGGACGCCACAAGTTGGGCTCCACTAATAATACACCTTATGCTACAAATGTTCGATTATGAGACGCTGAAGTTATATGAGCAATCCCATGCAAGTGCAAAAGAGATTCCATCATATGAAGTACTTTACATATTCCTCACAAGAAGATAATAAGAATCGTAGTCATCATTCCAAAAGGCAACAATTCAGGCACTCTGAGAGACCTAGATCTCCTATTGTACGCAACTACTTAACAACAGCCGATCCGAAATGTCGTTATTGCCAAAAGATGCATATAATCTACAATTGCCCAGAATTCCTACCCCTGGATGCCCAACAACGAAATGAAGCCATAAGACGAAACAATTTATGCCGAAATTGCATCAACCATTCCACGGACGAGAAATGTAGAAGCCGCCGTCACTGCAGTATATGCCAAAAGCCACACCATACACTTCTCCATCAACCACCAAATTATGGCAAGCCAAGACAGTTACATTTACAAAATACACTGGCAGAGCAAGGAAATGAGGTGCTATTAGCTACAGCCCTGGTTAAGGCGACCTCATCCAACGGGAAACAAGAACTGCTTCGCATATTAATCGATACACGTTCCCAAGCATCGTTTATCACAGAACAGGTCGTTCAAATGCTATCACTGCCTCGAACAAGAACTCATGTCAAGTTATCCGGGTTAGGAGCCACAGAAGCGCCAACAGCATTAGGGAAGGTAGACGTTCAACTTCAGGCACGATTTTCATCAGTTTGCCAGATCAACGTCGAGGCACTCATACTACCAAAACTGACAAAGCAACTACCAAGTACTGTTTCTACCGTTTCCATACCATGGAAAAATTGTTTACTTGCAGATCGAACCTTCAATCAACCTGGACCTATAGACATGATAATAGGATCTGACTCGTACACCACCATTGTGCTGAATGGAATCCGAAAATCAAATAAAAATATATTAGCACAAAACACGGAATTCGGATGGATAATCTCCGGCAAGATACCACATACGCAAGAACAAGTCAGACTAGTAGCCATGATATCCCAAATGGATGTAGATGACTAATTAAAACATTTCTGGGAAATTGAAGAAACGCCAACCGAGTCCAGCACCAAATCAGACGATGATACATGTTAGCAACACTATCGAAAAACTCATGTTCACAATGCAGATGGGCGATATACTGTTCAAATTCCATTTAAGGAATTATCGAAACCGCTAGGAGAATCCAGAAAACAAGCATTGGCCCGGCTAATCCAAACCGAAAAGAAGATCTACTCGAATAAATATATAGAAGAAGAATAAAAAAAATCATGGCAGAATACATATATTTAAAGCATATGAAGTTGGTCAAAAATCCAAAAGAGACATAAGAAGCTGCGCATAATCTTCCGCACCAAGCAGTGCTAAAGACTGATAGCACTACCACCAAATTACGCATTGTATTTGATGCATCTGCAAAAACTTCTACAGGTATTAGCCAAAATGATAACATGCTTGCCGGACCTCGGTTGCAGCCGGACCTATATCAGATACTTCTCCGTTGGCGAAAGCATCGATACGTTTTCTCAGCTGACATCGAGAAAATGTATCGCCAGATTAAATTAGCAGAAACAGATCAAAATTATCATAGAATACTTCGGAGATTCAATCCGAATGAACCTGTGATGGAATATAAATTAACAACCGTGACTTATGGAACAACATCTGCTGCCTTCCTGGCAGTTCGGACCATACAACAACTAGCCAACGACGAGAAAGATAACTACCCTCAAGCCAGTAAGAGTGTGTTTAGAGACTTTTACGTGGATGATGTGATGTCTGGAGGCAATACGTTGGAAGATACTAAATTACTTCAAACCGCACTTATAAGTCTACTAAAGGCTGGTGGTTTTAAATTAAGGAAGTGGACAAGTAACCACCAACAAATTTTAAAAACAATACCAGACGATATACGAGAAAAAGGAATTTTGACAATCTTTGAAGACAAAACAATCAAAACTCTTGGCATTCACTGGAATCCAACATCGGACACTTTTCATTTCAATGTGAATGCCAGCATATCAACAGAAATATTAACCAAAAAACTGATGCTATCAAAGATAGCTCAGATCTTTGATCCACTTGGATGGATTACGCCAGTCACATTACGTGCAAAACTTATGATCCAAGAGTTAAAATAAAAAATAATAATAAAAATAATGTCTGAATGGCTAAATTACCAACAAAAAATGTCGAAATTGGAAGAATTAAAAATCCAACGATGGATAAATTACGATCCAAATCTTGAGAAAATAGAACTACATGGATTCAGTGATGCATCTGAACACGCCTATGCTGCAGCCATCTACTGTAAATCAATAACAACAGCCGGAAAATCCGCAATTCAACTACTTACAGCAAAATCTAAGGTAGCCCCAGTTAAACCAAAATTAACAATCCCACGTTTGGAGCTGTGGGGTGCGGAATTATTAAGCAGATTAATAGAACAATCCATAAAACCTTAGAGCTAATAAACCCGACAATATACTTTTGGTCAGATACTATGATAACCATTGCTAGAATCAAAGGAACTACCAAGAAACAAACCATTTTTGAGGCAACCAAGATTGAAAAGATTCGAGCAACAAGTAGTCCAGATCAATGGAACTATGTCAAAACAGATGATAATCCAGCAGACTGCGCATCACGAGGAGTCAATCCAGACCAAATTAAGGAACACAAGCTCTGGTGGAGCGGACCCTCGTGGCTTAAATTATATAAAGAATGCCTGCCAAATCCAGCAATCCAAATAGTCGATAACTCCGAAGACTTACTCGAAAAGAACATCACAGTGGTAACAAATATAGTATCGCCAAACATCCCCCTTTGCAAATTCTCATCATTAAAGAAATGCATCAGAGTAATTGCCTACTGCGAACGCTTTATCGACAGATGCAGAAATATCAATATCATGGCGGGTAAGAATCCTTCAAGCCAGGACCTTGAAAGGGCCCACGATATTATAATTGGTTATATTCAACGTATAGGCTTCGCAGAAGAAATTCAAAGGTTACAACAAAAGAAAGCAGTATCAGCAAATAGAAAATTACTACCGCTAAACCCATTTATTGACGAAAAAGGCATATTACGGGTTGGTGGACGCTTGGCGTATTCAATACTTCCTTACGAAGAGCGTCATCCAGCAATTCTACCACATCAATTCCACCTCACACAACTTATCTACAAGATGCCCATCTCAAGACATTGCATGGAGGAAATCAGTCAACACAAGCCTACTTACGTCGAAGGTATTGGATAACGAATTTTCGCAGTCTTATAAAAAAGTTCATCCATAACTGCAAGATCTGTTTCCGTGCTAAGGCACAAACAAGTCAACAGATTATGGGAAATCTACCGTCACCACGAGTAATACCATCACCACCGTTCACGCACACAGGCGTTTATTATGCTGGACCTATACAACTGAAAGCCTCAAAAGTTGCAAGAACGCAGTTGTACAAGGAATATATAGCATTATTCGTGTACCTATCTACCAAAGCCGTTCATATTGAAGCCGTAAGTGATCTAACGAGTGACGCATTCATAGCAGCTTTCAAGAGATTTACGGCTAGAAGAGGCCACTGCAAACACATATATAGTGACTGCGGCACTAACTTCATTGGTGCTCAGAAAATACTTGAAAAAGACGACATCTAGCTATTCAAATGTCCACACAGGGAGTAGCAGATTTAATTGTATCCGACGGAACACCATGGCACTTCAACCCACCATCTGCACCTCATATGGGTGGACTGTGGGAGGCTGGAATAAAATCCATAAAGTACCACTTAAAACGAATAGTGGGAGATGTAGCACTTACGTTCGAGGAATTAACAACAACCTTAAACCAAAATGAAGCAAGCCTCAAATCACGACCACTCTGCCCCCTAAGTAATGATCCATCAGATTACAACGCTCTAACCCCTCGTCACTTCGTAATGGGGAGGGCACCAATAAGTCCACCCCATGTAACAAACGACGAAAAAATGCATAGTTGCCTCACAAGATGGAAGATGGTAAACAAGCTTAGTGATGACTTTTGGAAAATTTGGTCAAGTGAATATTTATCCCGACTTCAGCAGAGACCAAAATGGAAAAAAGAAGAAATCAACTATAATATTGGTGAATTAGTACTGGTGAAAAACGAAAATTTACCTACTTCAAAATGGAGATTGGCAAGAATAACAGCAGCATATCCTGGAAAAGACGATAAAACACGGGTAGTAACATTGCTTTGTGGAAACAATACAATATTGAAACGACCACTAGCAAAACTGTGCCGATTACCGATGGAAAATAGTATGAATGAGGAACTATCAAAATTAAAAGAACAAACCCAACTTAACGACATAATCACACACTCCATTCAAATTGACAATAACCTTGCCGCAACAAATGATAAATCACCGAAGAAAACGGAGCAAGTAAAAGGAAGTTGTCCGATCCAGCTCCTGTCGAACAAATTGAAAAGAAAAAATACATACAAGATATTGAACAAGCAAAACAACTTGGAAAGAAGAGATATATACAGGAGATTGAACAAGCAATTCTCCAAAGAAGTCTACAAAGCCATAAGAAAGTTCGAGTCCGCCCAGTCAGCGGATACAGCAATCTAGTACCGTTAGAAAAGCAATAGTTAGCCAGGGAAAAATATGAAGCACTGAAGTCATCATTAAGAGCCGAGCATGATCAAGTTACGACTAAAAGACAGGGAAAACCGCCATCATTGTGGAATTCAACTATGACTTGCCTAAGTCTTCTCTGTGTAATACCTTTAGGGAACTGCGCATATACCATAACTCATCCACAACCAGGATTATACATCGAAGACATCGGAGAAGCCAGACTTTATCGTGGAACGCTACAAGTTGAACTGACGTTACCACTCAATAAAAAGCAGTCAGTTATTGAGTCAAAAATACGATCAGGCAAATGCAAACGGTTTGCGATGCGTCGGTGAAGGTATCTGAGGAAGTACATTGCGAAGAATTGCTCCATCATTTGAAAATTCAGGGGCAATACCTCCTGCAAGAAATAAATGTATTAAATGCCAAAATCATCATCTAAAAAAAAGAGGACATCTTGGCGAAGCGCTACAATACGTCTTCGTAGTAAATGACCAAGTTTATACTGATATCTCCACCCTACAACAAAATCAGCAGACATTGCAGCAAGCATCATTGCATCAATCATCCATTATGTTGACAACAATCTCCCACCTGAATGATACGGAAACACGCATTACAGAGAAAATAAATTCATTCACAACTAAGTTAAATAGCGCATTGAAAGAAATTAATGCAGATCAAGGTTTGTTCTCAAAGATCAACACCAACGTAATAAATCTACACATTTTAACCACATAATAACTAGCAACAAAGTTATTGAATGAATTAGAAAGACAGTATGTAAAAATCCTCGCATTCTTATTAGTAAAGGGCAGTCTGCTTGAATTTATACCACCAAGTAAATTAAGAACCATTATTAAGGATGCATCCAGCAAACTCCCAGGCAGCCTTTATATCATAAACGTTCCAGAAGACAGAATAAACACATCCAGGAACACATCAAGCATTACTCTACTTGGATACTTCAACATAATCGAAGCAGACCAATACAGTATAATTAAGATAACACCTATTCCAAAGAGATTTGAGAACAATACATGATTGATAGCTGATATACCAAACACAATACTCGCTATCAACTATAATATACAGACATATTTTGAACTTACCGAAAATGAGCTTAAGGGCTGTATTAGCGAGGATAAACATCTGCTATTATGTATACCAACCACCATCAGCAGTATAGAGACAAATCCCAACTATATAGTGGATGAAATCTATAATCGCCAAGAAAAACAACCTTGTCCAGTGAAGCCGTTAAAAGTACCAAGTATTATATGGAAGCATCTATACATGGCTAATACATGGTTATTTAACGCTACATCTCCTATTGTAGCAGGGGTAAAATGCAACGGAATTCGAGAAGATGTTGAATTAAAGGGAACTGGTATCATTCAAATTACAAGGGAATGCGTCATCAAAACAAAGAAGAACACTCTAATAGCTGAAGTTTTCCATAATACATCTGCACGCTCGTCGTTCAGTAAACCAATGGATCAAAACATCACGAAAAGCAAGAGTACTGCACTTCACGAGCCTGAGTTACTAAAAATGGAGTCCGTTCTTAAATCATCAGACCAATTACTTGGAGTCATTAAAGAACAGGAACAGTATCACTAGGAACTAACCTCGACATCATTACAAAAAATCGGTCATCATACACTTTCCGCATTCTCCGCTGTCATCTACACACTAGCAGCAAAATCAGCAATCACCATAATCAAGACGAAATACAAGTGTAAAAAACCACGGCCAGCACCTCGTAATCCAGACTTCGTCTTAAGGGTGAACACGTCCACTCCAACAACACCCCGCCATACACTTACAATACATAAGGCTTCAACGGTAGAGGCGCAGAATGTTTAGGAAACATGCATATCTTGACCTAATAGCAATAACTCCAATTACAAAATCATTAACAGCTTCCGGTTAATATGTACTCATTTAAATTAATCAAATGTATTGAGCAATTCATTAATTTAAAAAACAAATTACCGATATAGGCATAATTCGCAGTTCATTACTCGCTGCCCATTAATAAATGTAATTATTGCTTAGTATGTAGTTCTCAAAATATATATAAATCGATATATTGTAAGAACATTTTCAGTGATAATAAAGCTTTCCTAGAGTCACTAACAAGTTCTTTCTACGTCCCATCCGTAGCGTATCTATCCAAATTATTATCTCGCGCCCCCACCAGTGGTAAGCGCAAGTAATATACCTAACCAAATCAGTCCGCTCATCTACCATTGAGCTATACAAGGATATACAAAGTCAATGTTTGGAACTTTTCCATAAGTATCAATATAGAACATTTTAGAAAACTGACTTAAAATGCAAACATCTAGATCTCTGTTTCATGGCTTGGGAAGTATTCTCGAGGGTTTTGGCTTCAGAGATTTTAGATGCTGTCTATGTGTGTGTCACCTACTTTCTTGTTCGACGTACCCCTTGCAAAGTGTTTACCATTCCGCCACACTTCCGGGTATCCGTCGTTTTATGGGCGTTCTTTCATGTGCGTTGTTTCGGCGACAGCTAGTTTGTCTGTAATCTTATATATTTGTTGAGACCATGTATGTGCGTGTATTTTAGATGTCGTAACTTCCCTGCCTGACTTACTGTTGTGTCGATATTGCGATTTTTGCGCAGGTATTCGGGCACTTACTGCCGAGCTCACTGCTGTGTCGATGTTGCGATGTTTGCGTAGGTGTGCGCGCTGTGATAAAAAAATTTCTTTGGGCGTGTGGTGTTTATGTGTGTGGCAGGGAATGTTGGGACCCTGTTACCTGTTCCTGGCACACAGTTATTCTCTCCAATTAATCACGATGTTCGGTGAAACTTTTATTAATTGCACGGCTCACCTGTACCCGCGCTCACTTGAACTGACTTTATCGCACACCCCACGGCCTCTGCGACTCTGTCCCTGAGGCAATTTATTTGTGTTCTTCTTCCTACTTCGGGGTCACCAATGTAAGAACCTTACTTCACACCTGTGAGATTTGAACGATTTGCTAGTTAACACACCCAGATCACATTTCAATTAATATTTCACTTTATTTGACGTAAATATTACAATTATAAACATGATCTCAATTACGTAAAAACGAGTTTTTAAACTATATGAGAATTCTAATGGGTACGTACAAGTGGATCGAGCGCGTGAGAATGCGTGGCGACACCAGAGAAATCAGCAGTGATCTCCTACTAGCTACTTGTTGCGTTCCGTGGCTCCGTCATGTGCGTTTGTATATATGTAGTCTTGTGGTTTTGTTTTCGGTGTTGTTAGCTACCATTCCAATTCAGTGTTGTTGACTGACATGAAATCATCTAGTTTTCATGTCCGCCACAGTTCCGTATCTTTTGGTGTTTGATATTATCTTTATATTTGGCATGGGAATGTATGTTCTTTTATGGTCTTTAGCGTATGTTAATGGGACTATGGTGTAGTCGTTTATTTTGTACAGTTGTAATTTTAAACTGTGTTTGACTACTTGACTAATGTTAGCGTTGATACTACTAACCAGCACTAATCCTTCTCCAAATGACAGCAAACTGTTCGCCAAGAAGACTCCATCGCTTACCTCTTGGGATAAACGGAGCACTTCTTCTTGAGTTTTTAACGATACTGCGCAATAATTTGAGACCGCGCAGGTGTGTATATAGGTTCCTTAAAGGTAATCAATTTCACATTCTTTGGGCTCCTTTGGAGCTTGGAAGCCAGCTTTTCTCGTTTGAGAAGCCTTATAGATACTGGGGGTGGATAGTTCAGCCTGTTTATACTCTACCTCTTCTACAAGTGCTCTTAGTTCGACTGTTTTTTTCAGAATGTAGTTTGTCTGTCTCAAACTCTAATGGCAAAGCAAATTCATCAGGATTAGTTTCCATGTGAGGAAACCTTTGTGACTTATTAGGACCATGAACGTTACAGTTGATCGCTAGGAAGTGATTTCCTAGAAGCCAATCAAGTTCTTTACGACTTGAAACTTACAGGGAATTTTGTTTTTGAAAACGAAGTTTCCCTGGCAATTTCCCAACGTTTTTCCGGTACCAAATGGGGTCCGAAGTGTACATACCTCATTTTGGTTAATTGCTTTAAGATATTTTATTGATCTTTTCTTGATTATACTAACCTCAGCGCCTGTGTCTAGAGTTTCGTTTGGTCGTTCAGGCCTATGTGTGAAGGAAGCTTTACTGTAGCGAAATTGGAATCGGGCTGCTGAGGGGACCCTATTTTAAGAAATGGGATATTTATAGTCGATCCCTGGAGTTTTGAGTCGACCGTACGTCGTTTCCCTAACTCCGGGCTTCCCATTTTCGCTTTTGGTGACATGTTCAGTACGACCACAGAACTCAAACTTTTTTCTCACATTATACACTCTAGAGCTCCTAGGTCCTTGTGGGTCTCTACGACGTTGATTTGGCGGTCCATTATCATGTGGTCTGTTGTTGTTTCTTCTACAGTCACGCACGTCATGATTACATATTTTACAGTTCACAAAGCACGGCGTATTTTTACGTTTGAGGCAATCATCGTATGTGTGGCCGCTTAAATTACAAAAACTGCATTGGATTTTATTTAAAAAATTGTTTTTATTATTTACATTGTTATTTCTATTTGTTGATTTTGGTTCCTCTTTAATATTTGCCGATATTGTTGCCTGTGTGAACTGTGCTGGCTGTATGTAACTGTTTGTGTTTGCAGGATTGCTGTCGGAAACCTGAGCGAATGGCATTATGCCAGGATTAGATATGCTGTGATTCGCGGTGAATTAGTTTGGCTAAATTGTGCGTTATTTGCAATAGGTGCACTTACTGAATTTGACAGTGTAGTTTGCATCAGGTTTGTTTGAAATTGTCCTGGGGTCGCAGGAATAGAGCACTTTGCTGGAGATACTCTATATCAAGTGCTTTTTGCATCAAGTCATCTACAGTGCCGCCTGCCATAGCTAAAAGATATTGGCACATGTACAGGTTATTTACGCCTGTTTTTAATGCATTTTTGGCGAAGCTTTCCAGCTTAGTTTTTACAGCTTTTGTTTTACTCGAGCCTTGAAGGCCATGAGATTTTCTAATGGATACTGCCTAGTGGTGATTAGTTTATTTAACAGTTCCTGGTAAGTTTCTCTAGGCAGGTATGTGCGATTGAGCCGTTCTTCCACTTCTGTAAAAGAGGTGGCATATTTGAGGCAAAAAGCTGACAAACTTCGCCTCGAAGTCTGGTGGGAGAGATTTGCAGGAAAGCTGCTAGCTCGTCCACCGATATGCACTGTATTACCTGCCTGCAGCATCCTAAGAAAGTTTGGAGATCAAGGCTCAATTTTGGATTCTGTTCACCCGAGAAGAGGGGAACTAGCTGGGCAGTTAGCTTTGCGATTTTAGCATTTTTAGACTAGAATTTGGCATTGGTATCTTCTATGCTGGTGTCCAGTTGCCCAGCCAATTCAAGAGAACTTCACTCGCGGTGGAATCACTGACACAGTCTATGGGACTTTCATTTAAATCTACACTGTTATTTCTAATTACTGTTTCGAGCGCGTGCGAGAGTTCCCCAAACTACTTTAAGCTTTCTTTAAATTTTTCCGTACTTAATTTGAATTGCGCGATTTGCTCAAGCCGCCGTTCACGGGACTTTGTGAGCTTTTTATCAATAGAATCGCACTGTATAACAGAAAGTTCGGAGGAGCCTCGCACTTTCCCTTCTAAGTACTTGAAGCAATTTTCCAAATTTAAATTAGAAGGTCTTACTTGTTGAGGACCTGTAAGGGTTGTCCCACTCTTCAGGGTTACTTCTTTTACTGTTGACGCTGTTGGGGGTGTTTGTACTTTACCCTCTGGTGCGGATGCTGTTCCCGCGTTACCTCCTTCGTACTGGATCGAAACTTGCTTTGCGTCGCACAGCGAGGAAAATTGCTGTGGAGTTGATTGGGTATTCTCCGGCGGTGTTTCTTGGTGGGAGCTTTCCCCGCTCATGGACCACCGTGTGTAACATTTGCAGCTAGGGGGCTCCTACCGTCTTAATTCCCTTGGTTCAAATTGAGAGGAGTGCTTATTGCCTTCTTCGAGGTCCCTCTCAATACAGACTCGCTGATTTATTGCTCGTGAGATTTTTCGGTGTGGCCGGGGGGCCCTTGGCCTTCTTAAATTCACCTCGATAACAGCTGAATGGGGGGCAAGTTGCCTACTTGGAAGTTGCTTTCAGCACCGGATCGTAGATTGTCGATTGTCGTAGGAGATTCATTCCTTGTGCGTCGGGTGTGAGCTTTCCCTTCTGAGTAAGGACGTCTATAACCTCTTTGTTTGGGCTGCGATGAAGCCCGCTATTGTCCCACGTAGGCAGTTGGGTGCTTTGATGAGTGGGTGGCTGCGTGTTCTTCAAACAGAAGCAGTTAAGCCTGTCCGACCCCGTGCGTTGGGAACCGGCAAGATCGAAATACTACTGAAGCCAGGCTAAACTTCAGGTGGAGGGTCTTCAACTCCTTTTTGTTCGTTCGCAAATAGAGGCTTTTCAAGCGCTTATACCTTTGTTGTTTCAAAAAGTAGGCTTCCTCTATCCTACCGGTTGCGCCAATTGTTATATAATTTACTTTGCTTACCGTGTCCCGCTTTCTTTTTGGAAACTGATATTCCAACTGGTTAATCCAATAACAAACAAAACACCCCTTTGGTACTTCTTGCTGCGTATATTTTGTATATTCACTTTGTATACTAATTTCTTCACAATTCTATATCTTTTCTTATAAACTGGTCTCGTCACAATACTATATATTTTTTTAACTGGCCTCTTCACAATACTATACTTTTTCCTTTTATTGGCCTCTTCAAAATACCAAATTTATTCTTTGTAACTGCCCTCTTTACAATACTATATTTTATTTAACTGATTTCTAATTAAACCACCGAATTCCTTTCCGAACCGACCGCCTCCGAGATATCACACGAAAAAAAACTTCAACTCTACAAACCACTCGAGGTGACCGTGGTCGCTACCAAAAATCAACTTCTCTTAAGTCAAAAAATCAACTGCCTGTCGTTTTAAAACTCGACGGCACTCTTGATCCCTTTTATCAGAGCCGTCGTTCAGGATAGTAAATGTATAGTTTGCATTTCTACCCTGAGAAAAATTTTCATTTCACTTGATTAGACAAGTCCAAAATATTTTTCGATGGACGGTGGCTTGAAATAAATTTAATTTGATGTTTTTGTAAACATCGGCCACCGTCCCGTCGCTTGAAATTGCGGCGCGCATATACATATATTGTATTTTCGCCGCGCGCACTTATTATCGCGAAAGATTTTTTTTCATAATATGTAGGTATGTACGTACATATTGTACTTTTTGTTTTACTTTCCTAAATTAAATATTTCTACTGACAAATTTTGCTGAAGGCAAAATTTGACATAGGAGCATTTTTGTAAAAACAAATGTTATGTGAAGAAAATTCCTCATGCAATTTTGTTCACTGATTGAATAGATAAGCAAACCATGTTTTTAAGCATGATTAGCTTATATGAAAATTTATTAATTAAAATATTTTGATCTATTGCCTTTTTTTATATATGTTCTTATGTCTATTTCAGATATATAACAACCTCAAGAAGAATTTGCAAAGGAAGAATTTTCCGCTATGCAAGCATAATTCTTAATTGAGAAAATATATACACCTGAGGTCATTGCTTTACCATGTCAAAACATTGTGTATGTAACCATTTTATATAAATATCAATAAATAGCAGACTTAAATTCAACTTTAAAGATTGGTTTTATTTGTCAAGTAAACATCGGCATACTCTGCCGTCCTTATCATTGGCATATTTTGCCTACAAGCAGCGGCATACTCTGCCATACATTATAGAGTGGCACACTCTGCCTTTAAATATGAATAGCGGCATACTCTGCCGCACATATTATTTTGGCATACTCTGCCTTTAAATAAAATAACAACAGCGGCATACTCTGCTATAGGAGGAACTCTGGGATATTCTGCCATTTAATAATAACAAGGCATATCCTAAAAAAACAGCGGCTTCTTAGCCATCCAATAATTAGAACGGCAGCGCTCAGCCTCTTCAAAGAACTCCAAGACAAATTATAATAAAAAATTATCATGAACAGTTTCATTTGTGACATCAGAACAATCTTATTATTATTATATATATAAATAAATAAGATTATAAAAGTTTTTAATTTTTTTTTTTTTAATTAAAACTCAATAAAGCTGCCTTTTGTTAGACATATTAATAACATTACACCGCTAGCTGCCTTAAAAAATTCTTCGTCATTTTCGTTAACCTTCAGAAATAAAGCCAAAGCACTTGCAACATTCATAATTTCCAATTTTATTACTATTAAATTTATCAACTAGAAAAAGAATTAATAAATGTCGTTCGTGCCAGGGGAAAAAAATCGGAAATAATTTCGGAATAAGCAAAATCACCCGTCACGAAAATATTATAAAATACCACCAGAGCAATATCTTCGCTAGGATAAATGCCTTCGATGCGAAGTTATTACATGTCGCCACAGGATTTCATGTAGCGACAAGGTATCTATCTAGCTTTATTATTAAATACACGTCAATTATACATTGGTATTCCACCTAACTATTCTAACTAATGCCGTGGAAGGTAATCTTAAAGAAACGAAAATTTTGATTCGAATACTTGCTTGAATTTAATGGCACTGTTGACAAATAAGACTATTATGACAGTGTCTGTACCTTTTTTAAAAAGAGTCTCACTTTTAAAAACACTCTCACTTTTAGAAATAGTCTCCCTTTTAAAAATAGTCTCACTTTTAAAAACAGTGTTATTTCTTTAAAAAAATATGTATATATTTTAAATACGATTGGAATGAGGTAAACTTGTATGTGTTAGCAGAGTTTCTTTATCAGCACCAGCTCGCTCTTGCGCATCTACTTCTCCTTTCAATAACTTTCGTATATTCTTGACAGATGCCTTCAGAAGTGACTATGTTACTAGCCGATGAAACTAACTTGATTTTGCAGCATACGTTTGATAATACTCGATCCGTAACTCATTGCAGCCACTTCATCAGAACAGTTTTTAATATCACGTAGTAATGGCACATTAGTACACCTAAAGCGAGCGAATACAAGCTATTACGGCATTGTAGAGACAATGTAGGGCAAACATATCTGCTTTTGATTGCACTGGGCTTAGTTCAAGCAGCTGTTGCATTATTTTATCCGCTATCATGTCATGACCGTTGAACTCTTCCAAAAGCATAGAAATAGCGGTATCATAAAACTAAGTGAAAGAATAAAATCTGCTATTGTTCGCTTCGCTTCCAAGTTAGAGACATTTCTAACTAATTAAATTTATCAATTCCGGTTTGTTGTGCCCCGTGTGCCCATTGACCCGAACCACAACCATAAAGCAAATACGCCAATATCTTGCCCTATGCAATATATTGGCGTACTACAAATTGACCCTGAAAATTCAAAAATATTTTATTTTCAATTCAATTTAAATTTCATTTGCATTTAAAAATGCATTTACGTACTGCAACAAAATTCAATTTAGCATAAATTGCATTTTGTTATCAGTCGTACATTCCGTTCACCGGCATGTATACTTACCCACATGCAGTACTATGTACATACATACACCTAATCATTCTCATCACCTAAAAATATTACTGTTAAAAGACACAACGTCGTCTGAATTCTTGTTTCGGCCATACGCCTTCAACCTAGTTTCGAGAAAAACGCATTTGAAGTTGGACCTTTATTATTTTCAAATTTACGCGATAGGTTTTTTTTTAATTTTTGTCATAGTTTTAGTGTTATATGGAGGTTCTGTGCACAGAGTGTCATCAATTTTCTCGTTGTAGAAGATAAGATACAGTACTTAATAATGAACCTATTTTTTTCGAGGTTGGCTATATCCCATACACCGAAAAAAAGTTTCGCACAGTGTATGATATGTCCGATGATGAGTCCGAAACAAGAATTCAAATTTTTTTCTGCAAAATGTAACGCATTTTGAGTGATGTGTCAGATTAAATAGATTATTTTCATATATTTTTCCCAACCTAAAATATTTAAGTTTTTTTACAGTTTTGTTAAATGAAAAAATGAGACAAAATCAATTCTGAAACAATATTTTATATTGAACAAAAAATATATTATTTTCGCATTTCAGATAACTTATTGTTCTAATATTCGAAGTGAAGCACTCGTAATATCGTTTCCAGACCGCCCAGAATGACCTTCCGTCCATATACAGCAATATGTGATTTTTATTGCTTCCGTGACGATATTGCCTTCATTTTGATCAGTATACATTTTATACATTTTTGTTAAACTTAAATCCTGTTCCAAGTACATCTTTTGGCTTGTAGATCGACAATAGTGCGACTCCACAGTTTTAAAACTGTTGATGTGTTTTCTAACACTATCCAATTGTTCTGAGGATGTCGACTTTTTTGCGTATCTCCCTTTTTGTCTCTTCAATGGACAACCAGTAGCCTTATCTATCAAGTTTGTAAAAAAATAATAAATTCTGGCTTTATTAATAACCAGAGTATTCAAGAAAAACGTTCTACAGACTCTATGAATATGACCATTTGATTCTAAGTAATATTTAAATGAGAAGGTTTTGAGGTTTTGTTGACGGATTCCTTAACACGTCGACGTCTTGCTTTTTTTTGCTTAACAAACTTGGCATAAAAGTTATTTTTCTCTTCATCCGACATGGACCAAAACATTCGGAATATATTCTGTCTATCATCGCTTGTAAAAATTTTGGAACACATAAAAAAGCATGTGTGGATACAAGCAGGCTTAATTTTCTTGGATTGCACATTAATTCCTTTGTGATTCGTGTATTCCTGACCAGATTATCTTAGCTTTTTTCTCACATTTTTTACCCAAAGATTGGACTGCTTCTTTTTTTTCTTTGCTACAATCGAGAATGATCTTTCTGATTCTGAAAGGCAAGAATTTCAAAACACTATAAGTTCATATATTGAGTTGTATGCATTTATTACCATTAAAACTTGAAGTAGAGGGTAGATTTCTAAAGCCTGACTCATTTTCTTGGCCTTCTGAATCTACATGGAGAGTAATTAACTCACAATGTTATGAATTATTTAGAAATATTACCACACGAGCTTGGTCTCGTAGTAGATGGAATAAAATTTGGATCATTATCTATATCATCATCTGCAAAATTACCATTTATAATAAAAACAAAATTTTGACATACTAACAATATCGCACCTGAAAAGTCCATTTTACAACTATCTGAAGTAGCGTTATTTTCTTTAATTGATTCATTATTTTCTGATTCACAATCACTTGAAGGTAAAATATCATTCTGCATTCTAAAAACATAAAATATATGTATAACCAAATTAATATAGGAAGATACCTACATAACTAACCAACTAATGTTATAAAAATCTATTAATTTCAGTTTGAGGGGAGCAATAAGAAGAAAAATTCCACGAAATCGGATAGCGAAAATTTACAACACAGCTGTGTGCTTACTTCCCATCGGTTGTTTTGTAGTTTTTGCTATTATATTTCTTTGAATCTTGTTTCATATTTCATTCGTCTATATGGTCTATGGATATTGATCTAATCTAGTTCAATTGGGACAATCCCCCCCCCCCACCGTACCCTTACTAAAATTAATATTAAATTTTTATAACATTGGTTGGTGAGTACGGCCCTAAAACTGTAAAAACATAATATTTTCTTTTAACTTACCCAAGAAGTGCGGGTGATAATTCAGGCGTCGGTGAGTCCATTTTAACACAGCGATGTTCTCGCGTTGACTGCTTAATATCGACTGAATTTCTTATGACATTATGGTGTGATTATATATACTTTTTACATTGAAAACCAAAACATGGATGGATGTGGCCGCAAATAGAGAGAAAATAAGATTTGGACATATCCATATGATTTTGTACATACTTCTATTACAAGCCTATGGATATGGACTAAACAAGTATGGGGAAAAAAATCTATTCGTACATATCCATAATAATTACACATAATATTGTTAAAACGTATGAACATGGATGGAACATAAAAAAAGCATGTAATATTTAATCGTACATATCCATAAGTTGGATATATCGTTATGATTTAACCATATGGATATGGACGATACAGCAAATTATTACGTTTTCACCTACATCCTTAAAAATGGATGTGGACTAAATAAATTTAGGTATGGATATGGACTAAATATAATAAAATATATATCAGTCCAAGTTCGTTGTGCATGGACATGACCGAAACAAGAAAATAAAATAAAAAGTACGAAAATTGTATGAAAATTTTGGACATACGCCAAATTTTTGGATGTGTCCGAATTTACTCGAAAAAAGCTTTCGAAAAAGTGGATATGGACGAAAGTTGTCACTGAATATACCAGAAAGTAATAAAGATAGATAAAATCCGATTACAGATTCTGAAAGATCGTGTCCGAAAACTATATAAAGCATTCCTAACTCAAAAAATGTAAAATTGGCGTATGGCCGAAACAAGAACTCAGGCGACGACAAGTGCATATCAGATTACATGCATATGCACTGTGCCTAAACTTTTGTACATTCCCACGTACGATTTCTCACATCGTGGGAAAGTAATAAAAAGGAAAAAGAAGCTTTCATGGACACCTGGGGGCAGCTAGCCCGAACTTCGGGGAGTCGTTTTTTTCACACGTCTAGTGGTCGCCTCGTTGAGTGTGAACAAAAAATTCAATTTCAAAAAATTATCAACAGAAATTATCGGAAAGTGTTCTTTAATTTAAAATAAATTCAATTTAAAAATTATCAACAGAAATTATCGAAAAGTGTTCTTTAATTTAAAATAAATTCAATTTAAAAAATTATCAAGAGAAATTATCGAAAATTGTTCTTTAATTTAAATGAATGCAGTTTCAAAAAATTATCAAGAGAAATTATCGAAAAGTGTTCTTTAATTTAAAATAAATTCAATTTAAAAAATTATCAAGAGAAATTATCGAAAAGTGTTCTTTAACTTAAAATAAATGCGATTTCAAAAAATTATCAAGAGAAATTATCGAAAAGTGTTCTTTAATTTAAAATAAATGCAATTTCAAAAAATTATCAAAAGAAATTGTGTAAAAGTGTTCTTTTATTCATAAACCGCTACTCGCGCTCTCTCCCTAGGAGCACGGAGTGCGTTAAAACATTACAATTGGTGGCAGCGGTATACCTCAATCAGTGCCTAAAACAAACAAAAAATAAAATAATAATCTAATTTGAATATTTGAACCAAATAAAACAAAAAAAAAAAAATAACCAAATAGAAATTGTAAAATAAAACTAATAAGAACAAACAAATAAAAATAGTAAATTAAACATCTGCAATAAAATAATAAAAAAAAAATAATAAGCCTGGGTATCCTTAATACAGGATACTTAGAGGAATAATATTTTTGATTGTTTAGAGTGCCATAGTACTCCACCGGTGGACCTTTAGAGAGGTTTCATCCCTGCCTCAACAAGACGTTTCATAAAGAAGGAAGGAAGGAAGACCATAACAATACGTCAACTAAAACGCTGCAAACATCAACAAAATCTACAAATTTTATCCATCATCACCAGCAACACTTTCAACTAAAAGGAATCGCTCGATGGACTGCTCGGCGTAGCATCATCAGGAGCAACCAGAAGAAACAACTATACCCACAACGACAAGGAAATTACAAAAAGCTGGGAACCAATCGTCTTATATTAAATTGTAGAATAAGTCAAAGGTACAGTGAAAAGCATTTTCCCTTCTCCTCTTCTTGTATTTTAAATTAATTTTTTTTTATTATTAATAATTAACTCAATAGAACCAATAAAAATTTAGTTCACATATAAATGTTATCGTTCGGTAAAGACTCTTTTAGCTATCTACCTAGCAAAAATAATAATAATATAATAACGATGATAAAGAAAGTATAAAATCTAACGTTTTCCGTAGATCGAATTGAATATAAGTTGTTAATATATCATATGAAACCACAAATAATTCCCATACTATCTGTTCAAACTTGAACATAAAATAATAGAAATAACTGTAGATCTACATAATTGCAAAATTGTTCAGATTTGTATATAAGACAATAAATCTGACTGTAGGTATACGAAATTTCAAAAGGTCAAAAACCGCATAGCATAAAACAAATAAGCAATAATTGCTCGAAATAATTATTGAACTCTTGCTTACTAGGCAAATTGCGCAAAGTAAGCAATTGCCCCCAATAATTATTGAATTCGAGACAAATATTGCTTACTACATAGCATAAGTTCATTACACTAAATTGCTTAGTTAGTAATTTTGGAGTATTATAAAAGCAGTAGTAATGTAAGAAATTTTTAAGTTTTAGTAAAGAACTTCCCAAGTAAAGAAGCCTGCCTTTTGCTTTACTACATTAGTATCCAGCACTTAAGCCCCCACCAGTGGTAAGCTTGAGTCAATATTAACGTTTATATACAGCTCTTGAGCCTAACCAGAGGTCCACTTCACTACGCCGAATTCCAAGCATACGAGCTAAAGAAAAGACTATCCCTCAATTTTTCTTTGAACTAGTGGATTTACAAAGTGTAGTTTCCAAGTTAGTTTTCTTAGCAAAACTATTTACAATATCTGATTTCCTTTTCTCTATAAATTTTCATATATGTGTATATATGTATACAAAAGTGAAACATAGTTATTTTCAAACATCATCAATTTTATTTGAATTTTTTTTTTAAAACTAATACAGAATAATTGGAATCCGCTCTTCCTAGAAGCGACCTCTGCGGCAAGACTTCGTGAGCTTGCTGGTCAGAGGACTTCGACAAAAATCAATATTCGATCCCCTGCGGTAGGACTTCGTGAGCCTATCGGCCAGGAGAAAGATGTTGATTGGAAGAGAAAACAATTAATTGGTTATTACCAATTCACACTTCAGCAAAAGGAACGATTTTTTTTTTAATGTTTGTCAATCGCCCGTTATTGTTATTGAAATCAATCTCTACTAACTTCAATCTAATGTGATCACACGACACAAAACTTAACACTTTACAAAACAATTTTATATATATTTATATATATATATATATATATATATGTA